>CAHIKZ030000044.1:57500-92500 GCA_903632075.3 Acanthosepion pharaonis | reverse complement strand
CGTTCTTTATAGATACGAATATTTAAGTAAATGTGTTTCTAATAAACAGTATTAACGACATTTACCGGCCTGAATGTCGAGAAATTATCACAGAAAATATATCATATATATATATATATATATATATATATATATATATATATATATATATATATATATATGTGTGTGTGTGTGTGTGTGTGTGTGTGTGTGTGTGTGTGTGTGTAAAGAAGTTAAAAGAATTAAGACGTTAAGAGACATTCCACTTCATCATGATGGGGATTTCTTTTCCCGGGGCCCGGAAATCTGTTGATTTCACTGTAATTTCTTACGACGCTCGCCATCTTGACAGATGACATTAAAAATGAAAAAAATCGGTCACTTCCGATTTGAAGAGTTCCATTCCTATATATGAAATTCCATTCCAAAGAATGTTTTTCATTTTTCATTTATGAATGGAATGATTCTGCCCATGTGACAGACCTAGAAAAAAAAAACTTGAGTAGAATTTCCTAACCATGATACGGAAATAGACGAGAGAAATGTGGAAGTAATTTTTAAGTTCACACATTAACGTGTCTTTTAAAACTTTTAATTTCAACTTTTATATTTGTATCCAATTTGAAACGTATTAATTAATAGGAGGCACCACCAAAGAAACGCTATAGATAAAGTTCACAATGATTTTTTGAAAATGAAAAATCTTTCTTGAAGAAATTTTAGTTTTAATTTCAAGCTAATAGATTACATTTAATATTACTAATAATCAAAATATTTTTTCTGTATTTAAAAACTAATTTAAATTGACTGGAAGGAGCTTTTCTTCTGAAATCACTAAATATCGCTAATTTTAACGCCATTTTTAACCATTCGTCATGACAATGACTTTATTGAAAAAACTTTCAAAAACAAAATATAGCTTTACAAAACTTTATTTGAAGAATATTAGCTGATTAAAAGTTTAATTAATTTTATTTGAAACAAATAAAAGTGGTGACAGCTTGACTGACAGTCGGAATTTTATTTTACAGAGGATATATCTGCAAGAGTTACTAGAGGAATATACCATGAGCGCATTTTTTTTATAATTTCTAACTACCCAGTAACCTTTAAAAATAAGAATATATTCTCCATAATCTAATGTTTTATCGAATTTTAGGTAATTTGGCTTTAAATTTACTATAGTTAGAACTGTAATTTTCTGATAATGTCGTTTATAGATGTCCGTATTTACAAAAAATGACGCACTTATACACACAAAAGAAAAATTAAAAATTCTTTTAGAATATTGCTGGTCGCTGAATTGCAGCAATTTTTTCCATTTACGAATAGTAAATATAGTTTTTACGTAAAAATCAACTACCCGGTACAAACTAATTCAGAAATTTAAATGATTTAAAACTTTATAAATTATTTTAATTAATTTTTTTAAAAAAATGTTCTTGTAAAAATTTATCGATTTTTTTTTCTTAAAACAGTAGTATTCATAATATATTTTATTCGTAAAAGCAATTGAAACTTTTACTAATTAAATAATGTCTTGGTTTTATTGTACTTTTGTTTTACGATTCAGAACAGATTTTCTGTGAATAGATGTCCATTTTTACCAAAAAAAAATTGGCGATTTGAATTCTCCAAGGATTTTTCCGTCTTGTTAATATAAACATAATATAAGTTATTGTACAATAACAATTTAATAATTTATATAAATGATTTAATAATTTAATTTATATAAATAATTTAAAGTTATTGTACTAATGTTAATTTCCGAAAATTTCATAAATTAAATAAATAACATGTAAAATAATGTTTTTATCAAAATGTTCTAAAAAAAGAAAAATTCTAAAATACTTTAACTCATTTGTGAATAAGTCCTGAAAGTTTCATTAAAATCTGACAATTATTTGATTTTTGCAAGAATTTCCAAAACAATGTGTTTTCCACCGCAAAAAAGACACTAAAATTTTCCTGACGCAAGAAGAACAAACTTTTACCCAAAATTTCGAAATTTCTAAAAAGTGTAAAAAATATAATTTAATAATTAAAATCCTTTGGTCTTTCCACTTAATAATAACATGATTTTGACGATAAAACTCTGTTTTTATAAAGTATGGGTTATTTTTCCATCACGTATGCTGAACTGTTAGCGAATCTGTGGATGTACGTAATTAATAGTAAAACGACTCTGCCTCTTTAGCAAATATGCCAGTAGATTAGACATGTATATTTGGATTTGAACTCTAGCGTTCAAAAACGATCCGTATGTAGTCAACAAAATGTTGTTTACGACACTGACAACAGCCAGCTGCTGATCATAACTGAAACGGTCAAAAGTACTTCAACAAAAATAGAACGAAAAATGATCTTTACAGAGAACAGTTCAGCCACAATTTTTCATCTTATTCAAAAATTGAAAAAATACAAAAATATTAGACAGACCTTGTCAGTTGAATTTAACACACCATGTTTGAATATATATATATATATATATATATATATATATATATATATATATATATATATATATATATATATATATATATATATATATATATATACACACATACAATGCACACACTCACGCATATATATATATATATATATATATATATATATATATATATATATATATATATATATATATATATATATATATATATATATATATAGAGAGAGAGAGAGAGAGAGAGGTTTCATTAAATACGACAGCCAAGGTACTGCAATTAAGCTTTTTATTTAATATTTCTTGTGTTCGAACAAGTGCTTTCTTTTTTGTACACTTAATGTGAAGAAACTGTCCAAACGTTCTATAATTCCGAGCGCTTTCAGCTATACTTTTAGCCATTATCAAGGATGATTTTTTTTTTTTTTTGCTTTTTAATTGGGTGTATTTATTGTGTATATATTTCTAGAGTTACAGGGATGTTTTAATTGCTGAACACAGTTAGCACATTGTGGCTGTGTTCTTAGCTAATATTATTAAGTGTTAGCTTTTTCTTTTTTATTATTAAAGCTTCCATTATTTTTAATCGTTTTTTACATGTCAATAAGGTTATTATGTTTGTATTTTCTACTAGTATGTTTCGGATTTGTTCTTTGCCTATATTCGATTATTCTTTGTAAATCTGAAAGTATTAAATAGTTTAAAATAGTGTTGTGTGTAACGGTTACTGGAAACGAGGTTGCACCAAAAATAACACACTTTTTGCATTCAAATATATATATATATATATATATATATATATATATGTGTGTGTGTGTGTGTGTGAGTGTGTGTCTATGTGAGTGTGTGAATGTGTGTGTGTTTGTGCATATGCGCAAATTATTTTCAGATATTGAAAAGGAACAAAATGAATAAAAAGTGAAGAGGAAAAACGATTCTTAACCAATGAGTTTCGTCTTCTGAGGGACTTTATCAAGACTTTGGTCTTGATAAGGTCCCTCAGAGGACGATAATACCCTCAGTTGTTTGGGGCTAAAGTCGGCTTAGTAATAGTTTTTCCTCTTGTCTTTTTCATATATATATATATATATATATATATATATATATATGTGTGTGTGTGTGTGTGTGTGTGTGTGTGTGTGTGTGTGTGTGTGTGTGTGTGTGTGTGTGTGTCGAAAAAAATTAATTCGGTTGAGCACCCTGGGGAGAAAAGAGCGAATTTGTCAAACAGTGACTATTACTGCTAATAATGCAAGACTCTCTCAACGAATTGAGTCCTCAATGTCATCGGCATGTTTATGAAAAAATAAATACGCAGAAATTCGCTTTTCTCTCTGCCGGGCGCCGATATCCTAGGTGTTAGAAATCTCCGACTGATGCCAAATCGGTCGGGTTTCGGTCCCGGCTTGAAACGATCTCGCCACGCTGAAGTTTTGTGATACAGTGGAACAGTCTGTCGGTGGATGGCGATATATATATACATATATATGTCTGATTGAATAAATTACAGACATTATGTCTGCTAATTTTTAATAAAATCCGTCCATACTCACGAATAATTTTCCGTATATTGATGTTAAATGAAAATAAGAGAAATTTAAGCAGCTATAGCACATTTCTCTTATCCTATAAACACATAAGGTTATTCGTTAAGCATAATAAAAATTCAAATAACCTATACATTGATTACACAATTATTACATTATCTCGTAAACTAACTTGTCTTCTATTCAATAATTATGAGGATTGGACTCACTAGTAGGAATAGTCAAATAAACTAACACGTCAGCCATTACCCAACGTCGATGTGCCTTGTTATTTATTATGGTTAGTTTGACTCCGAATGAAGATCGAACTTTGTGTCAAATTTTGATGGTTACTCAAACTAACTAGAATAGAGTTCCACAGGCTGTAAGTACGAGAAAAGTAACTATTAGAATAGGATTTACGGTTATATTTAGCTCTTTCAACAGTACTTCTAACAGCAAAGTTAATTCTCTCGTAATTATTAAAAATGATCTTTAAATATCTTAAAGAATTTTTTTTTTGTTTTTTAAAGTGTTATGGTAATTTACCCACGCACACATGGACTCTCCCAGCTATAAATAGAGGCAGGTACTACTTTTGTAGACAGCTCTGACGGTCAGACCGAACATTCTTGCTGTAACACTGTCGTTTGTATATGTTTGTATTACTGTTTCTGTTAATATATTTGTTTAACTCAATTCCCCTCTTTGTGCTTTTATTTCTGGCCTCTAACAGGGCCACAACGCAAAGAATACCTTTTTGTTTCAATTTCAACGCTTTAACTTTTGTCTGCGAGGGAACTTAACGCTTACCCGGTGATATTATATTAAGCTGTATAAAATTTTTAAAAAAATCCTCTCTTTTTCGCCCTCTCAACCTCGGAATGCTGCAGTTGATAGATGAACTTGTCCCCCCACTGAGGAAACTTTCCGTGAAAAGAACTGACTTTTTATTTAACCAAACCACGTGGCACATCAAATACATATACACACACATTACAGCTAATCAGATAAATGCATATTTCCCTCCTTTTATTTTCTTTAATCATTTCACCCCATGTAAGACATTAAAGCCACAAAGACACAAGGGGTTACTGTGTGTGAAAGAATAAGAAAAAAAAGAGACATTATTAAGAAGCGAGACTAATAGAAGAAGTGTGATCATGAAGACAGTAGATAACGATTGATATTGCATTTAATTTTTTTAAATCAAAGTTGACTAGAAAGTATGGAGCCGGAAGAAATTTGCACAAGCGAGAAGTGCGAGAACAGAAACTGTTAGCATAGAACTTACAGTTCCATTTAGCAAATTAAACTGTAAATTGATGAGACCTTGTTGTCAATCTAGTACTGCGCTTAAATTCATAAAGTCTCATTACCATAATGAAGCGCTCATCCGAACAATTACCATGAAAGTAATTATTTAAAAAAAAACACTGGGAAGCTATATTACGGCGGTGGGAAATGTCTAAAGCCGAAATGCCAGGTCAAGACCAATAATATTGCTGATTCTTCTTTGGATTTTATCAAGAATCTCTAGCTATATCGCAAAGGCATCGAACCATATGTGACGGCAATATTCAAAGAATGGACGAATTAGCTTTCAATTTATTTTTCTGTTCATTATAATGTTAAATAAAAACAAAATGCTTACGAAGTCGAACTGAAAAAAATCGACCCGGGTGAAAAAACTAATAACGTGTGTGTGTGTGTGTGTGTGTGTGTGTGTGTGTGTGTGTGTGTGTGTGTGTGTGTGTGTGTGCGTAATGGGGAAGTATTGTCGAGATTCGGCCAAACTAGTAAAAAAGGGAAGTAGACGTCAAAAATAGCTTTTTTCTTTTCCTATTCGTAGCTTTAAAACTTGACCTCTTCGTAATAATGTTCAATGAGCTAAAAAAAAAAAAAAAAAGTTTTAAAAAACATCCAAAAGTCGGACCAGAAAAACTCCCTAGAAGCAGCAATAGGGCAATGAAACATGCCCCGCCTGTGAGAGTGAGATTGGAGGGTGGGAAAATTATTCTTCCCTCAGCAAGCACTCGGAGACACTTTTGAACTCTATCAAGACTGGAAAGTGAGGACTGGGCAGCTCCCGCCAAAATATAACATCAGCTCTCCATTTTTGACCTGATCTGGCTCTTGTGAACGTAGAGAATAGCGTGAAAGTCGCGTTCTTACGGCGCATCAAGCCGACTATATATATATATAGAGAGATGCGTTCTTTGTATATATATATATATATATATATATATATATATATATATATATATATATATATATATATATATATATATATATATATATATATATATATATATATATATATATATATATATATCCAAAGAATGAATACCTTCCTCTCTATTCGCCGATGGCTTAGGGGTAAAATCTCCCATTGTTGCCGAATCAGTCGGGTTTCGATTCCGACTTGAGACAATCGGATGTCTAGCCATACTGAGCTGAGCTGTGATACAGGGAAAAAGTCTGTCTGTGGATGACAATATATACGCACAACATATACGCCACCGAAACATTAATTTCGGTCGAGCACTCTGGAGAGAAAGCGTGAATTTGTAAACAGTGACTACCGCTGATAATACAAAGTGCTTCTAGTAACTGATTGAATCTTCTGGTGTGTTCATTCAAAGAATGACTACGCCAAAATTCCCCTTCCTCTCTACCGATAGCTTAGTTACGAATCAGTCGGGTTTCGATCGTATGTTTAGCCATATGATGAGCTGTGATACAGCGAAACAATCTGTATGTGGATGACAATATATATATATATATATATATACATATATATATATATATACAGTGTAACCCGGATATAAGAGAGTTGTCGGACCGGAGAAGAAGTCTCTTATATCCGGGTTTCTCTTATATCCGGATTTGGTCTATTTTGTTTAGGTAAATATGGCTCTAATTTGGGACCAGAGAAAATCTCTCTTATATCCGGGTGCCTTATATCCGGATTACACTATATATATATGTGTGTGTGTGTGTGTGTAAAATTCAACACCCCCACATGAGGTATTAAATTTCATTTATATATGCTCTGTAATAAATACCTTGAGCTCTCTTTGTGAATCAGTTTTAATATTTTATATTATTATGAGTGACTCGGATTACTTACCCACGGATTTTTACCTATATATATATATATATATATATAGAGAGAGAGAGAGAGAATGAAATAGGAGGAGAGAGAGAGAGAGAACTATATATATACCATCCATCGCTAATGATGCTGGTAATATAGTCGGTTCTTTTTAATTCTTTAGAAAGTACTTGCCTCTTACAGCCATGGTCTGTATAGTCAAATCGGATCAAAAATGGAGTATTTCTGCCTTATCTAGGCTGGAGTTGCCCAATCGTCACTTTCCAGTATTACTCGGCTTTGTGGGTGATGAATTATATCCTCTCGTTGTCACTCGTTCCAGTTTTCATGGGAGACGTTCAGAAGAACTACTTTCCTTAGTTCCAGTAGCCCAGACCATCACAGCTAAAACAGCCCAGCCACTCAACGACATACATAAGGTCGACTCACCCACATTCCCTTGGCAAGGATAAAGTTCCACTCAGACATCTTCTTCATCAGAACTGTTATTACTTTGTGGATCAAACTTCCGAAAATATGCATCCCCGATTATTATGGTCTTAATCTCTTAATGTCAAAGATAAACCGTTACCTATCATCCTACTCAACAGATACACACCTCTTACTCCCTTCTTACAATAACCTCATTCAGTAACACTCTACCTTGAGTGGCTCTCGAGTTTCTTTCGGCTGAACAATTTTATTGGGTTGGTGCATAATTATCAAGCGTTTTTGTAGCCGTTATTTGTTAATAAAAATTGCTGTTTTGTTTACTTTTTTTTTAAATAACAAATATTATTTTATTTTCAGGTTATAAAAATGCGTGTCGATAATCATACGCTCCGGAATGATCATTTAAAAATGTTATTGTTGAATTGTTATGTTTCTTTTTTCATAATAAATAGTGTTTAAAAAACGCCTGATAATTATGCACCAACCTAATACATAAAAACAATGACGAACAGACAGACGGAGACCGAGAGATAGAATGTATATAGAAGTCAGCATGCACTGTATTTCTCTCTGTCAGGTAATCTAGCAGTAAATTCAGTCCTCAGTGTGAACTCCTCTTCTGTAGTCTTATGTCAGACGAAAACTAAGCCGAGTAAATACGTCTAAAAACAGGAAGGTAAATTTATGATAAAAATGACGCTCAAAAAATAAATGGCTTAAAGAGGTCATTTATGTGCTTGAACCACATTTCACACCTGTTAACACCTGAATAACTTCAAATCCAGGAAAAGGATGTTTTCTTTTCTGCATTGTTACAAGACAGAGGAAGATTTCCTTAATTTTAGTGAATCTCCATTTTGTCTTGAAACCGCAACATCTTGACCTCTTGACTTTAGCTCGATTAAATTATGACTAACACAATCGAAAAACACAAAAAGCAACATTGTTCGAAGAATTTAGCTACGGCCTGCAAGGGTAAATGTCTACAGTAAATAACTGGGTATGAGGAAGATAGAAATGGATATAAAGAGAAAAGGAGATAGAAGCATATAGAGAGAGATAGGACGATAGAAATAGATATAGTGAGAAACGGAGATAGAAACAGACATATAGAGAGAGGGAGATAAAAACAGATTTAAAGAGTGAGGGAGATAGAAACAGACATATAGAGAGAAGGAAATAGAAATAGACATATAGTGAGAGGGAGATAGAAGCAGATATAAAGAGTGAGGGAGATAGAAACAGACATATAGAGAGAAAGAGAAAGAGAAATAGACATATAGTGAGAGGGAGATAGAAGCAGATATAAAGAGTGAGGGAGATAGAAACAGACATATAGAGAGAAAGAGAAATAGAAATAGACATATAGTGAGAGGGAGATAGAAGCAGATATAAAGAGAGAGGGAGATAGAAACAGACATAGAGAGAAAGAGAAAGAGAAATAGACATATAGTGAGAGGGAGATAGAAGCAGATATAAAGAGAGAGGCAGATAGAAACAGACATAGAGAGAGAAGGAAATAGAAATAGACATATAGTGAGAGGGAGATAGAAGCAGATATAAAGAGAGAGGGAGATAGAAACAGACATAGAGAGATAAATAGACATATAGTGAGAGGGAGATAGAAGCAGATATAAAGAGAGAGGGAGATAGAAACAGACATATAGAGAGAAGGAAATAGAAATAGACATATAGTGAGAGGGAGATAGAAGCAGATATAAAGAGAGAGGGAGATAGAAACAGACATATAGAGAAAGAGAAATAGAAATAGACATATAGTGAGAGGGGGGGAGATAGAAGCAGATATAAAGAGAGAGGAGATAGAAACAGACATATAGAGAAAGAGAAATAGAAATAGACATATAGTGAGAGGGAGATAGAAGCAGATATAAAGAGAGAGGGAGATAGAAACAGACATATAGAGAAAGAGAAATAGAAATAGACATATAGTGAGAGGGAGATAGAAGCAGATATAAAGAGAGATGGAGATAGAAACAGACATACAGAGAGAAGGAACTAGAAATAGACATATAGTGAGAGGGAGATAGAATCAGATATAAAGAGAGAGGGAGATAGAAACAGACATATAGAGAGAAGGAACTAGAAATAGACATATAGTGAGAGGGAGATAGAAGCAGATATAAAGAGAGGGAGATAGAAACAGACATAGAGAGAAAAGAAAAATAGAAATAGACATATAGTAAGAGGAGATAGAAGCAGATATAAAAAGAGAGGGAGATAGAAACAGACATATAGAGAGAAGGAAATAGAAATAGACATATAGTGAGAGGAGATAGAAGCAGATATAAAGAGAGAGGGGAGATAGAAACAGACATATAGAGAGAAATAAATAGAAATAGACATATAGTGAGAGGGAGATAGAAGCAGATATAAAGAGAGAGGGAGATAGAAACAGACATATAGAGAGAGAAGGAACTAGAAATAGACATATAGTGAGAGGGAGATAGAAGCAGATATAAAGAGAGGAGATAGAAACAGACATATAGAGAGAAGGAACTAGAAATAGACATATAGTGAGAGGGAGATAGAAGCAGATATAAAGAGAGGGGGAGATAAAAACACATATAGAGAGAAGGAAATAGAAATAGACATATAGTGAGAGGGAGATAGAAGCAGATATAAAGAGAGAGGGAGATAGAAACAGACATAGAGAGAGAAGGAAATAGAAATAGACATATAGTGAGAGGGAGATAGAAGCAGATATAAAGAGAGAGGGAGATAGAAACAGACATAGAGAGAAAGAGAAATAGAAATAGACATATAGTGAGAGGGAGATAGAAGCAGATATAAAGAGTGAGGGAGATAGAAACAGACATATAGAGAGAAGGAAATAGAAATAGACATATAGTGAGAGGGAGATAGAAGCAGATATAAAGAGAGAGGGAGATAGAAACAGACATATAGAGAGAAGGAAATAGAAATAGACATATAGTGAGAGGGAGATAGAAGCAGATATAAAGAGTGAGGGAGATAGAAACAGACATATAGAGAGAATGAAATAGAAATAGACATATAGAGAGAGGGAGATAGAAGCAGATATAAAGAGTGAGGGAGATAGAAACAGACATAGAGAGAAAGAGAAAGAGAAATAGACATATAGTGAGAGGGAGATATAGATATATATAGAGAGGGAGGGGGTACCTCGAGGCGGTGTAATGATGAGCAAGCTTGTCTCGCTAGAACAATTACAACTGAGTAGCGAGTTCGTTTCTCACTGGGTGCCCCATACTTTCGGCCTTGTGCCATATCTAAGCTACGCTTGGAAAATCACTATAGAGAAAGGGAGATAGAAACAGATACAAAGAAAGAGGGAGATGGAAAAAGATATAGAGAGAGAAGGACATATTAACTGATATATATTGAGAGAGGGAGATAGAAACAAATATAGAGACCTGGAGAGAGGGAAACGAATATATATATAGAGAGATAGAAACATATATAGAGAGAGTGTGGATAGAAACAGATATGTAGAATGAGCAAAATATAGAGAGAGGGGCGGATAGAAACAGATATAGAGAGAGTGGGAGATAGAAATATATATGTATATATAGAAAGAGGGATGCCGAGAAAATTCTTTTTCTGCTTCTAGAGAGAATTAAAAGGATTAAGTTAATACAGTGAAATACAGGGCGCGGCAGAAATACCTCCCACATTTTAAATGTTGACAAAAAGACCAAAGTAACTGCTATTAAAAAAATAATTCCATTGTTATTTAAGCAAAAAGATACAATTTTTTTCCTTTAAAATTGACGTCCTCTAAATGGTTGCATCTATTCGCCATACACTGTTGTAAATGGTTCCTACAGTTTTCCATCACCCGAAAGTTCGAAGCTTTCGCGTTCTTACAGGTGACTTTTTTAAGCGCTGAACTTGTGGCCCTTCAACCCATAGCAATATCGATTTTCTATCCGGAACTGTTTTATTCTGAAGTAACATATAATAATTACGAAAAGATGTCTGTGTCGCAATTACAGATTCATCATTTTTTATTCAGCGCATTATGCGCCGCTGTGGTCACCACTACCCATGGTTTATGGTGACATTCAAGGCAAAAGAGTTCAATGGCTTACCGGTTTCTTTTGCACCGAGGCTGTTGTGGTTACCCCGTCTCTCATCAGCTCTGAAGCGCTGGCTCCTACGCCCAGGCTGGCGACTGGCCTATGGCTGCTTGGCACAAGTGGTATTTCCGCCGTGCACTCTCTATTAAATGAATAAAGTCATACTTCCACAAAACTGAATTTTTGTGTACATTCAGTCGCCGAATTTATTCTGACGAACACAAAAATCTTCTTCTTCTTCTTCTTCTTCTTCTTCTTCTGTCCATTCATGGTATTGGCGATCATAGCTCCAATCAATTCTATGTCCTTTGTAGCACTTAATAAATTTTGTCTTTTTTATCACTCCTAAACAATGTTCTACCATCAATTCACTCAATCTCCCTAGGTCGGTTATATGCTGTCTTCCTCTGTCCTTCTTGTCTTCAATCTGTCTTTTGAGCATCAATTTTCCCAAGCCCTCTTTCCTCATTACGTACCCTAGTAGTTTCAACTGTTTCCTTTTGTTGATAAGTATAAGTGCCCTTTTCATTTGCATTTGTTTCTATAACTTCGTCGTTGCTAACATATTCAGGCCTTGGTATTCTCAGTATAGCTGGCCACTCGTATTCGAGAATACCTGTCTACTAGGGCGGCTAGCCAATCCCTGTGGCAGACACTTGCTCAGTCGCATTTGTGTTTATTCAACACCCGAAGATCCCACCTGTGGTTTATACTGCAGCAGACCTTAGTTACAGTTCCTGGGAAAGAGCGCGTTATCTAGCGTGATCAACAATTTGAACAAGGCCAACACGTTCAAGCCCCTCAATGACGTGACTTCGTGCTAGCACAGCTATCGACGGTCCCAAGTTTCCGTCTACCCAATTTCACTCACAAGGCATAGGTCAACCCGTGGTATGGTTTTCAGACACTTTCCAAAGATGCCGCACGATGGGATCGTCCCCAGACCGATAACATCAGGAAGTCTCCTTACTGACAAATCGACCATGGTGAGATTCGAACATGGGTCTCATGGTCAGAATGCGAACATTCTATCCACTCGGCCACAGTATCCTTCTATAGAACTATATTTTTGTTAATTCATCTGTGTGGAGATTGTCCAGTATGCATTGTCATTTAGGAAGATTGATATTAGGTATCAGTTTGGTACTCTTTTCTTTTTTTCTAACGAAATTTTCCTGTTTCAAAATACTTTGTTTAGAAGGCAAATTTCGATATCCCAATGCTTAGTTTCTGTCCTCTGTTAAAACACTACCGAGATACCATTTTGAAAACCTCTCGTGAGCCACACATAATAGTTTTGCAGTCAGTATTTTGTGTTGGCCTGAATAAAAACATCTCCTTTACTGAATGAACTACTCACCAAAGTTGATATTGTTTTTTTTTTTGTTTTTGTTTTTTTTTTAAAGAAAGACATTGGAGCTTCGAGATAAAACGTCTGAATTACCCAAATAAGGTTTGAAATCTAGCTTCCTTTCGTCGTTTGATAAGTTAGCAGTTAGAGTGGCCGATAAAATTGTCTGAGAAATTTGAAATATGCATTCTTTGCTAATATAATATTTTATAGCTTTTTTTTGTATGACTATCTTTATTACGAATAATACAAAAATCAATCGTAATTTCTTACATTGGTCACACAAGCACCACTCTTTCCCATGCGTTAACTTGTTACATATCGAAAATACAATCTGTGAGCATATTGATAATCAGAAATTATCAAAATACAATTTTAAATAAGAGAAAGATTGATTTATTTGCTTTTTACGGTTTATCTACCCTTTGCAGATTATTTAAAAGTCAGAAAATATATTAGATTATAAGAAGAGTTTTGGCGATAATGCACTTTTGGGGGATGATACTGATACTTATATTTAACTCCTGCTAGGGCACCTCGAGGCGGTGTAATGGTTAACAAACTTGTCTCGCTAGAACAATTACGACTGAGTAGTGAGTTCGATACTCACTGGGTGCCATATCTAATGGTTAACAAACTTGTCTCGCTAGAACAATTACGACTGAGTAGTGAGTTCGATACTCACTGGGTGCCATATCTAATGGTTAACAAACTTGTCTCACTAGAACAATTACGACTGAGTAGTGAGTTCGATACTCACTATTGTGCCATATCTAAGCTACGCTTAGAAAATCAATATTTTTAACTCCTACTAACTAATCCATAAGTGGAAAGAAGAAGATTGATACACAAGGGCATTTGCACCTTAATAAATATAACGAACCCAACTAACAGCAAGTGGTATTTCCAAGAGGTCAACCATCTAGGCCGTGGCCAGGATTGATGTTGCTTAACTTGGGTGATCAGATAAGAAGCGATGTTTCAACGTGATGTGGCCGTAAGCTATATCATCCGCACACCCAATCTTACAGCATTTTTATTCCCAAGCGGTCCCCTATCTAGGTACTGACCAGGCTCAACGTTGCTTAACTTCGGTGATTGTACGATAGCCTTTGTCTCCCCAAACCATCACACATTTAGGTTCTGACTAGGCTCAAAGTTGATTTACTTCAGTGATCGAATAAAACCCAGTGTTTCAACGTAATTCTAATATTACATCTATGCTTTACAAAATTACATACATACAGAAATATCTACGGTTTTAATGCACATGATACATGACTGACCAATGGAAATCAAACTAAACAAAATTGAAAATACTAAAGTTTTGTCTTTTATACTGTTTTCTCTTAATCTCTAACGAAGCTTTAATAAGAGTGTAACATGTTAGATTAATATACGTTTCCCTACATGTTCTTTTATCTTTCTCATATATATATATATATATATATATATATATATATATATATATATATATATATATAGAAAAAAGTTTCAAATGAAAAATTATAATGTTTTATTTTATGAAAGTATTTATTTATTTATATATATTTTGATATTTCAAATTGTCCTCAATTTTTCATCAGAAATAACTGTTTGTTACAAATAAATTAAAATTACTGTTTGTTGGCAAGTAGCGTCCTTCGCGAGACGCGGACGTCACGTGATATGGAACGTCACTGTTCAGATATTCCTAACTTAAATCTAACTGTCATAAATATTTTAAAAAATAACCTCCAATTAGACAACAAGATCAAAGACATTTTCGATAAACCACCCATAAATGCAATGAAACAATCACCTAACTTATCAGCTATCCTCACCTCTACCAAATATCTAAACAATAGAAACCAAACAGGAAATTACAAATGTAACAAACCTCGTTGCTTAGTTTGCAAACATTTAGTAATAGCTAATACATTTTACGTACCCAACACCAATATCAGGATACAGCCACCTAACCTCACCTGCGATACCCATAACGTAATCTATTATTTATTCTGCAACTTATGTCCTAATAGTGGATATATTGGTGAGACTGGAAACAATTTTAGATTTCGTTTTAATAACCATAAACAAACAATACGTCAAAACAACCCTTATTCCCCATAGCTAAACACTACAATCAATCAGGACACACATTAGAAAACTGCAAATGTTTATTAATAGATTCCGATTTTACTTCCACATTCACACGCAGAAAAAAAAGAAACATATTGGATTTTAAAATTAAATACACATAAATTAGGGTTGAATAGGGACTTAGGTGTTTTAAATCTTTATAAATATTTCAATAGCTAAGCAATTTCTTTAGATATAGTAAAAAAATATATTTTTTAAAATATTTATGACAGTTAGATTTAAGTTAGGAATATCTGAACAGTGACGTTCCATATCACGTGACGTCCGCGTCTCGCGAAGGACGCTACTTGCCAACAAACAGTAATTTTAATTTATTTGTAACAAACAGTTATTTCTGATGAAAAATTGAGGACAATTTGAAATATCAAATATATATATAAATAAATAAATACTTTCATAAAATAAAACATTATAATTTTTAATTTGAAACTTTTTCTATATATACATATTAAGAAAGTATACGTGGCTTCTCATTATGCTATATATATATATATATATATATATCTATGTATATATATATATATATATATATATATATATATATATATATATAATGTCTATACTTCGCTGGTGTAAAAAACAGGATAGTACAATTTGCAAATAAAAATTAAAACAAACTGTTATCTGGGGGAAAAATTTGGTAAAAAAGAAAAAACTAAAAACATCCGAGTAGGCCAACAAAAATCGCCCAGTGCCGTAAAGGAAAAAAAAACAAAAAAAAACGTCGAGTAATATAAGAGAAAAACGTAAACTGCTCAATACGCTAAGTAGTGCTCACTAAGTTTCTGGCTCACTAGGATTATTTATATCTATCTATCTATCTATCTATCTATCTATCTATATATATATATATATATATATATATATATATATATATATATATATATATATATTATTGTTATCCTCTCAAATTCTTTTGATCAACTTTTTAATGTTTTTAAATAGTGCCGTAGGGATTTTCTTTTCTTTGCTTTTCCCCAAATACATTCAATTTCATCTGGGTTCATCTTTAGGGGTGAATTACTAAGACAAAAAATTCATATAACTGATAGTTGTGATATTTTTTTTTTTATTTTAATCACACATGAACGCCTTCTGTTATAAATACTTTAACACGAACTGTTAAATCTATGACGTTTTTTATTCATTTTTTTTTAATCTAAACGAGATAACTTTAATTTGCATAATTATAATTTTAAACAATTTAAAAAGCATTTAAATTTCTCAACTACCAAGTACATTAATTTTTTGTTTTAGCAATTAACCGCTGAAGACGATCTCTGATAAGACTGAAAGCACTTGGGAAAATAAAAATGAAAAGAAAAGAAAAAACAACGGCGTCTTTCTTAATGAATTTAATATCAACATTAAATATATATATATATATATATATATATATATATATATATATATATATATATATATATAAAATTAAAAACCAATAATTTTAGTGAAACCAACGAACAACGTGCCAAAACCTAAGACAATTCTTATCCAGATACAACCTCGGATAAAACCAACAACATTGAAAAAAAAAAGAGAAAAGATGGCCTCAAAGCAAATCTGTCTACTTAGTAAATTAAAATGTCTGAAGCCTAGATTGCTTAGATCGAGTAAAAAATGCTTACCAACATTAAATCCTATGAAAAGATAGCTTTAGCGTAACTTGAGCTTCACGCACACAATCTTCAGATATATATATATATATATATATATATATATATATATATATATATATATATATATATATATATTTTATATATATATATACATTTTATATATATATATATATATATATACATTTTCTTTTATATATATATATATATACATTTTCTTTATATACATATATATATATATATACATTTTCTTTATATATATATATATATATTTTCATTTTCTTTATATATATATATAAATTTTCTTTATATATATATATATTCTTATTTTCTTATATATATATTTTTCATTTTCTTTATATATATTTTTCATTTTAAATATATATACATATATATATATATATATATATATATATATATATATATAAAAAAAATGAAAATATAGAAAAAACTATTCAAATGAGTAACCAATAACATCAAAGAAACGTCTAATTCATTCAGAAATTATAGGTGCCTACTTTTTACACCGAGTTACGTATTTGAGACGTGAAGCAATTGATTAAAGTGGTAAGATTAGTAATAATTGTAGTGAATGACGTAAGATCAACAGAGTGCTATCTATTGTGTAATTATGAGGTTAAAGTAGAAATGGTTCAGTCATGGTTTGCCTTTTGTTCTTTTCTTTGTTTATTCTCTTTTCTTTTTCCTTTTATCTTTGTTCGGTATAGGGCCATATCACTTTGAAATAGCGGTTCTCGTACAATTATCGAAGTTAAGCAACGGCGAACCTGAATCAACAATAAGCAAAATTGGGACATCACTAATGCCCTCAAGATCAAAAATTGCAAAATCTCCAAGAAATATAAATTCTTATAATAAAGCCTTGAGTAAAAGGATTGCTCCAAACTCCTCGAAATGATCGTGCATAACTACATAACCATTAAATAATTTACTAGGACCATAAGTCACTTCCTTCCAGATTTTGTAAAAGCCAGATTAGAAAGAGGCAAAAATGTACTCAAGTAACGAAATAATCACAAGATTCTCTATTAAATTATTCTCTTCACAGTGCAAGCTGTTTTGAAACACTGAAACAAATAATACTTCGCGGTGCCAACATTTGATGCCAAGGACACTTTCTACATCATATATAAAGCCCAGTGCATCGTCTTTGTTCATATGGCTTCTTATGAGAAAAGATTCTAACATTCTTTTGCAAGCCTAGTGTAAAGGAGTGTGTTGAGACATACAAGAAGCTGTTGAGGTAAGATTTTTGTCGTGGTTTAATGCCAAGTCGCCACAGTATATCTTATGTGTTTAACAAGGAAAATGTTCCCAGCCACACAGCTAAGAAGTTGTAGAAACTACCTTTGCTATTCTCTTGGACAGCGGACGTGGGCACGCTAGACGACGCTCTGTGGGGCGATTTAGAGCAAGCTATCAACAAAAGCGCCCACTCCAATATCTATATCCTACCGGGTGCCACCAAGGAGGAATACGCAAAGATATCTACGAAATTCGTAGTTAAGATTTTCGCAAGTTATCAAGGTTGTTTGAAAATTTATTTGAAAGTAGTTGAAGAAATTATTCATTTTACTGTTATGGACGAATATTTTTTTCTTTTATATTAATATACATATGGATACATGACAAGCGAGTATGAAAGGCTTCATTAATTTAATCAAATTTTGCCTCTCTCTCTCTCTCTCGTTCTCTCTCTCTCTCGTTCTCTCTCTCTCTCCCTGTCTCTGGTAGCCGGTAATGCTTATGTCACGTATATAATGCGCTAAAAATACCTTTTTATCAGTTAAAGGTGAGAGCCTCCGACTGATGTCAAATCGGTTGAGTTTCAATCTCGTATGTGAAACAGTCTGTCTTTTGAATAAAATATATAATATATATATATATATATATATATATATATATATATATATATATATATATATATATAGTTAAATTCCCAGATCAATTCCGTGAACAAGACAGATTGGTATATAATGACAATTGGAAAAAAATCTTAGATTTTGCCGACGCCTTTCGTCTTCCGACTTTTTCAAGGTAAAAATGAAATCGAAATGTTTTTGTTGTTATAGTTACATTAAAAAAATCCAAATCTAAAAAGGTAGACCCTTCTGTCGAAGCTTTGTTTATTTTTTTTTTTTTTTTCTGGTTAATGTAAATTACCTTCATAGTAAGGGATTTTTTCCATGTCGACAATATAGTTAAATTCCCAGTTGTATATATATATATATATATATATATATATATATATATATATATATATATATATATATATATATATATTGTAAATCTATTTCAACTCGGTGGGTGAGAAAACACCGGAAACCTCCGAACAGGGAGAAAGCAATTGTCCAGTACCTTAAATCTCTAGTACAAAGAAAAAAAAAACAAAAACAGCGAGTAATAAGTTAAAACGAAGAGTAGTTAATACACTAACTAGAGCAAAAGTAAAATAAATAAATCCTAAATCCTAATGATCCAGGTACTACCTACCTCGGCTTCACCACATGGAATCATCAGGGAGAAGTATCTGGCTTATTAGGATTTATTTATTTTTTATGCATACACATATATATGTGTGTGTGTGTCTGTTCAATAAGCCGGTTAATAAAATTTGAAGAATAAAAAGCCAACACAGTGATAGCAATATTATCAATAAAATTAAAAAAAGTTTGAACAATGTAACCATAAACGTTTTTATTTTTTATTTTTACTTTTATTTTATTTTATTTTTTTTTTTGCTATCCTCTTCCAGCCGCAATGATGGAGAAAGCTTTACCTCGAACCATCGCCAGTGAGACACGCTGCAAGAGCCACTCCGTTTCACGAGGCTCGTCTCTCTAAGCGAGAAGCCATCCCGCCAATCTTTATATATATATATATATATATATATATATATATATATATATATATATATATATATATATATATATATATATATATAGTTATATATATATAGTATTATATATATATATATATGAAAAGAGTACTTAATTTTAAAATAAAATTGATATTTAAAAGTTAAGTAATCTTTTCATATAATATTATTCATGCTCTATTTTTTATGTTATTTAATATTTTTACTATTAGACACGATACATAAAAATATCTACTGTTTTTAAGTCTTAAATCTTATATATATATATATATATATATATATATATATATATATATATATATATATATATATATATCGGTCACACTACTACTACACCTATCCGCCTACAGCTCCATTAGAACTCATTCACACACACACACACACACACACACACACACACACACACACACACACACACACACACACACAGGCCTACCAAACTCCATCTGAAGCATACTAGTAGAAAATACAAGTATAATAACTTATTCCATATGTAAGAAAAGATTTAAAATAATGGAAGCCTTAAAAATAAAAAATAAAAATCCAACACTAAATAATTTTAACTACGAACACGGCCACAATATGCTGACTGTGTTCGGAAAATTAAACCTTCCTTTAACTCTAGATACATTCACATAAGCCACACATCCAGTTAAAAAGTAAAAAAAAAAATAAACATAATAATAAAGTATAAAAATTAATAAATAAAATCATCCTTGATAATTGCTAAAAGTATAGCCGAAATGCTCGGTATTACAAAACATTTAGGCAGTTTCTACACAGTCTGTGTCCAGAAAAGAAAAACACTTGTACGAACACAAGAAAAATTACACAAAAAGCTTAACCGTAGTATATTATCTGTCGTCTTTAATGAAACATGTATAAAAGAGGGATTGCTACCAAAATACACATTATATATATACTTGTGTGTGTGTGTGTGTGTGTGTGTGTGTGTGTGTGTGTGTGTGTGTGTGTGTGTGTGTGAACAGATTGACGTAGATAAATGTACGCACGTATTTGTATCTGCGTGGAAACCAAGGATTCCGTGTTTTTGAGATTTTCTTTTCCTTTTTTTTTTACTGACGTCATGGGTTGGTATTCGACCTCAGGATAAAAAGCCATGTTTTTTGAATGGTATGATTTCATATTTCCTACTGAAATAACCTATGCTTAATAAATTTACCTTAACAAGTATAACAAATTTTAAATATCGACATAATCCTTACATTACTTATTCAGTTTTTATCAATATAATTAATGCATCATCTATAAATACTTTATTACCAATTATATATCCATGCATACATCCCAGTTTTTTAAAAAAAAGAAAAGAAAAAAAGACGTTTGCTACAACGTTTCTGTAAAGTTAAACATACACTATGCACGAAGTCTTCAAGCAGTCTGTACCGGTCTGTCAAACGATATGTTAACTCGTTTAACTCTTCTTCTTCTTCTTCTTCTTCTGGGTGTAGGCGATCATGGCTCTCCACAATTTCCTGTCCTTTTTATCTCTTAATAAATTTTGTCTTTTTGTCATCTCCTCCACCTTGCTCCTCCATCGATTTACTGAAGTTTCTTCTTCTTCTTCTTTGTGCCGTGTCCCTTCAAAATGTAGGCGATCGTGGCTCTCCACAATTTCCTGTGCTTTTTGTCTCTTAATAAATTTTGTCTTTTTGTCATCTCTTACACCTTACTCCTCCATCAATTTACTCAAGCTCATTCTTCTTCTTCTTCTTCTTCTTCTTCTTCTTCTTCTTCTTCTCTGTGCCGTGTCCATTCATGATGTAGGCGGTCATGCCTCTCCACAGTTTCCTGTCCTCGTCTTTTTGTTATCTCCTGCACCCTGCTCAGCTGTCTATTTAATCTCTTGGTAGGTTATTGTTGTGATGTGAGGTCTGTCAAGACGCAACCCTTAACTCGACACAGTCAGTCGTGATAGTAATATTTAATACTCAGCTAGACAAGTCACTGCAATGGTATTATCTTCTTTCCTAGACAATTATTCAGGATTAATTATCATGAATAGATCAGTCCATTCTTGATAGTAAGGAGTTTAATTGGCCCTTATCACAACAGCTGTCCTTTCTTTTTTCTCAGGGCCCTCTTGCTTTCAATCTGTCCTGTGAGTATCAATATTTCCAATCCCTCTTTCCTCATAATCTGACCTACAAATTTCGACTGTCATTTCATGATGCTAAGTATAAGTGACCTTTTTGACTCCATTTTCTCTAAAACTTTGTCGTTGCCCACATGTTCGATCCATGGTATCCTCAGCATCCTTCTGTAGAATCATATATCTGTCGCTTCAACTCTCTTCTTCATCTGTGAGAAGATAGTCCAGAATTCACTGCCATATAGAAGAACTGATAACATGTACTAGTTCGGCACTTTCTTCATTGTTTCTAACGAAATTTTCCTGTTTCTTAATACTTTGCTTAGCTTTTCGAAGGTAATTTTTGCTATACAAATGCACCTTCGGATTTCAGTGCTACACTTTCCCTACTCAGTTAAAAAAAACTTCTCAGATATTTAACTTGTTATACTTGTTTAATCTTTTTATATCCAATTTTCAATTAGCGTATTGAATTGTTGTTTGTTTTTTGTTGTTTTTTTTATTTACAACCATTAGTACTAAAAATATGTATTTCGTACTAAATCTCTTTGGAAAGTTATGAATAACAAATAGCTCACATATCAATGAAAGATACGTGAGAAAATTCTGACCATGAAACTCGGTTTCGAATCTCACCATGGTCGATTTGTCAGGAAGGAGACTTCCTGATGTTATCGGACTGGAGGGGCCGATCCCAGCATACGGCACCTTTGGAAAGTGCATGAACACCATGCCAAGGGTTGGCCCAAGCCTTGTGAGTAAAATAGGGAAGACGAAACCCTTGGAGACCGTCGATGATAACTGTGCTAGCACGAAGTCACAAGTCATCGTGGCCGAAGACTTGAGCATGTTGGCCTTGTTCAACTTGTTGATCACTCTAGATAACATGCTGTAACTAAGGTCTGCTCAGCATAATTGCAGTGTGGGTGTTGAATAAACACTAATGTACCTGAGCAAGCGTCTGCAATAGGGATTGGCTAGCCGCCCTTGTAGACGGGTATCCTCGAATACTAGTGGCCAGCTATACATATTTATGGGTATCCACGAGAAATAAATTTAAATAATATAATTGTGTAATGTTACGTTTTAAAAATTTTATTCAAACGCATACGCTTGGCACGTTTAATAAGGTCTAAAAAGGTATTATTACGCGGTACGTGGCTTCATCCCTAGGATAATAAAACTAGTCCGATTGTTAATAATATAAATAATAATAATAATAATATCTTTTCATTCCAGAAATACAGACATTTACTATAATAATGCCTGTTTAATCTTGATTAAGTATCCCTAAAAAAAAACCTTTCTTCAGATTCTAAGCAGTAGGTTGAACCGTTTTGAACTTTTTAGCCCCTACTCATATATACACTGACAGAAAAGAAAATTGCGCCAACGTGAATGCGTTTCAATTAACTGACGATTTTATATTTGTATATATGCATGTATGAGTTTTGATCAAATCTGATAAATTATTTGATAATAGGATAAAGAAGAAATAGGAAACGTTTATCCATCTAACATGTTTCACTTTTATTAAAACTTCATCAGAGAATAGTATATGGAGAAAAATCCGCGTCCAACCGAAATTTCAAGAAATGAACGGATTCCAAGTCTACCTGAAAAAACGTAAATATTTCTATAGGTATATAAATTTTGTTTTTTTGTTTATTTTCTAACTAAGGCTCACCCAATACAATGCCCAAGAGTCACTCAAGGTAGCGGGTTGCTGTGTGAACTTGTATTAGCGGAGGAAAGGACAAGCATTAGGAGTGTAGAGCTTAAGCAGACTTTTAAAGGGACCGGAAACCCAATTCTAAACCGGAAACAAGGGATAAACATGTACTTTTGTTCAAAAGACATAGGAGGAATGTGAACCGGACGATGGGAAAACATATCTACTCCTATAGTGCATATATTTTTTAGTTTGTCTATGTGGAAATCAGTTGATAATGCATATCCATAAAAGTGTTGTCTCTCCTTGAATTCAGAGCGTCATCAATTACCGTAATTTCTCGAAAATCTTTTTTTTTTACTGTAAATTACAGGTGATAGTAGCGGTGCGTATTATAAATGGGTTTAAACAAAAATACTTTTTTCGTTATTGATTTATAATAATTAATACGTACTTGTTGTTCTAAAATAAGAAAGATATTATCACAATTCTCATTTTAAATCCAACAATAATAATTGTAACATTTTATGTCAATAAATCTATGTTTATCAGTAACCGCATTTTTTATTTGGTAAAATTTTTTTTAAAAAATCTATAAAAGAAAGCCAATTTCGAAGAAAAGAGGATATCAAGTTAATTTATTGAAATTTTAATTTTCATCATCATTATCATCACCACCACTTTCTATTATAGAATCAATATCTAAATTGTCATTAAACAAATTTTTATTCACTCACACGTTTTGACGACATTTTGGCGGTAAAATAAAATGTTATATTTACCAGGAAAACCGCTGGTAATTTTCAACATTATTTTAGCCGCTTAGTTTTGATTTTATTCTTAATGTCAAGGTCGACAAAATGCCTTCCTAATTATTCTTGGATTTTTTTTTGGGGGGGGGGTACAATTTATAGATGCGTATTATACATAGGGATAACTATATTTCATAATTTTTGGATCATTTGTTAGGTGCGTATTATTTATGGGTGCGTATTATTTTCGACAAATTACGGTATACTAATGTTGGTTTAACAAGTCGAGTACACGTAAAACGTGATTGAGCAATGGAAATCAAACAATAGAAAACTAAAAATACCATTATTTTTTCCTCCATATCTCTTTCTCTGATGAAGCTTTAATAAAAGGGAAACATGTTAGACTGATAAACGTTTCCTATTTGTTCTTTATCTTATCATATGCATGCATGTATGTATTGAAGAAAAAGGACAACAATAAATCCATATAATTTATCCTTCGTTCACTTTCTTCGTCATTAAGATGCCGCCTGAACAGTTTCTGGTTTGATGACGTCAAATCTAGATTTTTTTCTTCTCGCAGCATAATTAACTTAAAAAAAAAAAAAAAACCCGGATGCAGACGCACTTTTTCAGACGGGCGAGTGACTTCAATTAATTTAACGCCATGCTTGTCATCGTGATTTTTTTATTTTTTTTTAAAGTCCCAATGCGGTAAATCAAGCAAAAAAGGCATACAAAATAAAATGTCACAATGTATGTCATTCCAGTTTTACGTCAAACAATGGATATTTTTTATTTGCTTTGTTTTTGTATTTTTTGCTAACACTGATAAATCCGTTCATGTCAGTTTAGAACGCATTCGCGTAAAATGCAATAACGCTTAAATAATTGGATTTCAACGTATAATGAGAAAAAGAAAATTTTATATCTATAGATTTCAAGTGAAGGACCAGTTTTGCAATAATTTGTTTTTCTAGCAGATAAATTTTATGGTATGTTTAATGTTCTATCCTTGGTTAACTGGCTGCGTTAATACGAATTCTAAAGACCTGGCGCTATACTGTCATATTGATGTCACACTATCAAAAAAGAAAAAAAACTCCAAATAATGCTCTCACAAACTCGTACACACAAACGAGTGGGTGCTGAAAAATACTGGACTGAACCAATTCCCAAGAGTCAAGTTTTGCAGTGGAGTTATCCTTGCTTAAAAGAACAAAAATGTTGGATTTATCACTCTTCTAAATTTCAGTAAAAAACGTCTATCTTGCACGACACAAGTATATTTTTATAATCATTATGGTAATATTTACACAAAAAACTGACGTTGCAGCAATGGTTCAATTTTATTTAATTTCTACATGACCCACAGAGAAAAAAAAACTTTAATAATATTGTCAAGACTATGATTTATGTTCGATATATTCATACCAACGAAAAATATCGTTTAAATTTTTAAAAAATAGGATTAAAGAAGCCTTGTAGAATATCACTGCCCTAAACTTAACATTAATAATATACCTCGTTTCTTCGATGCCTTCTCCTGTGTGCTGCGTCCTTTCAGAACATCGGCGATCATGACTCTTCAAGACTTCCTATGCTTTATGGCGTTTAATTTAAATTCAAGCGTTCCCAAAATACTAGGATATAGACTGCAAAATCTTGTTTAGCATAATAAAATCACCCATGTCTTGATAATGACTGAAACAGTCGAATATATTTGAACAATAACAGAGTAAGAATATAATTTGGACAGATTTGATTCCAATGTAAACCGTCCTGGGTAAGACGATAAAGTACACCCGCCTCCTGGGTATGACGATAAACTACATCCGCGTCCTGCGTATGACGATAAACTACATTCGCGTCATGGGTAAGGCGATAAACTACATCCGCGTCCTGGGTATGACGATAAACTACATTCGCGTTCTGGTTAAGGCGATAAACCTGGGTAAGACGATAAACTACATCCGCGTCCTGGGTAAGACGATAAACTACATCCGCGTCCTGGGTAAGACGATAGACTACATCCGAGTCCAGGGTAGGACGATAAACTACATTCGCGTTCTGGGTAAGATGATAAACTACATACGCGTCCTGGGTGAGACGATAAACTACATCCGACAGCAAAGCCTCTGATCAGGATGCTTTGAGGGGCGTGGAACCACCTCTTAATTGCTGGTGTTCCCAAGTCCACCCTGACCCGAGGTGGTAGCATTGTTAGGGTCCCAGCCATGAGCAAATAGTTGACCACCAAACTGTGGTTAAAATACTATGAAAGTGTAAAAATAGGTTTAATACCAGCAATAAATTTTTTGTTAAAAAAAATTATTACCGGCAATATATCATTACAAGCCATAGATTTTTGAAGAAATAAATCTTGCCAGCAAAATATTTTTGCCAAAAATTATTGCCAGCAATATATTTTTGGAAAAATTTTGAAAAAAAAATTATTACCAGCAATACATTCTTGTAAAAAAAAAAAAAATGTTACCGACAATACATATTTGGGAAAAAATATTACTAGCAATAAAAATCCATTAAGGTTGATAAGCCATAAAACAAACTAAAAAAAAAAACGAATCAAATCCAATGTAAAATAGTTTCTTCGAAAACAGGAAAAATACGATAAAAACAAAACAGATTAAACAAAATTGCTAAAAATTTGTTAGGACACACACACACACACACACACACACACATATATATATATATATATATATATATATATATATATACACGTTTCACTAAATAATATAGACAAGTGTTGTCTATTTATTTTATGTAAATTTTTTTCGTAACATCTGATAAGTTTAATAACATTATCGTTAAACGAAGAAAGAAATTCACAATATTGATCCATATTTTTTTAATATAATCTAAGCTTTCGGCTTACTTAAGCCATTATCAAAGATGTAAATTACAAACATATTAAACAATATACAGACATGACAGTGATGATAGTCTGTCATTGTTTACATAGTTGATCACTAAGCAACGATAAACACGCGCATATAAGACGCTAGAAGCGAAAATCACACCGCATCTCATGACGTCACATATGACCACACGAGAGTGAATTGGAGAATGAAGTATGGAAAGCCGTTGGTATAAACCAATGGCTTCTATTACCAATTATAGACATTTAAGAATATTTGTAGAGATGCCATAATTGATTTTGTTTAGGTTGGGTTTCAACTGTTTGATGTATAATGCTTCAAGTATTTTTAGTTTTTGTCTATTGTTTTCATGTCGAAGTATTGTTGTGTTTTCGACAAGTATTTTACGGAATTGTGTGTGCGGGCAGGCATGTTGTTTTAAATGCCTAAAAATGTTTAACGATAATTTTATTAAACTTATCAGATGTTACGAAAAAAATTTACATAAAATAAATAGACAACACTTGTCTATATTATTTGATGAAACGTGTATAAATGAAAATATGCTGCCTAAATACACACACAATATATATATATATATATATATATATATATATATATATATATATGCAAATTAAATGAGAATGAATCAAATATAAATGCAAACGGTCATCGCATTAATTTAAAAATGGGTCTCAATACAGCAGTAGAGCGATAAATCTTTATTATATTATATTATATTCGAACATATGTAACTGCTACATAAATGCATTCACGTTTCGATGCATACCATTGCTTCTCATCAGGAGGTGATAAATGATGGTTATAACCATCATTTACCACCACCTGATGAATCCAATTAACTCAATGACTATCGTATTTTATTGGATGGCTTTTGCAAATTTCTCGATATTAGTTGCACAAGCATTTCATAAAAATTCTTATTGATTTGGATTATCAACTTGTTCCGTCTACCTGAATTGCGAGGATCAAAAAAGATTTGGAAAGTATTCAGACATTCTTAGCGGATTAAGTCGACGTAATCGCCTCTAAGTACCTTGGCGCGTGAGCTGACCACTGGGAAAATGTTCGTATTCATCGTATTAATGAAACGAAATGTTTTTATATCATCACCACCAAAGATATATCTACGATTCTGTCAGCGATAAACAAGAACCGGATTGCTGCTCAGAAATCAGAAAGACTAAAACTCAGTCTATTTCCAGTTTACAAGTAGAGCCACTTGTTTTCAAGTAATGCCACTAGAATGCAAAATTTTATTGGGAGTGAAAGAGAACGAGAAGGCATTAATGAAGAGAAAGGACAATAAAAGCACAGGTTTAAGGAAGACAGTAGATGGCGATAATGCCACTAAGACACGAGGGGTTACTGAGACTGAAAGAGAAAGAGAATATTTTAGAAAGGAGAAAGTACAATAAAAGAAGAGGTTTCAGGAAGACAGAAGATGGCGATAATGCCTCTAAGAGGCAAGGGGATACTGAGAATGAAAGAGAATGAGAATATTTTAGTAAGGAGAAAGGACAACAAAAGAAAAGGTTTCAGGAAGACAGAAGATGGCGATAATGCCACCCGACACAAGGGGTTACGGATAGTGAAAGAGGATGAGAATATTTTAGTAAGGAGAAAGGACAATAAAAGAAAAGTTTTCAGGAAGACAGAATATGGCGATAATGCCACTAAGACACAAGGGGTTACTGAGAGTGAACGAGAATGAGAATATTTTAGTAAGGAGAAAGGACCATAAAAGAAAAGGTTTCAGGAAGACAGAAGATGGCGATGATGCCACTAAGAGGCAAGGGGTTACTGAGACTGAAAGAGAATGAGAATATTTTAGTAAGGAGAAAAACGCAAGGGGTCACTGGGAGTTAAAAGGAATTAGAAGCCATTAGTGAGAGAAGTAATAATAGTACAGGTTTCCAGAACATGGCGATTGAAGTTCCATTTAAATTTTTTGAGGATTATACGTTGCACAGGAGCAAGTAACCGGAAGTGATTTCTACAGGAGGGATGTGCTAGAAAAGAAAATATTAGATTAGAACTTAAGATTACATCTCGCTATTTCAAGAATAAAGCGATGAGACCAAGTAGCCTGACCTAGTTATGACGATTAAATATATCTGTCAAAAAATCTTCTGATCGGGAGATTAGAGATTTTGAGTAGCGTGGAACCATCTCTTAATTGCTGTTGTTACCATGTCTTTCCTGGCCCGTTCTCGTAGCACCTGTTAAGGCCCCAGTGAATAGGGAACACCCCACAAAGTATCGTGAAAGTATAAAATACATTTCAATATTAAAAATACCAACAATACATTTTTATATAAAAACTACCAATTCATATTGTAAAACGACCAGCAATACTTTTTATTTGTAGTTGAAGACATAGAACTGTTTTGAAAATATATTTAATTGAAAACATAAAATTGTAGATTTCGGCATTAAATAACCGATAATCGTTGATATGCCGCTTAACAGAATTAACCAACCAATCATCTTTGTTGGCAATCCAGTAGTACGCTTAAATTCATGCAGTCGGGGCACAAACGAGGAAAACTAATCAGAATAATTGGCATAAAAATATTTATAGAAAAACAAAGGGAAGAATCGTCACAGCTGTGGGAAAGTGACTGATTTCGACATGCCAGGTTAGGACTGATTATATGACAGACCCTTCTTTGGATTTTGTCAATAATCTCGAGATATATAGTCGGATCTCCAGGCCAGGTATGGTAGCAATATAAACTGTACAGTCGAATGATAGATTTATAAATTTGCAAAATATTGATTTTCTAAGCTTATCTTAGATGTGACACAAGGCCGAAAGTATGGGGCACCCAGTGAGGATCGAACTCACTAGTCAGTCACAATTGTAAATGTGCAAGATGGATTTTGATGAAAAATTGTCTTTCATGAGACAAAGAACCAAGTTTCTTATCTGTAGACCTATCTATTGATTCAATACTATCACTCCACTTCATGTCAATGAAAACGTGACCATAAGAAGACGCAAAGAGTGACACCCCTTGGGGTTAGCGTCAACCCTAGTGATGGAGGGCAAAAAATGGTTTTCTTTGGTGATTAAGTGAAAGTAGTTTTGTTTTGGAGGGGTTAAAATTTACAAGCCATTTCTTGCCCCAGCTAACCATTGATTGCATGTCATTTTGATAGCAGTTGTCAGTTTTACTTTGTCGCTCTATATTATGCAGATGTATTATTGCACATTAATGCAAAGACAATCGACTATATTACAGAGTCAAATGACTTTTCCAAATCAACCAATATTAAACAAAGTAATTTGCTCAATTCTGATTAAATCTTGGGCGCTTGCCGTAAAAAGATGTTTAGCAAGAAAGTCTCATTAAGCATTGCTTTTTATTGGTTTCAATTTTCATACAACCCCATGCTCAGGGCTCCTATATTATTACCTTGTGCCAGATTAAGCTCTGATTAATAAATATATTAGAGTGTCGCTGTATGTTCAGAAATATAGTATTTCAGACCACTACAATTACAATGAATTAAGTTATCTCAAAATCCTCTTTTATGATGCCCTTATGCCAGACTATTAAATTGTTCCCGATCATATTGGAGGCTTCTTTTTCATCAGTTTTAAACTACTGAGGAAGATGTAGATGACATGCAAAAAGAAAGGACACTTATAATTAATATAAGAAAAAAGCATTTGAAATTTCTAGGGTACGTAATAAAGAAAAAGGACTTTGAAATTTTGACAATCACAGGACTTATTACAGGCAAGAAGGACAGAGGAATATGGCGTATAATTGCCCTAAAGAGTTTTGTGTAAATGGCTGGCAGAATAGGGTTTAGGAGATATAGCAAAAAGATTAAATTTGTTTAAGCGCTACAAAGAACAAGAAACAGTGGAGAGCCATGATCGCCGACATCCACTACCTTCTGTTGTAAGTTGATTTCAGTTATCAGTTGCCCATCAACAACAACTCATGTATATAATCAATGTTTATTTTGTTTGGGTTTTTTTTTGGGGGGGGGTTCCACAAATGAGAAGTGTGAAAAAAGAAGCTGTTAGCATAGAACTAACTAATTGTTACATCTAAGCAATTCAACTGTGAATTGCTGAGACCTTGTCACCAATCTAGTACTGCACTTAAATTCATAAAGTCTAATTATAATACTGCTGATTCTTCTATGGGTTTTATCAAGATCTCTAAATATACAGTTGGAGCACTAGACCAGATGTGGTAGGATAATTAAAACATGGAAGAATGGTAGACTTATAAATATGCCAGATAGATTCTGGAGAGAAAAATTGTCTAGCATGACACAAATAAAAGGTTTATTCTAAAATCGGACATTATTTTCCAAACAACCAAATAGAAGTAGAAGAAATTGGCACTCTGGTTTAGGTGGATGTATCATAAAAGTGTGTAATCATTTTTTTTTATCTTGTATTTCATGTCCGGGTTTACGTTACCAGAGTCATCAGCAGATGTACTATACTATGTTTTTTTTTTTTTTTCGTTTTTGCTTAAAAACGCATCTTATACGTTGGTGCAAACTGTATATCGATATATAAATTATTAATAATTATATGAACAATTCTCCATCGCTCTTTTGTCACGCGAAAAGTTTTTTTTTTTATATCATTTATGAGCATTCATAGATTCTCATGATCGCTATCATGTAATAAACACCTTTTAATCGATTGGAGAATGGTTCCCAACATGAAAGTCTTTGGGAAAGGCATGAATCCACCATTCTTTATAGGTCAGATCAATGATTGCTCCTGAATGCTGGTACTACGTAACTTAGTGCAATCTATTGTAGGCTACTTGGAGAAGAGGAGGCGGAAGCAAGAAATAATCTGAAGGACTCGGTGTCGCCAAGTAATTTTCTACTAAATCATGTTTGGTATTTATTTAAGAGATTAACTTATTCTAACATAAAGCCAAAATGTGGTGACAAGCGTTGAGATTCGAACTCATGTCCTGCAAGGATAGTTTGTTAAATATTTCTCGAGAGAAGGATTACCAGACTAAGATGTTTTTGAAATACATGCGTTGCTAAGTTTAAGAAAAGATGAAAGTAAATTCAGAATTTGGATGCGCTTGCCTTTCAAATGAAGCCAGATTAATTACTTGTCAGCTCAATCTGGCAATTTTAATTTATGAAGCCAGATTAATTACTTGTCAGCTCAAGCTGGCAATTTTAATTTATGAAGGCAGATTAATTAATTTTCAGCTCAATCTGGCAACTCTATTCGATCATCATTAATTGAAGAATAAACAAAATTGTAGATCAATTAGAAAATCATGTAGAATTTTATCTGGTTTGGTAAGAAAACATCAGTTCCTATGTTTTTGTTCTTAATTTAAAAAACAAAAATCTGTTCAAATCACAATTACCTGATTTGCCCGCTTTTTCTTTAACTGCAATATTTAGAATTACATTTTTAAAAAAGATGGACTAAGTTGGGTTACGAATGAGAAGAAAGTCAATTCAAAATTTTGTAGCTATAGGTTTTACCGTAAATCGCGGCGTACAAGTCGAGTTTTCAAGCTTAAAAAATTATCTCAAAAACTAGGGATCGACTTATATGGCAATACAAACCTTTACCGCCGAGTTCTGAGCAAGTGGGTCTTCTTCTCCCCCATAGCGGGGGGGGGGGAGAAGAGAATTCATATCTTTTTCAAAGGTGTTAGCACGTAAGTGAATGTAATGGATTCGACTGGAATTCGAACTCAGCTCTCCGATTCCTTAATTCGAGCCGCTATCCATTACTGGACCAATAAAGGAAACCGTACATTTTTCTATCATTTTTAGCTATAGATCATATGTGTGAGTTCCGCCTGAGGTCTGGATTGAGTTTAACAATTACTATACACCACTTACAGTACCTCCAGCAGGCTGCAACAAATATATCCCGCTAAAACTTATTTTGTAGAACATATTTGACAAAATAACACAGAAATTAATATAAAATAATAAAATAGTAATACAAATTCAGTACTCTTGGAAGGAGGGCCTGGAGAATCTGATACTCACAGGGTCGAATAGTGGGAAAGAGAGACAGGGGAAAACAACGCATGACATACCTAGCGGGCTTAAGAACGTCGTCTCGGGGAGGGGGCAGAGGAACGAAGCTGCAAGGGATAGAGGAAAGTGGAGAGCCATGATCGCCTACGCCATGAAAGGACACGGCACATAAAAAGAAAAAAGAATTAATGCTACAACACGCATCGTGTCAAACATCTGATGCACTAAGAGTAAACACTGACCGAAGCGCCGTTTAACTTAGGCGGCTGTTCCAACAAGTAGGTATGGTATGCGTGTCGTCTGCATGATTTCATGATAATGATGACAGGTTAATCACATGTAATGGTATTTTATTGAATGTACACATACTGTAAAAGCATAATTACTATGCAATTATGGTACACTATTTTTTAAAGCTTATTTAAAAGTTACCATATTTCATTGATGTAATATCCCATGTAATTAAAAAACATTACGGTAACTCATATATATGGACTTTTATAAATTTCAACTCCAAGGTTAATAATGCGTAAAAATTATTATTTTATTCCCAATAAATCCTTCAAAATCTTGCTCCAAACACTGTTCATCATCTTTGTTTGGGGAGTCGACCTATACGGTTGATATAGGCCTAGCTCAGAATACTGAGTTAAAAATCTTGAGGTCGACTTGTACGGCGCAATTTACGGTAACATGTAGCCCAGTTCGTCAATTGATATACTGTCCAGCGAACATTTTTAATAGTATGCATGCTATTTTCTGTATAAATACTTACAAAGCCTGACACAAGGTTAATATATGAGAGTATCCAAAAAGGAGATACACTATAAATGGTTTACGAGACAAGCTTACTAACATTAACTAAACGACTACGGTATGATTAATTATTTATTGCCGTAAATTGCAGCGTACGAGTCGAGTTTTCAGGCCTAAAAAATCTTTTGGTGTCATAGTTTTTGGTCACTGGTAACCTACCTTATGTTTACGCGTCAACTTATACGATAGGTATAGGCCTAACTCCGAATTTTCAGTTAAAAATCTTGAGGTCGACCTGTACGCCAGAAATTACGGTAACATGAATCCCAGTTCGTTACTTGGTATACTGTCCAGGGAATATTCTTAATAGCATATAGGCATTTTTTTTTTATAAATATTTATAAAGCCTGACACAAGGTTAAGATATTGGAGTATCCGAAAAGGAGCTACACTATAAATGGTTTGCGAGACAAGCTTACTAACAATAACTAAACGACTACGGTATGACTAATTATTTGATAGAAAGAAAATGTTTGCACTTTCTTGTTCAAAATGTCAAATGCGCTTTGAATAACGACGGTGTTATGTGAGACATGTCACCAAAAACTTTGTATGTTTTCCTTCGTTATGTCATAAGTCTCGATGCTAATCAAAAAGATATTCAAAAAGGGGTGGATTATCTGCCATGAATGACGGATATGAAGATGTTGGGTGAAAGTGGGGGTTTTCCTCGGTCAGTCTATGTCACAATAGGCCGTGACCGTCTAGTGATTAGGAAAACCTACGTAATCAAGTGGACAGTACATGATTTTATCTGAGACTGCAGCGCCAGCATTTTTATGGCTTATGGCTACTGACATGCGAGAGGTTTCTTTTAGGGTAAGTTTCACCCTATACAAAACCCAAGAGGCACTCGAGGTAGAGTGTTACAGAGTAAGAGACGCAATTTATGGAGATATCTGGAGAAGATAACAGTTAACCATAGACTTGAACAAGTTAAGATTATAGTGATCGGAGAAGCATCCTCTTTGGAGCCGGTTCAACAAATCGGCGGTTCGTAGAATGTAGGTGCTCGAATCGAAGTTACATCTCACCAATAGAATACGAAGGGAATGAAGGTAGTTCGCTACAATGGGTGGCACATGGCGGGTCCTAGCCGTGAAGTTTAGAACTGATGGAACTAAGGAATGTAGTTCGTCTGAAG
>CAHIKZ030000044.1:0-52500 GCA_903632075.3 Acanthosepion pharaonis | reverse complement strand
TTTGAAAACATTTCAGTTTTTGTCTCGTCGGAGAAAAGAATATTTTTTTCAATCAGACTCAGTGAAGGACTTGTAAATGATTGTCCATGCTAAACATTTAACCTTATGCGTTTTACTTAGCAGTGACTTAAAAAAACTATTGAATAGGCTTTGTAACCTTTTTTCAACAGCCATCTGCGTACAATAGAGTTGACATTTCGAGATCATTTTTCAAGGTAGCAGCAATTTCTGTACTGGTAATTAACCGCTTTTAGTTAATTTCTCTAATGATTCTGCGGTCGGTTCTTCCATCGATCTTGTGTTTTCTACCCCCGTTTTTTACCTTGACAAAGGTTTCAGTGAAGTTGAAGCTTCTCAAGACCCTCGAGACAGTTGATTGAGATGTGTTGACACTAAATTGCAATTTCTCAAGTCGATGTGCCAGCTTTTGAAAGGGCAACTGTTGCTTCTTTAACAGATTGCGATGTGTGCTTATAGCTTTTCATAACAAATCACTAATCAATTATATTTTTGGTTTCTTTTATATACTTTGAAATAATTCTAGAACTTTATAGAATTTTTAAGAATATTCTGCAATAAAATTATGGAAATAAAATTACGAGGTGTTTTAAAATAATGACTCATTTTTTAATGAGTCACTTTTTTTGCACAGTAGAAAAGTTGTTAAATACTCAAAAATGGTCATTTTTTATGTTTTCGTTTAAAAAATTAATAGTTCCGAATTATTTTTTAATTTTACTAATAATACCTATATTTTTAATTAAAAAATAAATATTTTTTAATTTTAATTAAAGATAAAAATAATTGAGAAAATTATTGCTGAGTTACTTTTTTGCACAGTACTATATATATATATATATATATATATATATATATATATATATATAAAATATATATATATGAAAAAAAAAGTTTTCGTGTGACGCGTTTCATCCTTTAGGACTTCATGAGACTATATGTGCTACATTGGTTCGACCACGCATGCGCGCGTACAAGGGGTGCTTGGAATTTTGAATTTTTTTTTTCTGGCGGGTTGTATATAATCTAACCGATTTGATTTAGATTATTTTTCTTTTTGTTTCAATCACTATTGGATATCCCACACTGTGATAATGCATCTTCCAGGAATGGTGAAATGTTGTAAGAGTCAGGGCGCAAATTTACTGATGATGATCTTACAATAAAGGAGCTCTCTAAACATTTTCGTCTTGATTTGAATTGAATTGATTTCACCTTTAATCAGAATTGCATTTTTATGTGAAAAATGTGGTCAGTCCCGTTACGGTGAGAAACTAATGCATTTGATGTATTATTTTGTAAGATGTCCCTTTTATGTTCTTATAATCTTTTATTTAGATTCCTTGAGGTTTTTCTTATGTATTTTTTGTGACAATTCTTACAGGCGATCGAGTAAATTCCTCCTACAAATTATTGTTTTGTTTAGTATTGATAAATGCATAAATCTCTTTAAAAAGCATCAAACAGAATCCTCTCCCTACCAAGAGCTAAAATAATAAAAAAAACCTGCCGACTCATCACCAACCAATGCTATTTCACATTGAATAATGATTTTATAAACACATTTTTGGATTATCAATGTGATCGTCTCTTATTGGAGTGTTGGCTTGTATTTTCTTATTATTTCTCGAGTCCGAGCCCTCCTTCTAAGATGCTTATCTTTCTATATATCTTTCTTTTGATTTTATTTTGAAATGTTATAAAATAATCATATATTTTAATAACGTAGATGCAATATGGCTCTCGTATCGGAAAACCATATATTAAATTGTTTGAATTTTTTTTTAAAATCTTTTAGACTAACGGTGAATTAACTAAAATAAACAAATAAAATCACGAGGACATGAGTTTAAGTATATTTTTATTACTGAGATTTTATTTCATTTTATTTTGGCCTGTCATTGCGATACGTTACCGCGACTGAGCCAGACAATGGCACCTCGAAAACGGAAACAAATGTCAGAGATTACGCGACAGATCTGACGTCAGAGAAAGGAGGCAGTTTCTCTCGTTGAACGTCGGGAAGCAAAAGCATTTAAGGCGAATGTCACAAGATCGGGTCAGTGAAAATATCAACAACGATATTTAAGAGAGAGAGAAACAGAGAGAGAGGGGGGAAATAGTGAAAAAGAGAGAAAGAGTGAAAAAGAGAGAAAGAGAGATAGTGAGAGAAAGCGAGAAGGAAACCCTCTAAGTGGAAACTGTCTCTTAAGGCGAATAAAAAATACCTGATAATTCCAAAGTGTGTTTTCCCAGTTCAAGATAAAAATTAACTCACGTTAACATAATAATCTTACTAGTTTTAACCCGTGAAAATTTCAGTTTTCCTAGTTGAAATTTATGATGAATCTTAATTCTTCAGTTAATAAGTTCATGGTGAGTTTTACAACAATAAAATATCCGTAGAAATTCCCTTATCATATCGTTGCATATTTAAGCTTAACAACTTCAACAAAATATTGCAACAACAATTATAAATATGAATGCTGGTCGATATTTCACTGAAACAAACTACCTTCTCTTCTTTCTTTCATTTTCTCACTGAAACCAAGTAGCGTCTTTGATAAGTCTTTTCACGCGATCAAAACGGAATAGTCCATTATTTATGAGGTATTGGCCGGGCGTAATGGCAGTGCGAAATGAGGAGGGGAGGGACAAGCACAATTATAATAGGATTTTATAAAAAGTCCTTATTTACTTTTAATATTATAAGTTTAATATAGATCCTGTAAGAACGAAGGAGTCACTTCTGCATAAGTAGAGAATATATGCGTACTTTTTTGATAAAATATGACGCCATTCCTTTTGCCTACGATCAGAGTGTAGTATCAGTTTCCCATGGGTAAAAGTATTGCATGCCCACAATATTGATACAACTTCATTCAGTTTTAGAGCAAATATACTAAATATATTTCACAACTATAAAATAACAACACCTTAAAAAATGACGGACGAAAATGAGGACTATGGACTATGGAAAAGCGACACCCTAAATTCAACAAAGAAAACAGTTTATATTTATAGACACACCCTAACTCACATAAAATTATTTGATAATTGTTTGTGAAAAACTAACGCTCTCAGAAGACATTCGACAATTGACGTTCAAACTTTGCTTGGAAAGCAGAAAAATGGTCCGAACAGAAGAAAATATAAAAGAAATAAAAAAGAAACACTGAAATTTCACTAGGTTCTAACTAAAATATCCACGGTGGAAGAATGGATTAAGGATCGGATTGAGAAAGCAGAGATCCAAGCTCCAGTCGAATTAATTCTATTCAATTACGGATTAATACCCTTGGAAAATAAATGCATCTCTTCTTTCCCCCATCTATGGATAAATAGTAAGACAGACTGGTTTTGACAACCGGTCTAGGAGAAAGAAAATATAAATTCAAACCAGCAGGGTTGGGTTCCATCACGCTGTCTTGCCCAAGACACACCACTTCTACTGTGGCTGCAGTGCATCTAATGAGGACTCGTTGGTCTGAACATCGCATTTATGTTCTCGCTGTCTTTATCTATCTGTAAACGTTTCATTACCTACATTTAGCACTCCTCCCCTCTAAGTAGAATTAATTTTAAACTATATATATATATATATATATATATATATATATATATATATATATATATATATATATAATTTACCCACGTACCAGCTATAAATAGGAGCAGGTACTGTCTTTTGAGGGGTGAAGTTTCCAGCAGTCAGCTCTGACAGTTGGACCAAACATTCTTGCTGTAACACCCTCGTTTCTATATGTTTGTATTACTGTTTTTTGTTAATATATTTGTTTAATTCATTTCCTCTATTTTGTCTTTTATTTCTGACCCTAACAAGGCCACAACAATATATATAAATGAATACCTATATATATATATATATATATATATATATATATATATATATATATATATGAAAAACCAAAGAGAGAATTGAAGTCAACACCCAGAAGCGACAATCTGTTTCATTGTCCACTTTTATATTTACATACGCTCTATCCCTTTATATATATATATATATATATATATATATATATATATATATATATATATATATATATAGCTGGCCACTCGTATTCGAGAATACCCGTCTATTAGGGCGGCTTGCCAATCCCTATTGCAGACGATTGCACAGGTGCATATGTGTTTATTCAACACCCACACAGCCCACCTGTGGTTTATAATGAAACTATGCTGAGCAGACCTTAGTTACAGTTTCTGGGAAAGAGCGTGTTATCTAGCGTTATCAACAATTTGAATAAGGCCAGCACACTCAAACGTTCGGTCACGATGACTTGTAACTTCGTGCTAGCACAGCTATCGACGGCACCCAACAGTTCTGTCTACCCAATTTCATTCACATGATATAGTTTTCACTTTCCAAAGCTGCCGCACGCTGGGATCGTCCCCCTCCAGACCGATAACATCACGAAGTCTCCTTCCTGACAAATTAACCGTGGGGAGATTCGAACCCGGGTCTTATGGTCAGAATGCGAACGTTGTAACTACTTGGCCACGCGTCCCTGATATTGGGCACTTTAACCCATAAATATAGCATACCTTATATATATATATATATAAATATTAATTAGAATATGGTTTATTCGCTAAACAGAAATTAGTATGTTTCAAAAACCGAAGCTAAAAACTTCAAATTTAATTAAATAATTATATAATTAATATATTATGTGTGTGTGTAAAGACAGAAGGAAACTTATCTTAACCGGCGTATTTCGTCTTTTCATGGACTTTACATTGACAAGAAAGCATTTTTGTCTTGATAAAGTCTATGCAATTATTTCTGATTTCTTTTTTTTTTCTTTTTTTTTCTTTTTTATTAGGTCAGTATTCACCTTTTTCTGTTTTGCATTATTTTTCTGATCGTCTGTTAATTAAATATTTCCATGTTGCCTTCTTCTGACTACGGTAAATGCAATGTCAAGTTCTTCGAGGTGAAAACCCATTTTCTGATTTATATTGGTGGAACTCATTCCAAAAGTTTGACTAAATGATGAAACATCAAATTTATTTATTTTTATTCATACCTTTCTTGGTCAGGTTGAGAAGCTTTCAGCATTCGTTCGTATATCGAATGGAAAATTCGATTGCTTGCCAAATTACGTCGATGTTGAGCAAACATTTATCGAGGCGTTCAAGATGGCTGGATACTTTCTGTGCAGATTTCGTATCCAAAAGCAACATCAAGCTTTCGTTTTCTAAATTTAGCCTATGCCAAAAAATAACTCCAACCATGAAGTAAGTTTGGGATTTATTTACTGTCAAAATATTTAATGGAATTTTTTTAATTCAAACCGAATTTATGAATCTGCATATCGTAAGATAACACAAATAAATTAAATGTCTCAAGGAATTCCTCCTGCGCAGAAACAAAATTATATACCATATCTTTCTCATTTTATTTTCATCGTAGTTCACGTGGTAAATGTCATATCTGTCTATATTCCTGAGACGAGTTATTATGTACACTATTTACATTATTCGGACTATTGTCCTCATCTTTGTCGCTATATTTATTATAACGTTTCGGCCGTTGTACGCTCCGGCCTTCTTCAGGTGGTTGGAATGTCGAACTGAACCCTTTATTTCGTTCACTGTGGTAGACTGTTCTAGTTCCACGCGCTATGTTTAATGGATATCAGTTATCTCCTGTTAATTCCCCTCTCCAAGTTCTCCACTGCCTTAACCAGGGATTGAACTCACACTCTTTGGGTTCTGTCATCTAGCTTTGGGATCTAGCTAACAGGAATTAACAAGAGATAACTGATAACTGACATCCATTAGTTACTAGTAAAAACAAATCTAGTGGCGAGTGGCTAACAAAACGCTTTCTTTTCCCGCCTACCTAGGGACAGAAATCCAGCTGCTTAGGTAATATCCTTTTATATTGTTTACAACAATCTACTTCTTTCTAAGTAAAAATAAACAAAGAATCCCGCTAGAAGTGACGTGGAAAAGGAAATAGAGGAGAACAAATCGGCGGAGATAGTTACAAAATGGTTTCCGTGGCAAAATAATCCATATAGGGAGAAAATGGAGTGTGTATCCGACCAATTAGAGACCAGATACCAGATACCAGATAAGCGATTTTTGATAGGTAAACATTTTGCGGAAGCTGATATCGTAATAATTAATGTGACATTCGTGTCACTTCAGGTATATATTTTTCTTTGTAGACATTGTTATCTGTGATTAAATAGGATGACATTCGTCGATGTTTCTGTTCGTTTCATTAAAAGGCATTTATTTATTAATTTATTTGACAGTCACGATAATCTGAATAAACGGAAATAAAAATAGAAATCAAGAAATCATTGTCATGGGAGGAAGTTTTTCAAAATCATATCTATCTATCTATCTATCTATCTATCTATCTGTATATCTCAGTCTGTTTAGATCTATCTGTCTATCTATCTATTTGTTGATCTATCACAATCTATTCGTATCTAGTCTGTTCATATCTAACTATTCTGTCCATGCTCATTTATCTTGTTCTTTTCATATCTATCTATTGATCTCACTCCCCCTCATTCTCCGCCTATTCTTACAATCAAACGTTCACTCTCTATCCTAGCCTATACAAATCTGTTTCTATCTATTTATCTATCTATTTTTCTCTCTTTTCTCTCGATATATATATATATATATATATATATATATATATATATATATATATATATATATATATATATATATATATTGGCTAGCCGCCCTAACAGACGGGTATCTTCGAATACGAGTGACCAGCTGTTACCCTAAGTAGATTCTTTAACCCCAAGAATGTGGGGCTGTACAGAGATGAGGAACTCATTGTTATATCTAATGTTCCTCTACCTTGTAAGTTACGGAAGAAAATCATTAAGGCCTTCCAATTTCTAGGTTTTAAAATTGATATTTCATCTAGCTTAAAAATCGTTAATTTCCTGGATGTTACTTTTAATCTCTCCAATAACTTCGGACCCTCTCAAAAAGTAAATCAAACCCCCATATACATCAACTCGAGCCACCCCAAATCAGTTATAAATCATTCTAACAAAGTCAACACCAGAATCAACAAACTGTCTTCTAGCTACGAAATATTTAATGAAAACAAACTTAAATACAATCAAGCCCTCAAAAAGAGCAAATCCCAGCAAACATTAAATTATCAAGAAAAACCAAATAAATCCAAAAATAGAAAAGGAATAATTATATGGTTCAACCTCCGCACTCCGCAAATTATCTAGCATTAATATTGGAAAATTCTTCTTAAAGTTTATAGATAAACACTTTAGTAATAACAATACATTGAATAAAATCTTTAATAAAATGAACTTGAAAATTAGTTACTCGTGTGTAAACAGTAGGAAGAAAATTATAAATTCCCACAACAATAATTTGTGTTAAAGAATTTTATATGAATAAATACAAGAAAATACTTCCACCTGTAATTGCACGGTTAAAACTGAATGCTCAATGGAAGGATTATGTTTGATAGAAAATGCAGTTTATGAGGCCACAATCCTCCTCAAAGGAAATATGAACCAGAAAATGTTTTATATTGGAATATCGGCTGGGAATTGTAACCATCACCATTCCTTCAATAACAAATCACTCAAGAATCAAACAGCACTATCTAAATGTTATTGGAATATTATGGAAAACGGCTTCAGTCCGCAGTTGAAATGGAAAATGATCTCCAGGTGTAGAAGTTCTATAAACTGAACTCCTATAAACTAAATGATGAGTTACTGAATCACCGTAATGAAATCATATTCAAATGCAGACATAAAAACCTTTTCAAAATAACAAACTATACCTAAATTTTTGTGGGGAGACTTTCACATGGTAACAACCGGATTTGAATTATCAAAACGTCAAATAATACTTAGTATCTATGTGTAGGTTTAAGGGCTTAGGCTAAACAATTTATGTGTAAATGATTTTATATGCTTTATAATAGGCAAATACACAATTTAAATTATATATATATGTGTGTCTGTGTGTGCGTGTGTGTATTGTGTGTGTATTATTGTGTGTGTACATACATGTGTGTTTATGGTTGTATATGTGCATATATGTATGTGTATATATATGTGTGTATATGTGTATGTATATATATGTATGTACATGTGCATGTATACATATACATGTGTATGCGTATATATATATATAGGTGTGTATATATATGTATATAATTATATATGTCTATATATGTGTAGATGTGTAATAATTAATCATTTTTGTGTGCTGTTTGTGTATGTGTATATAGGTGTATATATATATATATTTGTAGCTATATATATATGTACCTATGTACATAGGTGTAGATATGTAAATTTGTATTTAATTTTATACGTTTGTATGTATATAAGTATATATTTAAGACGAATATGTGTATATGTTTTCTTTTATGTATAGGTCTTTGCTTAATTGTATGTTTTTGCTTGATATCGTTGTATGTATGTATGCATGTATGTATGTATGTATATGCATGAGTATGTGTATATGTATGTATATGCGTGTATAGATTTAAGATTTTCATTTACTTTGCATAATTTCTCATCAGAATAAGATTACTAAACAAATTTACTAAGCAACATTATTATTTTTATATTTTTTGTTTTTAATTTTTTATTTATTTTTCATGTAATTATTATTATTATTATTATTATTAGTAGTAGTAGTAGTAGTAGTAGTAGTAGTGATCTGATTATTAATATTAGATAATTTTTTCGTACCATTTATAACTTTTAAATGTTTAAATTTTAAATTTAAATTTATTTTTAAACCTTTATGTAATAGTTGTTATTAATAATATTAATATTTTTTATATATTTTATTTTTTAAATTTAAAAAAAATATTCTCATATTGTTAATAATCTCTAATATATTGTCCTGTGCTAACTACAAATTGTATTAATCAAGATTCATAATATTATTAATAATGTTATTAATATATTTGATTTGATTTTATTCTTACTTTGTTGGTAATCTTTAATATATTGTTATGTGTTAACTATAAATTGAATTGATGTGTTTATCGGGTGTCACCGCGATATGACCACATATGATAATTCACTCTTTCTTTCTCTTTCCCCTTCCCTGTTTAACTAATTCTTTCTTCATTCTTCATCCTCCTTTTCCCCCATCTCCTTACTTTACCATTTGTCTTTCCTTTTCCTGTCAAAAGACTTATTTAAGAGGTCAAATTGTCTGGACTCTTGACTGAGTACACTTGAACCTACGTAAGTTAATAAAAATGGATTTAAACACAACCCTATCCCTACCGTCCATTTCTAATCTAGATCATTCTATGATTGCCCCTCCCACTCCCACTGTCACCTTACATCAATCTAAAACTATCCCACAAAAACTTGTATTAAAAATAAAATAAAAACATATAAATTTGTAAGCCGAATTTCATTGTAGCTAAAGATGTGACCTGATGAACCTGGAAAATATATTTTCTGGGAAAATAAATTATAGTCGTGGAACCTTAAGGTTGTCTTTTTTATTTAATAATATATATATATATATATATATATATATATATATATATATATATATAAGTGAACATGAAACAGCCTGTCGCCTCTGAGTGTTGACTTCAATGTTCACTTTTATATTTATATTTACATACGCTCTATCTCTGATATTGAGCACTTTATCCCATAAATATAGCACACTTTAATAGTATATTTCTTCATATATATATATATATATATATATATATATATATATATATATATATATATTAGTCTTAAGATGTGCTATATTTATGAGATAAAGTGCTCAATATCAGAGATAGAGAGTGTGGAAATATAAAAGTGAACATAGAAGTCAACACTTAGAGGCGACAGTCTGTTCCATGCTAGATGCAATCGACAGCCCATATATATATAAAAGGAATTTGGCTTACAAATTTGTTTTTGTGGACTGACGACTGCAACTAGCATGAAACAGACCTATGTGTTGACTTCTATATTCACTTATATATATATATATATATATATATATATATATTTCAATCTGTTCTTGTCTATCTATTTCAGTCCGTTCCTATCTATCTATCTCAGCCTTTTTGTATCAATCTGTATATTTATCTATCCCCTTCAACAAGTTTATATTTTCCATTTACTAAGTTTCTTTTAATCTGACAAAAGTCCACATGACCAGAACATCTGGTGATGGTGGATTCACCATAGCAATCATCTTTTGTTGGTATTGTTGATCTCTGTCTGCTAATAAATATTTATTTTTTCTTCTGTATAAATAAATGCGAATATTAGTGTGTCACTGTGTCACACTTTTTCAACTTTACTCCTTGAGGTCGTAGCCCTAAAATATCATACCATTTTGGAATCAGGTCGACTCCGTGAGCAAATTAAATATATTCCAGGCTGGGTCCGAACCCACAATCCTGAAATTTTGGATTCCTAAATTTTCATTACTGCGATTGTTTTCGGCGATTTTTTACGTGATTTTTCTCGACGAATTTTTTTGTACGTTAACAATTTTTATAACTTGGAAATAAATTTGGGAATAATCGAAATTAATTGCGAAATCCATGACATAGAAATAATTGTTTGTACGGAAAGTAAGGACCTACGTACATCAAATTATCTTTAAATGTGGTGGCAGAAAAATTATCGTTGAACTTTTCAAAGGTAAGCTTAAATATTAATACAACACTTAAATGCAGTGATCAATTTTGTATTCTTCTGTACGGATGTGCCATGTACATATACAGAGTGTATGAAAAATACTTTCACAAAATTTGAGGGCGGATTCTTCACACCAAAGCAAGGAGAAAAGTCCATATAAACATATTTCTAAAAGTCCATCGTTGTATCTCAACACAGCAACTCATAACAAATGTCACCCGCTAGTTTCTCCACACGCAATGTACCCGTCAGATCATTGACTGGCGGCCCCTTTCAGATACTCCCGAACAGTGTTAAATGGTTTCGCAGGTGCTCATGACACATTGATGAAGCATCTCTGCATTATTAATATCTGTGGTATAAAACAATTTTTTTAGGTGGCACCAGAAATAAAAATCAAAAGGACTGAGGTCGGGGGGGGGCGTGCAGGAAATGGAACCGCTCTTCCCTTACCTATCCATCTTTAGTGCTAGATGTCAACCACTGAAATGAGAAAAATGTGACTAAAATGTGCTGGAGACCCATCATGCATGAATCACATGCGTCTACTTATTAGCAAGAGTACATCCTCTAGCAGGTCTGGAAGTGTGTTCAAAAAAGACCCTATAGAAAGCTCCTGTAAAACGTGCTGGGAGAATATATGGACTTATCAGACAGTCACCTACAATTCCAGCTCACACATTAATCGTAAACCGATGCTGGTGGCTCGGCTGTATTGCATCTTGGGGATTCCGATCCACCCACAAATGTTGGTTGTGTAAATTTGTTATTCCATCTCTCCCAACATTTGCCTCATCTGTAAACAAGAAGAAACAAACAACAGATCGACAGTTTCTGCAATAAACCATCGGTAAAAGTTCTACCGTGGTGAGTGATCAAAAGGCGAAAAATGATCCGGATACAGGATCCGCTCTTGAAGTACCCTTCATGCGGTACTATATGCTAGGGCCACTAGACGTGTGCTGATACCCGGATCGTCTCCGACAGCCTGGAGAATGTATTCTTCCTGGTCAAGTGTACGAGCGGATCTTGGTCTTAATCGATCCATAGTTTGAGGTGCCACGGATCCTGGTGTGACAATAAACAGCAGCAAATGTTAGATGGCTCGGCTGCCGCTGGTCTGGAAACACAACCCGATAAAGCAGTGCAGCCTCGCGTTCATTACCATTTGCTCGGCCGTATGTAAAATCATATCTGCCAGCTCACGATATGAATATCCTACCATTTTTAAACGGAACATTTCTCAGTTAACTCACTACTACACACGCTAAACGTTGGAGAAAGACTAACCAAACATATACATGTGATAAATGTAACGTAGTCTAAATGGCAACACAGCGCCATCTAACGTAAATTTTCTTCAAACTTAATAACTTCAAAACGAAGGATTTGCTAACATATGTTTATATGAACTTTTGTCCTTGTTTCGGTGTGAGGAACCCACCCCAAAGATTGTAAAAGTATTTTTGATACAACCTATATATATATATATAATTGTATATTTGGAGAGTAATCCCTCATTTGCCCAAATTTCCTTAAATACAGATGGAAAGGTACTGCCATTAATTTTATTTATTTTTACTTGTGTTCTTACAATTTATCAAATTATAACAACACGAAAAATAAAAAAAGATTAACCACAGCACAATATCAATTTTACTTAATGAAACATATATATATATATATATATATATATATATATATATATATATATATTTTTGTGTGTGTGTGTGTGTGTGTGTGTGTGTATTAAAAAAGAAGAGAAGAGAGGTGCCGCAAACGTTTTTGGTTGTAATGTGGATTTATTTAGAAAAATATTATGCTTTGTTTTTACATAATTTCACGACACGTGTTTCTGGTCTCGCGACCGTCTTTCAGGTAAAAGTGGAGATTTCCACATATTATTAAAAATAATAATTAATTTTTCCTCATGTTCAATGTTAAATATTCTCGATATGAGACATTTTCTGTTTGTGTGTTGGTAATCTGAATTTCTTTCTTGAATTCAACACACAAACAGAAACGTTTGCGGCACCTCTCTTCTCTTCTTTTTAATATACATACTTTTCTCTCGTTGCAACCACTACATTATATTTCTTTTATATATATATATATATATATATATATATATTGTGTATTTAGGCAGCAATTCTTCATTTATGTATGTTTCCTTAAAAAAGACAGACAAGGTACCGCGATTAAGCTTTTTATGTAATTTTTCTTGCGTTCGAACAAGAGCTTTCTTTTTGGGACACAGAGTGTGTAGAAACTGTTTAATTGTTCTATAGTTCCGAGTGCTTTCGGCTACCTTTTACCCATTAACAGGGATGATTTTATTTTTTCAATTTAATTGGGTCTGTGCGTTGTGCGTTGTGCTTTGTGCGTTGTGCGTATGCTTTTAATGTTATAGAAATGTTCTATTTTCCGAATACAGCACATTGTGGCCGTGTTCGTAGTTAATATTATTAAGTGTTGGCTTTTTCTTTTTTATTATTAAAGTTTCCATTATTTTTATATATATATATATATATATATATATATATATATATATAATTTATATATATTATATATGCGTACTTATTGGAAAGTGCTCAATATCAGTGATAGAGTTAACATATTCAGCTATATGGATATTAGTTTGTAATACTGGGTTTCATACTTTTGTGATCATCAGATAAACTGGTTTACTATATATATATATATAGGTGCGTGGGTGTGTGAAGAAGTGCCTGTTTCGTTGTAAAATCACTTTACGAGTTTGTACGGGGTCTGTTCGGAAAGCATCGCTGAAATGTCTAAAGTCTCGAGAACCATTAGCGGAGTTTCAACGTCGATTGGTTGGCAGCCAATCAGATACCACTTTACTGGACATTTGTGAACAGTAACTCACTCTCTCCCGTGAGTTTGCTCAGCTGCATTCAAACGCCGCTGACTGTATAAGTTTTGATGTCCCATGGGGAGTGAATTGCAGGGGACTAAGATACCATTGTCATGTTTTTGTTAGTGGTATGCTATATTTAAATGGCTGGATACTTTCTGGTCAGACATATTTTTATATTTATATACTGCATAATGTAAATCTTTCCGACTCACGCCAGAAATTGATACTTGTATTTACCATTAAACATGGCGGAGTTTATGAAAATGTCAAAATCAGTAAATGTATAGATAATCGATTAGCTGCTTATATTTCTCATCTTTCCTGGAGGAAGTTGGCATATTAAATATTTTCCGCATATTTATTATATATATATATATATATATATATATATATATATATATATATATATATATATATATATATATAGATAATATTAGTGGAAAATATACATACATATGAAAAATATATCTAAAAAATTCCCATACATGTATATTTTCAGAAAAAAAATTTTTCCAAGAGGAAGGATCCAGGTAGAACTCAATGTCTAAGACAGAGTAAGGATATAATAAAAAGGCTTAAACACTAATATTCCATGGTCATAATTTATTCCATTGGAATCGTAAATACGATCCAAATCATCAGACCTACAAATTCAAAATGAAAACAGAAAAAAATAACTCCGGAAATCAAAACAGAATTTAGAGAAAGTGTAAGTATGAGGATGAGTGACAGAGAGAATTTTTGGAGATGTGGGTGGGGTGGATTTAAAAGAGGAGAGAAAGAAAGTCGACGGATGTCTAATACATAAAGATACATTTCGTGGTGACATATACACACCACAGACAATTCGGATAGGAAGGGAAAAAAAAAAAAAAAAAAAAAAAAAAAAAAAAAAAAAGGTGGGGGAGAGGATGGGACGAAGGAAAATAAAATTTGTGTTTACTTAAAATTTAAAATCAAATATAAATATATGAAGATGAATATAACGATTGTCTCATTTCGCAAGGACCAAATATTTCTATGTTCAAAAACACATACTAATACACACAAAAAAAAAAAAAAACTATACAAGTAGGTACATACACTTAGGCATGTACACACACACACACCCAGACAATCGTTATATTTATCTTCATATATTTATATTTGATTTTCAATTTTTATTTTCCTTCGTCCCATCCCTCTCCCCCACCCTTTCCCTTTTTTTTTTTCCTTCCTATCCGAATTGTCTGTGGTGTGTATATGTCACCACGAAATGTATCTTTATGTATTAGACATCCGTCGACTTTCTTTCTCTCCTCTTTTTAAATCCACCCCACCCACATCTCCAAAAATTCTCTCTGTCACTCATCCTCATACTTACACTTTCTAAATTCTGTTTTGATTTCCGGAGTTGTTTTTTCTGTTTTCATTTTGAATTTGTAGGTCTGATGATTTGGATCGTATTTACGATTACAATGGAATAAATTATATGGAATATTATGTTTAAGCCTTTTTTTTATATATATATATATATATATATATATATATATATATATATATAGTGAACATTTACGTCAAGACTCAGAGGCGACAGGCTGTTTCCTGCTAGACACAAATCGTCAGGCCGCCTGACGATTGCGTCTAACATGAAAACAGCCTGTCGCCACTTAGTGTTGACTACAATGTTCACTTATATTTACATACCCTCTATCTCTGATATTGAGCACTTTATTTTATAAATATAGCTCACCTTAAAACCATATATATATATATATATATATATATATATATCAAATGCATAATCTCATAAAACATATTGTGCAACATGAAGTGCAGGATCCGCTCTGCTTCTTCAGTTATTTTCTATGAATATGGATTTAAATAAGTGTATTTTCATTTATTTTTTGCTTGTTGTTGTTTTTTTTTAAACGGAATCACCCCAAGCAAAGCAGTAATGCCACTAAAACACAAGGGATTACAGGCTGTGGAGGAATTAGAAACAGAAACAACATTGATGAGCAAATAAAGAAGAGAGCGATCAGGAGGAGAGTATAGCGATTGACTTTTAAATTTTTGCAGATTAAAATTGGCAGAAAAGCATGGAAACGGAATAGAGTTCCACAAGCGAAAAGTAAGAGAAAAGAAACTGTTAGCATAGAATTTACGGCTACATCTAGAAAACTGATGAGAACTTTACGCCAGTCTAGTGCTGCTCTTAAATAAAACAAAAGAACTTTTGGTACCATAGCGAAGAGCTCATTCGAACAATCACCATGAAATTATTTATAGAAAGAACCACAGAGAGGCAACCTTACGTCGGAGCCGAGGCGCCAGTTCAGACCGATAATATTGCTGATTTTTCTTTGGATCTTATCTAGAAGCTCAGGATAAATAGCAGGGACACCGGACCATGTGTAGCAGCAATATTCTAAGCATGGACAAATGGTAGACTTATAGATATGTATGATAGATTCTGGAGAGAAAAATTGCCTCGAATGACAGTAAATCAGTTTTCTTAGCAGCTGACCTAGCAATGGATTAAATATTGTCTTTCCACTTCATACCAACAGAAAACCTGAACACGACATAGTTGCAACGTTTGTTTTTTCTTTTTGTTTTTTCTTTTTTTTTACCCGTCCGTACAAAGAATATTGCTGTCACATCAAGTCTTACGCTTTAGCTCCGTATCTTGAGATTCTAAGCGAAATAAAAAAAAAAGGATCTGCAATATTATCGGCTCCGACCTGACATCTCGACTTTAATCACTTTACCACCGTCCTAACGTAGAGTCCCTGTTCCTTTCCACAAATATTTTCATGCCAATTGTTCCCATGAGCACCCCCCACTTCTTTCGTGCTCCGACTTCATAAATTTAAAATCACAGGTCGCATTATTTTTCTGTTGTGATTGCGTGATATAACCGTAAGTTCTATACTGAAAGATTCTTCTGTCGCATTTCACGTCTATTGAGACTCTTTAACAGCTTCTTCCTTTCCTGTCGACTAGAACGTACAAAACTTTCAATGCAACGTTATCTTCTGTTTCCTTGCGACCCGTTTTGCGCTGACCGTTCCAAAGGGGGAGATGTTACCAGATGGATGAGTTCACGTTTAACAGTTAATATAGGGAAGAAAGCTTTGTCTTTCTACACAACACTTTTGGAAAGGGTGAGAATATTAAGGGAAGGATGAAAAATTGAAATAATGTATATTATTATTACAAACACACACGCGCAATCAACCTAACACCAATAAATAGCGCATTATTTTTCTATCTTATAACATCAACAAAAATGAGAAAATCGGCAGTCAACTGCAGAAACCTCCTGACGTATTAACCTAACCAATAGTTACATCAAGCAATTTCAACTATAAAATGATGAGACCTAACTGCCAGTCTAGTACTTTTCATATCGCGTGCTGTAAAAATGCAAGGGCCAGTCTAAAATAACTCCTCGAATTTGTCAGAATCTCAATATTTTCCGCCATTGAAATATCTTAAACAAAACATGCAGCTAAATATATAGATATGAACAAATTTAGATAGATAGATAGATAGATAGATAGGCTGACAAGCGACGACCGAAATCTGCCAATGTTGTTATATCGATTCTTTAAGGACTCTACTCCCCTGGTCTTACGGCAGATTATGTTATGCCGAGTCAATGTAACAATTAAGTCTGGTTGTGTGATATATTGAATATGTCTCTTGTACACCTCCATCGATTTCTCGTGCGTAAATTGGTTAAGTATTTAGGTGAACTTAATTGCCCTTTGCTGTAATTAGTTTTGATTTTTTTGTCATTGATCTGTTTAATGTCAAGTTCAAGAACGATTTCGAGTTGACATGGTCGCAGAAAAGACGAAATCAATGAATGGTTACTAGAAAGAAAGAAAAAGAAAGAAAGAAAGAATGAATGAATGAATGAAAAAGAATGAAAGAGAAAGAAAGAACAAAAATGAAAAAATGAAAAAGAACGAATGATTGAAAGGACAAAGAAGGCAGGAAAGGGAATTTAAGAACGACAGAAAAGATGTAAAAGAAAGAAAGAAAGAAAGAAAGAAAGAAAGAAAAGAGAATGTAAATACAGGAACGAATATATAAAAAAATAATGAAAGAACATAGAAATTAAAAAACAAATTAACACAAAAAAGAAATAAAGAAGGAATGAAAAAGAGAAAAGGAACAAAAGAGCAAAAGAAAGAATGAAAGCATAAGAAAGAAAGAAAGAAAGAAAGAAAGAAAGAACAAAAACGGAAATTTAATAAGAAGGAACTCAAAAGAAAAGTGAGGGAGCAAAAGAACGAAGAAACATTCCAATAATGAAAGGACAATCAATATCAAGCCTATATTTTAGCAATATATTTATCTCCAGGATTTTCTTGATTATAAACTCTAACGATTTTTAGATAAATTAACCTAAATTTAAGTTCATAATGAAAGGAAAACTTTTCATTTTCCTAAATCGAATTATAAATGTTTCGCGCAATTTAAAAATACATATAAAACTTTTGTTTGTTTTACGAATATCCGAACAAGGATTCGCTATTTCTCTGCACAAAAGCACAAATTTATAATCGTCACAATAATAAAACTTAAAGAAGGTTGGACAACTGATTGGTCAAAACACTAAAGTAACGAAAAATAAAAAAGGCAATAAAGAATGAGTTGTACATCTTTTGGAATAAGATTATTAACCTTTTGAGCTCTGACCACCACTTAACCGTTGCTAGAAAAAATGACGTAATGCTCAGCCACCGGTTGAGCTATTAGGTTGGTGCAAAAATAATGACGTTTTTTGACGTAGAAAAGTACGTCAAAAAACGACATTATTACGTCATTATTTTTGCACCAACCTAATATTTTCATATCTACCGTGAAATATTACAGACCAGTTATTTGCGAATTTTAACTCAGGGGCTCAGGCAGAAGGATTAAAATTGTTCAGGAACGCAGAGCTCAAAGGGTTAAAGGAAAACAATCGCAAAGGATGAACTAATAAAAAAGCCTAGGCTTAAATAAGGCACCGGCCTTTTAAGCCGGAGATTGCGAGTTCGAGCTCCGTCGGAAACGCACATGTAATATTTATCTTTATAAAAGAAGCCAGAAAATCTCGTTGCAGATTTGACAAGAACTATTGTCAACTTCTGTACGCACACATATACAAATACTTATTTACTTGAACTGGCATAAGGTCAATATTTTTGTGTGAAAAATAGTCTTTTTACAGTTGTCTCCACAGGTTAGAAGCTACTGATTGCCTGTACTTTAAAGCGTGAATCACTCATCAATCATCCATTTTATTATTCCGTTTTTTCGGATGTACGACTGTTATATTTTTACCTTAGATTATAATTTTATTAATTTTTTAATTCAGTTTTTTTTTTCTCACACCTAGAACTGACATTCTACGGTCGTTAGCAGATCGGCTGGATCCGGAATAAAGAATAAGTCTGCATCCCTTTTACCTTGAGAGACAACTTTTAGCGAGACAGATGCCTTACCAATTAAGCCATAGAAACTACTGGCTGCAGAAATTCAAATCTAATCTAATAGCTTTTACCTGAATATCTGGCGTTTCTGCTAATGTTATTTTTTTTTACATATTTTAGTAGCAGTAGCAAGGTAATTTTATCTTGAATTTGATTAATAGATAAGGCGTTACCCATTCTTATTAATTTTGTCTAATATTTCTTTTAACCTGTCAGGATTTTATGTAAATTTCGTCTTACTTTGCAACCTCCAGTTACAATCAACCTCAGTGGCTTATTTAATGCTGACAAGTTTTTTAAGATAGATTCGTATGAATAGAATATATATTAATTTTTTAAATGTATTGCTGGTATTTTTACTTTAAAAATCTATTTTTATACTTTCATAGCGTTTTGACCATTGTTTGGGGGTTAACTATTTGCCCATAGCTGGGACCCTAACGGGTGATACCACCCAGAGCCAGGATTGACCTTGGAACAACAGCAATTAAGAGGTGGGAGAATTAGGAACAGAAACATTAATAATGCCCAGTAAGAGAAGATAGTAATCAGGAGGGCAGTAGATAGCGATTGACATTGCTTCTAATTTTATTTTTTGCAGATTAAAGTTGGCTGGAAAGCATAAAGCCGGAAGGGATTTCAACAAGCGAGAAATGAGAGAAAAGAAACTGTTAGCATAGAACTTACGGCTACATCTAGCCAAATCTATAGTAACTTGATGACTCCAGTCTAGTACTGCACTTAAATTTTTTAAAAAATGTCTAGGTACCATAGCGAAGAATGATATTTATTCTGCTATATACAAAAATGCGGCACAAGGCCAAAATGGGGAATGGGGAAAAGGACGGTCTTGTTCTGTCTTAACGTTAAACGTAGCTAGCCACAAACACTGACCCAAACATACAAAAATATTCCTTACACCAAAACCAAACATTCTTACTTACCTTTCTTGCTACATTCACCATAATACCTCATTGTCTCTATGAAAGTCATAATTAGTCCCCATATGTACAATTCATTGTCTGTGAGGGGAGGGGGATAAAACAACAATTTAAAAAGTAACCCCCTAGCAAAGATCCCACCCGAACAATTACCATGAATGTATTTATAGAAAAGTTCCTTCTTACTAATGAAATACGGGTGGAATTAGGATGATTCGACTCTATGTACGTGGCTGTACATGAAGGTATGAACTGTTCAAACTAAGTTTTATACATCCTAAGTCGGTAAGTATTCCTAGTGTTTTTGTTGAAGCGTTGTATTGACGCCAACTTTCTTACCGTATTCAGCAGTGCAAGGAACAGAATCCAGTCAGAGTTATTAAAATAGCTCAGGTGGGAGACATTAGACTGATATTTTTACATTAATCAATACTTCTGCTCTGAATTGTTTTTCGTGGATCGGGTATCTGATTACTGGATTTAATATATGATCTGGCACAGTTATTAGCTGAAAACTGGCCTGAAAAGTTCAATGTGCAATTTTCGATCTATGAGAATGTTGCGTTCAAGGACGTGTCGAGAAACGCCGAGGGACGATCAGTTTTCTCTCTTCTCGTTCGATGCTAATGTAACGCTCATCTGATGTTTGGAGAGGTTTTATATTCTGATCATCTGTTGATAGTTCCTCTTCATTCAGCGTCGATTGGTGAGACTGGGTCATAGTCGTGCCTCTTGCTTTGCGATGATTATAACCAAAGAACCCTAAATCATGTGCTATGGTCTTGTGGGGTTTTTAATACATTATAGTGCTCAATTATTATGCAATATGAATCCTATATGGCAGTGAATTCTGGAAAATTTACTCGTAGATAAAGAGGAGACGTGAGAATATTACTGTCACATCTTGTCTGGTGCTCCTGCTATATATTTACAGATTCTTGATATGATTCAAAAAGAATCTGCAATGTTATTTGTCCTGATCTGGCATCTCGGCTTCAGTCCCTTTAGCCCCGCCGTAAGGTGACTTCCCTGTGCCTTTTAAATAAATACTTTGATGGTAATTATTCTGATGAGCTTTCTGCTATGGTACCTAGATTTTATGAATTTAAGCGCAGTACTGGATTGGCGGCAAGGTCTCATCATTTTGCAATTGAAATGACTAGATGTAACCGTAATTTCTATGTTAACGGTTTAATCTATCGCACTTCTCACTTATGAAACTCTCTTCTGGCTTCTAGCTTCCCAGTCAATTTTGCGCTTCAAAAATTTAAATGCAGTATCGTTATATTCTGCCTTCTTAATTTTTGTTCTTTTATTGTCTTAACATCCTTAACAGTAGTTTTTCTCAGTAACTGCTTTGCGTCCTAGTAGCTTTAATGTCTTGCTTGGGGTGAAATGATTTTTAAAAAGAAGAATGCTGAGAATATCATGGACGGAGCATGGGATTAACGAAGAAGGCAAATAGAAACGAAAGGACACTTAAAATCAGAAAGAAACAGTTGAAAATTGTGGAACACATATTGAGGAAAGAAGGTTTCGAGAATTTGACATTCACAGGGACATATTGAAGGCAAGTGCGGTAAACTGAAACAGTGAAGAACAAAACTTTCGAATAATTGGTAGTTTGAATCGGGACTGGGAGGGATAACAAGGAGATAAGCATTGCTTAGAGCTCCAAGAGATATGAAGTTGTGGGAAGCTATGATCGCCCACACCCCAAAGGGGACACGGCATATAAAAGGAGACAGGCCGAAATGAATCTCTTTCTATTTCATGACCTGAAAAACCACTTATTCTTCCGGTCAATGTGAGAAAGACGAGTGGGTATTAACTTCCCTTTCACTGACACAAAAATAATTACGGCTGTTTGAGGGAAGAATTGGTCACAGAGGTAGGATTGGGGGGAGACACTTTATCTCTACATGTCAACAACCGACAATAAGAATTTATTTCTTTTTACCCCTTTCTCTTTTCTTTCTTTCTAACCATAAAACTTCCTATGCTTCTTTTTTTACAATAAAAACTTCCTATTCTTCTCTTCTTCCATGCCTTAAGCCATAAAGCCTGTGGTGTTAAATTTTCTGATTTTATTCTTTTGAAACGTTTGCTCAAGATCAAGACGGGGCAATTCGGTAGATTTTTGGTGTAAAATGAAAGCTATGGAATCGTTTAAGAGCGTTATGCCTCTTACAGGTGCCAGAACTTTCAAAGTTTGAAGGTTAAGGGAATCTTTACAAAACTCTAATGTACGTTTCACGAGGATTTTATAATTAGCGAGGTAAGCCAGATCATATATATATATATATATATATATATATATATATATATACCAAGTATATGATTGGTATATACGGAATGAATTCCAATAACCAACAATTACTATTCTTAAAAGAGTGCTCAATACACAGTAGAGCAGATATAATTATTTTTTATAAAAAAATTATAACATAAGTATGTTATAAAATCACTACAAAAATAGCCATTTTGTTTCAACACACTCTGTGTCTTATCAAGTGATGATGTTGAAAATAAAATAAGGTTTTATTTTCAACATCATCACTTGATAAGACACAGAGTGTGTTGAAACAAAATGGCTATTTTTGTAGTGATTTTATAACATACTTATGTTATAATTTTTTTATAAAAAATAATTATATATATATATGTGTGTGTGTGTGTGTGTGTGTGTGTGTGTGGTTTAAACAGGCAGAACCGCATACTTTTCCCTCAAAGGTAAGCTTTTTTCGGCTAATACCTCATCAGAAGAATCATTGCCGACTAATAATATGGAGTGACAGAAATAATTTCTAATCGGAACTAATTTCAACTCGGAATTAATTTCAACTCGGAACTAATGTCAACACGATTTAAAACCTGCGTTATCAATTTCCGTCAATTCTTAAACAAAATGCAATGAGTTGGTGTTAATTTAATTAATTAGCATTTAAAATCCTTAGTAGATAAGAGAATTCAGAATTCCTCTTTTCGGCAACTTTCATTCTTTTTTGTTGCAAATGAATAAAGTCGCATTTTTTTTTTTACTTTTATTCATTTTTGACATAGAATTAAATTTGGTTAGCTTAAAAAAATTCAGGTGGTAATCAGAAAATGTCAAGCAGCGGAGCGAAAATGGTTCGGTGGTCGCTGCCAGAAATCATTTCTGAGTTTATATTAATTCGGAGTTGAAATTAATTCGGAGTTGAAATTAATTCTGCACCCTATAAAATGTTACCGAGAATAGCGAAATGACTAGTCGCCAACGATTTTTACTATGAGGTGTTCACCTAAAAAAAGGTTACCTTTTAGGGAAAAAATATACGGTTTTGTCTGTTTAAACAATTTACACGTTCTGTAGTATCACACACACACACACACACACACACACATATATATATATATATATATATATATATATATATATATATATATATATATATATATGGATATAGATCAAACAATATGAAGAAAAATATACTGAAAAAACAAACAAAATCCTAATATGCGATTATGCTATTTTAATGTTTAATGTCAACGTCGGACGTTTCGGTCTAATAGACCATCTTCAGGAAATATTCATAAAACATAATTAACATAGACCATATACAATTCAACATGAAAAAGACGATGGACATAAAAGCAATACCAATATTACAATTACAACTGAAATCTTTTATAAGATCAGCGTTCCGTTTAAATTTGATCACGTCGTCGTCACGTGGGCGATGTTGTGAAAACGTATTCGTAAAATTTGAGTATTTTGAATGAAAAATGAAAAGAATTTTATTTTGATCTAAAACTCATATGTACGTTTGTCGAGCATTAATCTTTTATGTCCATCGTCTTTTTCATGTTAAATTGTATATGGTCTATGTTAATTATGTTTTATGAATATGTCCTGAAGATGGTCTATTAGACCGAAACGTCCGACGTTGACATTAAACATTAAAACAGCATAATCGCATATTATGATTTGTGTTTGTTTTTTCAGTATATTTTTCTCCATACTGTCGGATCTATATCCATATATTTGCTTACATATATATATATATATATATAAGTGTGTATTTGAAGAGCAATATCTCTTTTATAAAAGTTTCATTAAAAACCCCTGAACTACGGGTAAGTTATTTAATTTTTCTTGTGTTCTTATAATTTTCTTCTTTTCCGGACATAAATTCAAATGTCCAAATGAGCGCTTTCGGCTATACTTCTAACCATTATCAAGGATGATTTTAGTTTTACTTTTAACTGAATTTATGGATCGTTTTAAGTATGTATCTAGAGTTATAGGAATTTTTTTTTGTTTTACAAACACGGCCAGCACATTCTGGTCGTGTTTATAGTTATACTTGGATTATCAAATATAATAGCATACAATTCATAAATTCAGCTAAAAGTAAAAATAAAATCATCCTTGATAATAGCTAAAAGTATACCCGAAAGGGCTATACAGACCATCCAGACAATTTATATACAATTTAAATCCAGAAGCAGAAAAGAAAAATTAAATAAAAAAACTTAATTGCAGTACCTAGCCAGTTGTTTTTAATGATATATGTATATATATATATATATATATATATATATATATATACACATATACAACCATAAACACACATGTACACACACACACACACACATATATATATATATATATATATATATATATATATATATATATATATGTCATCCACATACAGGCCTGTTTCGCTGTGTCACAGCTCATCAGTGCGGCTAGACATACGATTGCTTTAAGCCGTGATCGAAATCCTACTGATTTGGTATCAGTTTCTACCTCTAAGCTATCAGCGCACGGCAGAGGAAAAGGGAAATTCTAACGTATTATTTTACGAATGTAAACAAACGCCAGACGGCCATACTGCTCTATTTATTTGATAAAGAGCATTGCTTTAGCGGAGATGGCTGCTGTTTAGAATTACCCTCTCTCTCAACAGTGCTCAACCGAAATTATCGAGAGCACAATAATATCATCCACATACGATATCACAGCTCATCAGTTCGGCTAGACATTCGATTTCTTTAAGCCGGGATCTAAACCCGACCGATTTAGCATTAGTCGGAGTTTCCACCCCTAAGCTATCAGCGCACAGCAGAGGAAAAGGGAAATTGTAACATATTATTTTTACGAATGTAAACAGACGCCAGGCAGCCATATATATATATATATATATATATATATATATATATATATATATATATATATATATAGTTAGTATGACTCTTGCCTGTTAACGTAACTGCCCAAGTTTCAATAATCGGTAGTGGGATGCGCACTGTTAATGAGTCCAAATATAGGACGAAACGGCCGTCCAGTGCTTTCTGCATTCTGTTGAGGTTCCTTCCAGACTCGATAAATTACTTAATTATAATTATCTCAAATCCTCCTAAAAACTATATATATATATATATATATATATATATATATATATATATATATATATATATATGAGGTTATTAGATGAATTTTGATCTTAAATATTCACAGTATGATGTTCGATCTACGTGATAGACAACCATAGGATTGAGGGCATTGACAAGAAAGGTGAATATATTGAAAAGTATCTATGCTTTGTAAAATATATGTATTTGTTATCATTAAGTTATTCTTCTTTATTTTTAATAGCGTTTATCCAATAAAAGTTTCAAGCGGCACTCCGGGCAGGCACTCCAGGTAGCCACTCAGGTAGGCACTCTAAGTTGGCACTCCAAGTAGACACTCCAAGTTGGAACTCCAGGTAGGCACTCCAATAGGCACTCGAAATTGGCACACCAGCTAGGTACTCCATGTTACTGTTAAAAGGGTTATGATGCATGAGATGTGTAATGTGAATGAAAGAAGAGATGATAGTAAGTGTTTATAAGAATAAGAAGTATAGATAAGGTTTGAAATTTTCTTTAAAGATATTTAGCGGGTTCTCTCAGTGTGTAAAATATGATATCCATCAGTCGTGTTGATGATCTGTGTAAAGTTCACTCTATATTGGAACGCAAAACAAAGGACATAAATTACTTGACATATGATTGGTTGCCTATTTTTATATATAATGAAAAGACATTTTCTCTAAGTATTTAGAAAACGAATCTTGGATATTATCATTTATTTACTTTTTATCTTTACTTATCGTCTAAAAACTTCTGCTCAATTACCTCGCATTTTCAAAAGACAAAACTGAATTAACAAGAAAAAACATCTGATTTTTTTTTCTTTTTAACTGTGAACTGATATTTACTCCATCCATAGATTATCTACAAAATCTTCTTTCGTTCTTTACTTTATGTTATAACTCGACTAAAAATCCGTAAATTCTGTCTACGACTATACCTGGCTAATTTAAAACATTTTCACGTTATTTAACATATTGTTATAATTGTAAATATCTTCTTCTTCTATGTGCCGTGTCCCTTCAAGACGTAGGCGACCATGACTCTCCACAATTTCCTGCCCTTTTTCGCTCTTATTAAAGTATTTTTTATGCCTATTTTTCTTTTATATTTTTTTTATTTATTTATCACCATAATTTAACCAACTTTGATAAAATATATCATTTACCCTTCTTTGAGCAAACACATTGCCGTAAACATCAATCATGTACACTTACTTTCTTTTATTTCATCATTTTCAACCATTCTTTGTTGTCTGTTTTTTTTTTTGTTTTGTTTTTTGTTTTTTTTTTTCCTTTTGTCCAGTTTTCCTACTGCTCACCCAAATTTCCACTGCTCTAAATATCGGGCAAAATGCCGTAACATTCAATGCCTTCCCGGCCGGTGACTGAAAATGTTGGCATCTCTTAAACTGTCATTGTATTTGTCTTGTAGATGCCACCGAACCCATCCTCTGACATTTGATTTTAGGGCGTGGTAAAGTGTTCTTGACATTTTATACTGAAGAGACTAAAACCTTAAAGTCATCATTACATAACTAACTAAACCACATGATTACCGCTACTAGAATGTAAAATCAATCTTCTTTAAACAACTTAAAGAGTAAATACTATCCATCAACGGCTTGTAAAATATATCACTGATGAACATACGTGTTGAGAAAGTTTAGTTCCAAAGATTATACAGAAAATAAATATTCTATAGCCTATATGCTTTTTTCATCATTAAGCAACGGACATATTAATGTAATAATTATATATATATATATATATATATATATATATATGTTGATGTATATTGTGACCCTGGTTTCACGTCCTTCCCGATCGTCAGACCTGGATCGTCAGACCAAAACCCAGGGTCACAAACTCGTATCAACGCAAATGAATATGTTAGTTGTATCAATGATATTAAGCGCTTTTCAATAAGTACCGCGCATATATAAAATATATATATAATATATATAGGAATTGTATATATATATATATATATATATATATATATATATATATATATATATATAGTTTAGTTACGAAGAACTTGGTAAACCGAATGGGTAATTCCAAGGAGGATGAAATCCTGAGAGCTCAATGTGAATACAGAGCTAATATTTAATGAAAAAACAGACCACTTTTAAAAAATACCATTACAATAATTTATAAATTATTGTAATGGTACCTTAAAGTGGTCTGTTTTTTAATTATATATATATATATATATATATATATATATATATATATATATATATAGAGAGAGAGAGAGAGAGAGAGTGATTTTAATGATATTTATATTTAAAATATTTTTACATTGTGACACGGGAATTTCTATGTTTCAGAACATAAAATGTATTACGCCCAACGTTGTATTGAGAACTTTTAATAAAAAAAAGTAAGTGCAAGAACTGTGGATTCAAGATTATACAAGGTTAGGTCTTTGACCTCGTAGACTGACGGAGTTAATACACGAATTTTAATCTTAATTATTCACTGTATAATGTTCGATCTACGTGAGAGAGAACCATAGGATTAAGTGCCTTGACAAAAAAGGTGAATATATGAAAAATATTTTAAACACAAATATATGCATTTTTCATCATTAAGTTTTTCTTCATTCTTTTTTTTTTTTTTACTATCGTTTATCCAATATAAGTTTCAAGAAACATTCCAGGTAGAAGGTGTGATATGAAGGAAAGAAGAGGTGACAGTAAATAATTATGAGGATAAGGATAGATAAATATTGATATTTCCTTTGAAGAAATTAGGATTGTAGCGTTCTGGGAGTCTGTTCTACAAAGTAAAAGTCCTTTCCTAAAAATCCGTTTGTTTGGAACCTTATCTTTAGAAATCGGGATTTCATCTAAGAATACTACTTTTGGTTCACTTAGTAAAATTTGATATGCATGCAAAAAATTTGTTTAATTTTTAATCCATAAAATATAATTGTTATCCGGCGTCATCTTCTAATTATAATACTTATATCGTTCATATTAAAATGTTGTACTCCACTGTACCGTATTTGTACTGTGTCTGCATCGTCTTTGTATTGTATTTGTAACGTATATTTACCATACCTGTACTGTATTCGTACTGTATTTGTACAGTATCACTCCCATATTTGTACTGTATTTGTATCGTATTTGTACCGTAATTGTACCATATCTGTACAGTACTTGTACCATATATATACTGTATTTGTACTGTTATTGTACCATATCTGTAATGTATTTGTACCGTATCAGTACCATATTTGTACAATATATGTACTGTATTTGTATCGTATCTGTACCGTAATTGTACCATATATGTACTGTATTTGTACCGTATCAGTACCATATATGTACTGTATTTGTACCGTATTTGTACCATATATGTGCTGTATTTGTGTATAATTGTACCATTTGTATTGTATCTTTACCGTAATTGCCATATATGTATTTGTACCGTATACCATATCTGTACTGCATTTGTAATTTTACCAATTGTATATATGTACTGTATTTGTACCGTATTTACCATATCTGTACTGCATTTGTATTGTTCTTTACCGTAATTGTACCATATATGTACTGTATTTGTACCGTAATTGTACCATATCTGTACTGTATTTGTACCTTACCGTATTGTACCATATATGTACCATTTGTACCGTAATTGTACCATATATATTTTTATGTACCATATCTGTACTGTAATTGTATCATATATGTACTGTATTTGTGTACCGTAATTGTACCATATATGTACCGTAATTGTACCATATATATAGTTTTATCCTAATTGTACCATATATGTACCCGTAATTGTACCATATATGTACTGTATTTGTACCGTAATTGTATCTGTACCGCATTTGTATTGTTTACCGTAATTGTACCATATATGTACTGTATTTTTACCGTAATTGTACCATATCTGTACTGTACCGTAGTTGTTTACCGTATATATATGTACTGTATTTGTACCGTAGTTTATCTGTACTGCATTTGTATTGTATCTTTACCGTAATTGTACAATATATGTACTGTATTTGTACCGTAATTGTACCATATCTGTACATTTGTATTGTATTTTACCTATTTGATGACATATTTTGATAACATTTTCCTTTTTATAAAATGGATAAAAACTGTTTGTATCTTTACCAATTGTACAACAAATAAACCCGTTTCGTTTTGTGTCCTAAAATATTGTCTGCATTTGTATTTATTTTACCGGCAAATGGTATTTGAAAATATCTGCATTTGTATTATCTTTACCGTAATTGAAATATATGTACTGTATTTGTACCGTAATTGGATCTGTACTGAACTCTTTTATTATAGATAAATTTTATTTATACATTTTTATATATGCTGTATTTGTAAAAATATGTACTGTATTTGTACCGTAATTGTACCATATCTGTACTGATTTAATTGTATTTCAGTGTAAGGCGATAATTTTACCGTAATTTATTAATTGTACCATATCCTGTATTTGGACAATTGTAATATATGTACATTTGTACCGTATATATATGTACGTATTTGTACCGTAATTGTACCTATATGTGCTGTATTTGTACAAACATATCTGTACTGCAAATTTCCCTTTAAACATATTTTCCATATTTTTTTGTAGAATATTTTATCATTGGAATATGTACTTACAACCGTAAATATAATATCTGTACTGCATTTTTTGTTTTGTTTTTATATGTATTTTTGTACCGTAATTACCATATCTGTACTGCATTTGTATTGTATCTTTACTTTAATTGTACCATATATGTACTGTATTTGTCAATTGTACCATATCTGTACTGTATTTGTACCGTAATCCATATATGTACTGTATTTGTAATCATACCATTTTGTTGCCATATTTTGTATTTGGATCTGAACCGTATTCGTAAATAATTTTATCAACCTTTATTCCTCAAAATAAATTACTGTATTTGTACAGTATCTGTACCGTAGTTGTTCTGTACATGTACCGTATTTTTACCGTACCTGTACCGTAGTTGTGCCGTATATATACCGTAGTTTTATCGTAACTGTACCGTATCTCAGCCCTATTTGATGACATATTTGATAACATTTTCCTTTAAAAATGGATAAAAAGTATCGCGCACTCAACAAATAAACCGTTTCGTTTTGTGTCCTAAAATATTGTCTGCATATTTATTGGGCAAATGGGAAAATTCTAACTTGTGAAGAAAGAAGGAATTGAACTCTTTTATTATAGATAAATTTTATTATACATTTTTTTGTATAAAAAACAAGTACTGATTTAATCATTCAGTGTAAGGCGATAATTTTACTTTTATTAATAATATCCGGACAAGAAACATATATACGTCCTTCAAAACAAACACACAAAAAATTTCCCTCCAAACATATTTTCCACTTTTTTTAGAATATTTTTCATTGGAAACTTACAAGAAATATAAGCCATCTTCTTTTGTTTTGTTTTTTTATTTGCTGTTTTCTGTTATTATACTTTATTGACATTACCCATGTCACTTTCACTGAAAATCCATGTGAAGAATGAAAATTTTTTTTATTAGAAGAACTTTTCATCAACTTTATTCCTCAAAAATAAATTACAATTACAATTGCATTCAATTAATATTCACCATTTTTGCAATGACTTTTTTTTTACTATTTATCAGGCAACGGTTCAATACCTTGAGTAAAATTCTGCAGGTTTTAATGTGAAAATGTTTTTTAGATTTTTATTAGAGAAAGTTTTCCCCTGCTAAACGTTTTGCAGCGATTGAAAAAAAGGTAAAAATTGGTTGGTGAAAGGTCAAGTCAATATGGCGAGTGGGAGTTAGAACAATCAAAGCAAGTTTCAAAAACCTTTCAGTGTTAGACTTGCTGAATGCAATATTACGTTGTTATGATGTAGAACAACACTTTTCTTATTGACGTGAACAGGACACGTTTCGATCAAACCTTTATAGACAAGTTGCACCTGCTGTACATAGAAATGTGCATTTAGTGTTTCATTTTGTTTTAAGAACAACACATAAATAATACCCCGACGGTCGCACCTCACTCACAATTACATTTCTGCCACGGAGCTCAGCTTTTGGGATCTGTTGCGGAGATTTATTCTTGTCAATACACTATCTTTTGTGCTGAACATTGTTGTATGCAACCCATTCTTCATCGCCTGTTATGATATATTTAAAAAACGGTTAGTTAGGATGATATATTCATAACGAATTGTTACAAAAAACAAACAAACGGAAATGACTCAACCTAATAAGAAGAAATTGAACAAAGTTATTTGTACAAAAGGTTTTATACTTGTTAGCAGAAACAAAAGATTTAACCTTTTTGTTAATTCAAAACAATCAAGAAAAAGAAAAGAATCCTTCTTTAAAGTTGAGTAAATAAGAATTACCTACAGTGCACACCTAGTATAATTTCCTGACATTCGATAACTAGTTATGAAATTCTCGACGTACACATGAATCTGGTTTTCATTAGGAAAATTACCACATCAAAGTATTTTGCATTGACCGAAAAAAAATTGGGGCAAGGTCAGGTGATTATGGCCAGTGGGGTAGAAGAGACCAAACGAGTTCCAAAAGTTTCCCTATCTTATTCAACTGTATGCAGCCTTGCATTATCACGGGGACATTTTCCTATTGGCGAGCGCAGAGTGCTTTTCGACCAAACGTTAATGTATACGTTGCGGCTGCTTAAAGTTTAATAATACATTCTTCCTCTGAGCTCAGCTTTTGGGGTTGGTTGTGGAGATTTATCCTTGCCTTTTTATCGTTGAACATTGTTGTATGTAACTCATTCTTCATCACCTGTTATAATATATTTAAAGAAGGGTTAGTTAGAATGATACAATTGTCATTAAATATATGTTTCCAAGAACGGAAATTATTTATGACTCAATAATTTTCATTTCATTTCGTTGTCAACTTAGTACTGCCTGAAACATTATTAACTGTCAGTACTAAGAAATTGTTTTCTTTTAATTATACACAGCGGAGATCCAAGTTTTATCCAGCATAGACTAGTATTTCTGCGAAGATTTGAATAATTTTAAAGAATGTCCCATCTTACAGGCCGGGAAAAACTATACATTATAAAGAGGTTATTAGTATAAAAGCATAAAACAATTGATCTTTTATCTGACTCACTCCACCCAGGTTCCGTGCAAAGGTTATCATTCATTGTTTATTAGCAAGAAGGATCGGAAATTTCCACTTTAAGATAATAATTTATCAAGACGGCATCAGGCAAAGAAATTAAGAAAAGAGAAGTGGGGGAAAAGAAAAAGAAGAAATGTCGGCATTGTTCGTATTTTGTATATTTGAGGAAGAAAAATCGTCGCTTGTTAAGGAAAAAAGCGAGAGATTCTGTAGCAAGGTTCTAGAGAGGAAGTACTCAGTATGTCTGAAATGTTAATGGTTCCGGTTAAAATCAAAGTCTACTTATATTGTATCGACGCATGCGCAGATTTTCATGTATACATCACACACCCACACCGACATACACACACACGGCCGGCAGCTCTTATCCGAGTATGCCTATCTACTAGCATGACTAGCTAATCCCTGTTGCAGACGACTGTCATTTATACTGCAAATATAGTGATCAAAATTATATCGGTGAGAGCAATAAAGAACAATTCACACACACACACACACACACAGAGGATTCTTCTAGACTTGATGAATTACTATAATATATATATATATATATATATATATATATATACCGTAATTTCTCGAAAATAATACGCATTTTTTTTTACTGTAAATTGCAGGTGATAGTAGGGATGCGTATTATAAATTGGTTTAAACAGAAATAATTTTTTCGTTATTGATTTATAATAATAAATACGTAGTTGTTGTTCTAAGATAAAGATATTATCACAATTTTCATTTTAAGTACAACAATAATATTATGTTGTCCCAAAAGTTCGTAAATACTTGCAAAAAATTGAAATTTTACTCGCCAAGTAATAATAAAAACAACAAAAATTATTCCTCAAAATAAAGACCAAGACTTTCTGCCATCGATCTGCAAGCTTTCGGATGAAAGTACCATTCAGCCGGCTTCGAATCAAAGAATTCTTGACACGCTTCCTCGACTTCATCAAACGAGTCGAATCGGCGGCCCTTCAGAAAGTGTTGCATTGAGCGGAAAAGGCCGTAATCTGATGGAACACAGTCAGGACTGTAGACTGGATGTTGCAGAACCTCAACACCGTCCAGCTCTTCAAACTTGTCTTTGGTCTTCCTGGCAGTGTGTGGCTTGGCATTGTCCTGCTGCATCAAAGCGCGCTTTCGGTTGATCAGAGCCGGGTACTTTTGCTTCAACTTTTCGTAGACCCGCTCCAGTTGCTGACAGCAAAATTCGGCACTGATGGCACGACCATTCGGAACCAACTCAAAATGCACGATTCCGTCAAAGTTCCACCAAACGCACAACATGACTTTCTTGCCGAATCGATCTTGTTTTGGAACCAACGATGTCTCTTGCCCTTTCTGAACCCATCGCTTGTCTCGATTGTGCTGGACCAGATAGACCCATTTCTCGTCCGATGTCACAATGCGCTTCCAAAAACGCTCATCCAACGGATTGCTGAGCAATTGACGGCAAATTTCAACTCGTCTGTTGGCTTGTGCTTCGGTGAGTTCGTGCGGATCTTGGCGCGGCTTTTTGTGAACAAAATCAAGTTGCTTCAAGTGTCGGTGAATTGTCGATTTGCCAACTCCAAGCTCATCAGCCAATTCTCGATAAAGTAAAAAAAAAACAATTAAAAATTGCATAAAAATTCAATTTTTCGCAAATGTTTACGAACTTTTGGGACAACCTAATAATTGTAACATTTTTTTGTCAATAAATGTATGTCTATCAGTAACCGCATTTTTTATTTGGCAAAAAAATTTTTAAATCTATAAAAAGGCCAGTTTCGAAGAAAAGAGGATATCAAGTTAACAATTTATTGAAATTTTAATTTTCATCATCATCACCATCATCACCATTTTCTATTATAGAATCAATATCTAAATTGTCATTAAACAAATTATCATTCACTCGCACGTTTTGACGACATTTTGACGGTAAAATAAAATGTTATATTTACCAGGAAAACCGCTGGTAATTTTCAACATTATTTTAGCTGCTAAGTTTCGATTTTATTCTTAATGTCAAGGTCGACAAAATATCTTCGTAATTACTTTTTGTTTTGTTTTTGTTTTGTTTTTGTTTTGTTTTTTTACAAAATTTATAGATGCATATTATACATAGGGATAAATATACTTCTTAATTTTTGGATCATTTGTTGGAGTGCGTATTATTTATGGGTGCGTATTATTTTCGAGAAATTACGGTACACACACACACATATATATATATATGTATATATATATATATATATATAATACCAAGTTTTAATTGGTAGGGATAATTCCAAGGAGGACACTAATCCAAAGAGGGCTCATTGAAAGTTACAGAGCCTTATAATAATAATAAATCAAGAAAACACCTTAAAAGTTCATCTTGGTTATAATTTATTTAATGAATATTGTTATATTCATCTGTTCAGTCCAAAAGTTTTTAGAAACAATATATATATATATATATATATAAACTAATAGATAGATAGATAGATAGATAGATAGATAGATAGATAGATAGATAGATATGAACAGACTGAGATAGGTATGAATAGGCTGAGATAGATAGATAGATAGATAGATAGATAGATAGATAGATAGATAGATATGAACAGACTGAGATAGGTATGAATAGGCTGAGATAGATAGATAGATAGATAGATAGATAGATAGATAGATAGATAGATAGATAGATAGATATGAACAGACTGAGATAGGTATGAATAGGCTGAGATAGATAGATAGATAGATAGATAGATAGATAGATAGATAGATAGATATGAACAGGCTGAGATAGATATGAACAGGCTGAGATAGATAGATAGATAGATAGATAGATAGATAGATAGATAGATAGATATGTGTAGAATGAGATAGATAGATAGATAGATAGATAGATAGATCGATAGATATGAACAGGCTGAGATAGATAGATAGATAGATAGATAGATATGTAGATAGATAATAGATAGATAGATGGATGAGATAGATAGATAGATAGATAGATAGATAGATAGATAGATAGATATGAACAGGCTGAGATAGAGATAGATAGATAGATAGATAGATAGATAGATAGATAGATAGATAGATAGATAAATAGATATGAACAGGCTGAGATAGATAGATAGATAGATAGATAGATAGATAGATAGATAGATAGATAGATATGTGTGTCTAGAATTTCCCGCTTGATAATGGAATAAGGGGGCAATGAAGATACTTCTCTGCTGTGGAAATGATATGACGAGTCTTAGCTGTGAAAGCCAGGAACTGGCGGAACGGGTCAGAACATCTGCATTTAACCAGAGACCATTTCTGATGTTACTGATAGCCTCATGTCCCTTCGTTTACCAAATAGTAAGGAAAAGGCAAACAGGTTTTCTGGGTTGTTACATTCCCACAATCGGATGAGATTAAAAAAAAAAATTTAGCAACCGATGAGAAAAACAATATTTGACGAACCATCGTATGTCCTGTACAATATCTACACAAATATGCCAGGATAAAAAATAAATGGGTTTGTACTGTTTTCTTTTATTTACGGTGAGTTTGATTGCTTTCTGACGAATTAAAACTTAGACAAGTCCTCTTCAAATCCTTCTCTTGCAGACAGCTTAACTAATGACTATATAATCATTTGTCATCGTGACAGACGGGAAGTGATCATAAATCGTTCGCTCACAGTTGGGGAGGGTTGGTTCGACCACAAAATCGTTCTGGATCTATTTACACTATTTACATTGTCCGGACTGGTGTTCTCAACGTTATTGCATTATTCACGACGTTTTGACCGTTGTATGTTCCGGCCTTCTACAGGTGATATACGTTGGAATTTCGAACGGAACCCTTTATTTAGTCTGTAGGACTAAATTGGGCTACAGAGGCATCAATCAGAACAAACATATTAAAAGATCTTGCGTAAATGAAGACATTCTATATTAACACACAATCATGTAAATTAATATATATATATATATATATATATATATATATATATATATATATATATGTGTGTGTGTAAATTAATATATATAAAACTCAAATTTAACTTGATTGTTTAACGTCAACATATGTAAAGTATAGACATCCGACGGGATACCAAAACGCAATTTCCGACTTAAGAGGCAGGTTGCTTATCTTTTAAGCCACAGAGATTTCAGGACAGTTTTTTTTTTTATAAAAAGCGCTTAGTAACTAAAAATTTTCTGTAACAACAAAAAATTGCGTAAATTCAAGTATATATGAATCAGATTTAAATTAAGTGCATACCGCTAACATTTGAAACACGGGAAGTCAGTTAGTTTTGTGCCTCGCGTGATACACGCTTAGGCGATCATGTACCTTTCGATACATGACTAACGAGGCAAATTTCTGGTGTTCTCGAAGCCTTAACTTAAGAGGCGACCTGTCTCCCCTTTATATTTCTTATATATTTAATGGAAATAGTGTACATAATACCTCATCTCAGAAATATAGACAGATACTGAAAGGCCGAAACATTGTAATAAATATGGCGACAAAGATGAGGACAATAGTCCGAATAATGTAAATAATGTACATAATACCTCATCTCAGAAATATAGACAGATACTGAAGGCCGAAACATTGTAATAAATATGGCGAAAAGATGAGGACAATAGTCCGAATAATGTAAATAGTGTACATAATACCTCATCTCAAAATATAGACAGACACTGGCCGAAACATTGTAATAAATATGGCGACAAAGATGAGGACAATCCGAATAATGTAAATAGTGTACATAATACCTCATCTCAAAATATAGACAGATACTGAAAGGCCGAAACGTTGTAATAAATATGGCGACAAAGATGAGAACAATAGTCAATGTAAATAGTCCGAATAATGTAAATAGGCGACAAAAGATGAGAACAATACCGAATAATAAATAGTGTACCCTCATCTCAGAAATATAGACAGATACTGAAAGGCCGAAACGTTGTAATAAATATGGCGACAAAGATGAGAAAAATAGTCCGAATAATGTAAATAATGTACATAATACCTCATCTCAGAAATATAGACAGATACTGAAGGGCCGAAACGTTGTAATAAATATGGCGACAAAGATGAGAAAAATAGTCCGAATAATGTAAATAGTGTACATAATACCTCATCTCAGAAATATAGACAGATACTGAAAGGCCGAAACGTTGTAATAAATATGGCGACAAAGATGAGAACAATAGTCCGAATAATGTAAATAGTGTACATAATACCTCATCTCAGAAATATAGACAGATACTGAAAGGCCGAAACGTTGTAATAAATATGGCGACAAAGATGAGAACAATAGTCCGAATAATGTAAATAGTGTACATAATACCTCATCTCAGAAATATAGACAGATACTGAATGGCCGAAACGTTGTAATAAATATGGCGACAAAGATGAGAACAATAGTCCGAATAATGTAAATAGTGTACATAATACCTCATCTCAGGAATATAGACAGATATTTAAATCCTTCATCATTGATTTTTATACATTCTAATTAACTATTTTGGTTTTTTTTTCCATTATAATTACTGAATTTAATTTATTTAATACTAGTTTTAATATTAGTTTAATCCTCACTCCAAGAGGACTATTAAGCTCGCTTCTATGGAGGGTTAATTATTTCCCCCCCCCAAAACTAAAGGGACCTCTAGACTAGATCTCGCTTCTACGGAGTGCTAATTGGGCTCTCCGCCCAAAGCTAAAGGGACCTCTAGACTAGATTAGGAAAGAGTAATGATTATTTTTTATGAAAAAAACTTTGAATACCTCAATTCACTCCATGGAACTTCAAGACCTCACTTTAACTCTGATTCCGGTTAAAAGTCCAATTCCAACAAAAGACCAAAAGACTGATTTAGGCAGAAGTTCCAATTCAGGCTGAATATTGAGTTCTTCAATTCACCAAATCTGTGGATCTTCAATTGTGTTCAAATCATAAACTTTGCGGAACTTCAACACCTCATGTCACGAAACCTCTCATTTTAACTTTGGTTTCTTGGCATTTTGAAGAAATAAAATTAATTTCTTCAATTCACAAAATTTTGGAGATATGTTAAACTGAATTTAAAACAAAAAATTTAAATTCTCAAAGATTTTGTGTTACTTTAAATTCAATATAAATGAAAAACTTTTATAATCATTTTTTTTCATTTATTTTAAAATTTGAATTTTTAACTGTTTCTTCCTCATCCGGACACCAGTCCCAATACTATATATTCAAGCCCCAGACGGAGGTCAGATTTTCATTCCTGGGATCATTCTAATTCTAAAAAGGTATAATATGCCCATGTTGAGCAAGTGTAGCCCGAGGTGGAGGGATTACAGACACACGGACAAACAGACAGAATTTGTCGTTTATTTATAAATATAAATGCTTCGATCATTCTAGCCACGAAACAATATACATACCCGACCCAAAGTTGATCACTCTACCACATTAGTCCGAATGTAAATAATTTAAATTATTTGAATCCAGAAATACAGATACTGATAATATTTGAGGTGACCGATGTTGTTCATGATGACGGTCGTCTTCGAGTATAGAATCCAGAGGTTAGCAGTGAATATTTCGAAGACAGTAGGGAAGCGTTGTTCAGGTTAGCAGTGGATATTTTGGTAAAAGTAGCAGAGCGTAGTTCTTCCTTCTGTTTCTCTTCGCCTGACAAGCTGGACCGGACATTCGAGTAGAGTGAACAAAATGGCCGCCTTTATACACGACGGATTGAATGTTCTACGACTTCTGATTGGTTAACCTTCTATTGGTGGACTATAAAGTGAGTCGTCATTTGCGCTAGCTCACTAGTAGATAAATATTCACTCGTGTGTATCTTTGTGTTTTCTAGTGCGTGTGGTCCAGTGAACTGTTGCTGAACGAAGTCAGTTTATAGTTACCTTTGATTTATTTTGAACCCTCTTGAACACTTATTTTCAGCCTGATTTTGCGTTTGTGTATTTTAAGTTTTTTCTTTACCCTCCCCTTCTTTCATTTGATTCATTTTATTTCGTTTGTTTTATTTGTTTGTTTGTTTTGTTTACCCCGGATTTTCGGTCTGGTTCTTCTTTCTTTGATTTCTGTTTGAATATTATCTGTTGAATATTTTTGTTTGATTTCTGTTTTTAAACAAAAAAAGAGAAGTGACAAAACATAATTGTTCGGCGTGGTGGGCCCGAAAACCCATCATGGCTGACAATAATAATGACGAAAACAATACACCGCCTTCACAAACGGTGTCACCCGCAAAACGGCCTGGGTAAAAAACAGGCTGCCATAAAAAGATGCTGCCTTTTTACGGCGAGCAAAGGAAAAATATGAAGAATCTTTTAAAGGCAATGAATTCCTCACGATTCAAGAAGCCTTGGATGCTGTCGACACTAGAACAATCTCACTTCTAACTTCGGATGTTAAGACCCGTAAGTTGACCGGTGTCGGCAGAGAAGTAATGGAGGAGGGGTTGAAGTCTCTAAAGATTTATCCCAAAATGTTGGCACGAAGGACGAATGCCCTGTGGGATATCCTCCTAGCTACAGAGGAGCAGGCAAAGGCATTGGCTGGAAGTCTGCTCACAACAAAGAACCTACGAATGCAGACAGAATACATGGGAACCCGCAGGACCAAGGTGACGATTCACGGCGTCCCAGCAGATATTGACGAAGATAGAATGGGGCCTTTTTCGTACAATATGGCGAAGTGAACGAAGTAAAGGCCCTCGTCAGTAAAAAAAATGGAATTTTAACTGGAGACATAGAGGTCCAAATAACAGTCAACAGAGAGAACTTTCGGGAAATCCCAAACACCCTGGTATGCCGGAAGAGGAGGATGTTAGTCGTGGTGGAGGGGAGGAAGCCGTGCTGTTGGACGTGTGGTGCGTCAGGGCATATGTCCAAGGAGTGCCCTGGCAAAAATGTGAAACCAACGCCCCTCCTTCAGCAACAACAGCAGCAGGAGGAGGCGAAACCAACACAAGAAAAACGTCCCAAAGAAGGCTGGAAAGAGGTGGATAGGGGGTCGGAAAATACTACCGTTCCAGCTCCGCAAGAATCGTCCCCTAAGGAACAGCCTGAAAAGAGGCAAAGGAAGTACAGCCTTCAAAGGGGCAAGAGAAACAAAACAGCAGCAGCAGCAACAGCAGCAACAACAACAACAGAAACAACAGCGACAAAAACAGCAACAAAAACAACAGCAAAAAAATCCGGCAACAAGTCCGGAAAAACAAAACGTTGCCATGGAGGTGGAGGAAGTGCCTCCCCCAAGGACCGCTTCCTTGAAAAGGAACCGCGAGGAAGATGAGGAGGAAGAAGAAGAACAGGTGAAGCAAATTCACAAGCTAATAGGGACAGATTAGTGAAGAGAGGGGTAGGGGGAAGAAACAGATGCACATCTGCCCCCTCTTCACCTGTTAAGAAAGAAAACATTCCCTGCAGATAGGAGTCTCCTCCTTCCCTGTCTAGATTTCCACTCCCTCCTACCACCCCCACGCCTCCGCACACGCCTACTCCTACTGCATCAGACCCTCCAACTCCCCAACCTTCCCTCTCTACTCCAACCCCTTCATCCACTTCCACCCCACTGCCCCCAGATAGGGGGAAGAAGAAGAAAAGGATCTTCGGCAAGGTCGAAGATATTTGCAGGGTAGACAAGGGGGAGATGGAGAAAAACCTCTCCTCCCGCAAGAGGGCGCTACTTGGTCCTCTAGTTGTTGTCAACGGTTGACGGCAAATCAGTGGAGGACCCCAGAAACTTTCCTCGTGCTCCGGGGGTTGTTGGACTGATCCGGGACACTGGCAATCACTTTGTGTATGGACCCATCTCTTTGAGGCCAGAGAGGCCTTCCCGAGATAAGGATGATGGAGATGGCGACAAAGGAATTGAAAAAATGCAAACATTTTGTTCAGGGGAGGGCCCAGTACTTCTCCATCCCTCATTATATAGGGCCCTTAAACTGTAAATATCCCACGGACGTCGGCGGGATTGTCACAGAAGGACGAATGACGTCGGAGTTGAGAGGAGAGCCTGGGACAATCCGTCGGGGTCCTTTCACCCGCAGATTTCCGTCCTGTATGTGAATAGGTTTTTGCGCTTATTCTTCTTTTTCTTTTTGCAGGCTTAAAAATGGAAACCAAGAAGGACTCTGAATGTGAGGGGCTTAAGGGATCGGGGTAAGGTTGCCTGCCCTGCTCCGGGACCTTCTGTCCCTGGATGTGGATGTCGCCGCGATCGAAGAGACCCACTTTGTTTGCAGCCGATGCGTGTGTGCTGGAGGATGACTTTGTTGTCTATTCAGCATATGGGGACCGGTTTGCCAGAGGAGTTTCTTTGCTTGTCAGACGGACTCTTGATGCGAAGGTGGACCTTGTGCATACCGATGCCGAGGGCCGGTTGATCGTAGCCGATATTGCCGTGAAAAGTGGTTCGTTCCGAGTCGTTGCGGTTTATGCGCCCAATGACCAGGGAGGAGCGGGGTCTCGTTTTTTCGGCGGTTGGGGCCGTTCCTGGTTGATTCAACGCGCCTGGTTTTAATGGGGGACTGGAATGCCGTTCCTGGACCCCGACTTAGACAGGGGGCGGGTGCTAGGGGAAAGGGACGATCGTAGCCTGGTTGATCTGATCGACGATTATGGTCTCGTCGATAGATACCGGGTCGATCATCCCGGGGGAACATGTGGACGTGGGCTCTTGGTTGGCCTTCTGACAAGGTGGTTAGCTACCTTGACAGAATGTTAGTTAGAAGAGCCGACATAGATCTGCTAGATTGCCCTACGTTTCATTGGTAGGCTACGGACCACAAACTCGTTTGTGCCCGTGTGTTAGATCATAGGCCCTGAATGGCTGGCTACTGGAAGTTCAATCTGTCTTTACTGGACAGGCAGGACTTCCGGGAGCAGCTAACTAGATTAGTGCAGCGGGAATTAGTGGGGGCGGTTATCGAATAAGTGGTGGGAACGCCTTAAGTCTGGATGTAGGTCTTTCACCACTGATTTCAGCAAACGGCTCGCTCTAGATAGAGCTGAAAGGTGAAGACACTTAAAGCTAGTTACACCCGGCGGTGGCTGGGGATCCCCTAGAGATAGCCTCCAGCTAGGGCGGCCCTGGATCGTTTGAATAGCGAGCGGTACATGGGCCAGGTAATTAGACATGTTAAAGCAAGATGTCTTCCGAAGCTGAACTTGGGCGCAGATCTGCGCAGGGAAGAGGTCCGTCGAGGTGGCGATCGTTTCATTCGTGAAGTCAAATCCCCGGGGGCACACTCTTCGGGCCACTGACGACATGTGCGAGGCGTTTCGGCGCCATTTCGGGAATTGGTTTACCAAGGAGCCTGGTCTCCGTGAGGAGGAGTTTCGCAGCTATTTGGTTGACTTTCTCGGCTTTCGCCGACTGAAGCGGCTAGCTGAGGGAGAGATTACGGAGGCGAAGTCTACGTGGTTTTGAAGAAGGTCGGCAGAGGCAAGTCGCCCGGTCTGGATGGTTTGCCCTATGAATTGTACTGAGGGCTGTCGCATCTTTGTTCCGATTTGACAGCAGTGTTCAACAACTGGTTTGGTCGGGGTCCATCCCCAATCGGATTACCAGGGGCGTGATCGCTCTGTTGAAAAAGGGCAAAGGTGGTGGGGGGAACCTAGATGATTATAGGCCCATAACTCTGCTAAACACAGAGTTAAAGATTATGGCCAAGATCCTGCAGGAGCGTTTGCAGTCAGTTGCCGAGTCTCTGTTGGGACCTGAGCAGACTTGTTCTGTGAGGGGCCGAACAATTCAGAGCAACCTGCATCTGATCCGCACGATCATAGAGGGTGTAAAGACGACGAAGAAGCCGCGCTGATCAATTTGATCAGTCCAAGGCATTTGATAGGTTGACCATCGCTACCTTGCTACGTCCTGCAGGCGCTGATTCGAAGCCAACTTCTGCCGCTGGATTAGCCTCCTGTATCGCTCCCCCAGTGCTGTGGTACAGGTGAACGGAAGGTTGTCGGACGCGTTCAAAGGTCTAGGTCGGTTCGTCAGGGGGGTGTCCGCTGTCGCCTCCTTTATGCTTTGGCGTTGGAGCCTCTCCTTCGCCGGCTGAAGGACGAGACCGGCAAACCGGCCCTACGTGGAATTGCCGTGCCTGGAGGGTCTTTGAGCCAGGGTTTCCGCGTACGCCGATGACGTATCTCAGCTGTGTCGTCCCGCAGCGACATTGAGGCGGTACAGAAGGCGCTTGATCGGTACGAGAAGGTGACAGGGGCCAAGATAAACCGCGACAAGTCGTCCGGCTTGCGGTTAGGGTGCCTGGAAGGGGGTCGATCTTCCGGGCCGCTTCGGTTGGACGGACGGTCCTGTCCGCATTCTTGAGTGTGGTTTGGGCCCGACCTCCAGCTGGAGAAGAATTGGTCTGAAGTACGCAAAGGTCGATTCTGCCGGTCAGACTTGGAATCGACGGCGGTTGTCCGTGAAGGCAGGGCGGAGGTGTGTGTTATACATTTTCCCCCCCTGATTCTTTATCGGTTGTCCGTACTTCCTCTCTGTAAAGACCGCAGGAAGGTGCTCGAGCGATCGCTATCCTCCATTTTATGGAGGGACGCGGAACAGGGTCGACAGACGAGTCTGCACCAAACGTCCGGTCATGGGGGCTGGGAATGCCGCAATTTATGAGTCACATCCGTGCCTCTAGGTTGGCTTTCCTACGCCGCGCATTGATCAGGGGAGATCCGATTCTGGAGGGGATTGTTAGGGACGCCTTCCTAGCCTTACTATCAGTCCCCCATCTCGAGGGCCGAGCGCCGTTGTAGGCTCCGGGATGAGTCGGATTTCATCCACGAGTGTCGGTTGGCCTTGAGGGCCATTCCCCGGTCCAGTGACCTTTCACGGCCTAGGAAGGTCTTCTATCGTGGCTTAGTGGAGGGTCGCGCGAAGGATAAACTACGTGATACGCTCGGCTTGTCGGAGGAGGAGTATCGCTCCTATTGGTCTTTGGGCGCCAGCGGCGGATTACCTCAGTAACCTGAGTTTTCGCTTTTCCTGGCGATTGGCTCGGAATCGGCTGCCTCTCAATGACAAAGGCTTTCTATATGGGGTTTGGCGGATTTGCCAGACTGTGAACGGTGTGGTCTTGGTTTAGAAGAAACGGCTGCGCACGCCTTCTACCATTGCCCCTGGGTCCGCCCCCTTATGGGACCATGTCGGCGAGCTGATGGCTCGTCTCGCTCCCGAACAGCTAGTGTCCATGGATCGCGCATACGCGTGTGACAATGTGTCGCCCCGTATTCCGGGGAGAAACGAATGGTGTTTCTGATGCTGATGGCCACGGGCTCGAATGGTGATTTGACGACGCGAATGGAGGAAGTTTGCGGGGCAACTGTCTTTCTTATCAGCATCTAATCCAATTAACTGAGCATCAGCTCAAGATGAAGATTAGATCTGATAGAAAACGATTGCATTCGACAGTCTTCAGCGAAAGGTGGGTAAAAGTAGCAAGCCTGGTTCAGTGACCGGGGCTAGCCTTGATTTTTCTTTTTAAGTCAACCTATAGCACATCGGGGTGGCTTCCTGCGGAACCCTCCCTTGGTTAGGTTAGACAAGCTTCAGTGTACCTAGTTAATGTGAGTAAGTGTTGTTCCTGGCCTGTATCCCGGCTGTTTTGGTTATGGTCCAAGTCGAGATTCCCAACCTCCCAGTTTGTTTGGTCCCCTTTCATCTCGATTGGATCAGCTTTACATTTTCCCATGTTCGTATAATATTTTTATCCTCTTTCCCACTCCCTTGAAGGAGAGTGCTTCTTGATTTTTGTCCTCTGGGCAGAATACAGCGGCCTCTGTTTTGAGGGTTGGATGGTCCCTACTAACATACGTTATGTTTATTTGTATTTTGTGTATATTTTTAGTTATTTTCGTCTTCATCTCCTCCCTCTCATTGTATCATTATTAGATTTTTTATGTATAGAATATTTTCATCATCCAATTTTTATGGTGTGGGGCGCGTTTTTGTAGGTCCCCCCTCAGAGAATCTGGTATTATGGTGCATGAAGGATTGAGTGGTGATGGACAAGTCCTTGTGGTGAATGGGTTAATTGTAAACATATGAATGGGTCGTGAATCTGATTAGCTAGGTATAAGATAGTTAGTGAAGACCAGCCTCTACCCCTCCCTTTCGGCCTTGTGCCACAATTTGTATATAATAAATAAATACCTAGTAGATAAATATACACTCGTGTATCTTTGTGTTTTCTAGTGCGTGGTCCAGTGAACTGTTGCTGAACGAAGTCAGTTTATAGTTACCTTTATTTATTTTGAACCCTCTTGAACATTTCTATTTTCAGCCCGATTTTGCGTTGGTGTATTTTAAGTTTTTCTTTACCCTCCCCTTCTTTTCATTTGATTCATTTCATTTCGTTTGTTTTTATTTGTTTGTTTTATTTGTTTTACCCCGGATTTCGGTCTGGTTCTTCTTTCTTTGATTTCTGTTTGAATATTATCTGTTGAATATTTTTGTTTGATTTCTGTTTTGTCAAAAAACAAAACTGTAAAAAAAAAACAGCATAACTAACGGGTTCTCCGTCGTAATAGTATACATTAATATTATGGCGGAGTCGACTCAAATTCCGACGCTCAACCGCCGGTGTCAACGGAAAATGTATCTCCCAAAAATCGGCCTGGGTACCGGCCCAAAAAGGATGCAGTACTACGACGAGTTAAGGCAAATATAATAAGGAATTCACCAATGGAAACGAACTCCTAACTATTAAGGAAGTCTTTGATGCGGTGAATGTCAAGACTATTTCCCTGCTGACGTCCGACATTAAAAATCGGAGTTTAACTGGTGTCAGCAGGGAACTATGGAAGAGGCCCTTAAAGCCTCAACATAGCGCCGAAAATTCTGGCAAGGAAACAAGAGACTGTGGGATCTGTTGATGGCAACAGAAGAAGACGCAAAGAAGCCAGCCGGGAAAGTTTTCACGGCAAAAACCTGCTGCTAAAACGGAGTATATGGGCACCGTAGAACAAACGTGACAGTACATGGCGTGCCCATAGACATCACCGAAGACCGGCTGGGAGCTTTTTTCGCCCAGTACGGGAAAAGTCGAGAAAGTAGCAGCAATCATGAGCAAGACAGGCATTGCGACGGGAGATGTTTCCCTAGAAATTACGTTAGACCAGGAGAATTTCAAAGACATACCCAACACAATCTTATGCAGAAAGCGGCGGATGTTGGTGGTGGTGGAGGACGTAAACCTTACTGTTGGGCATGTGGAATACTAACACATGGCCAAGGCGTGTCCACAGCAAAAAAGTGACCCCGCAACCAACAGCAGTAGTAGCCACAACATCCCCAAAAGCAACTGAACCCAGCAAAGCTCAGGATGACGGGTGGAAGGAAGTAGGGCAAAGGACGTAAGAAAAAGCGGGCCCCTCACCCTCGCAGAAGGAGGAGCCAGTCAAAAAGCTACAGCCACCCAAGCAGAAACCAGCCCAACAACCAGCACAACAAACTGTACAACAAAACCAAGGATAAGCAACAGAATCAACAGAAACAAAACAGCAGTTACAAGATCAACAGAGACCAAAGAGTCCGGAAAAAAACAACACAATGGAAGTGGGAGGAAGTGCCTCCCAAACGGTCCGCCTCATTGAAAAGGAACTGGAGGAAGATGAGGAAGAAGAGGAAGAAGTGAAAGAGATTCACAGACTTATTGGACAAATTAGGGGAGAGGGGCAGAGAAATAACTAGAAGTATCCACCCCCACTTCCCCAGCGAAAAAAAAGAAAGGAAACAGTCCAGCAGGTAGGAGCCCCCTCCTTCCTGTCTCGATTTCCACTCCCTCCTACCACTCCCACTCCTCCGCACACACCTACTCCTACTGCTTTAGATCCTTCAACACCCCAACCATCCCCTCTCTACTCCGACCCTTCATCCACTCCCACCCCACCACCCCCAGATAGGGGAAAAAAAAAGAATTTTTCGAAAGTCGAAGAAATTTGCAAGGTGGACAAGGGAGAGATCGATAAAACCTTTCCGCCCGCAAAGATCTTTATTAGGACCTCTACTTAAGCTGTCCTCTGTCGATGGCAAGTCAGCAGAGGACCCAAGAATTTTCCTCGTGCCCCGGGGTTATTATCTTATCCGGGACACAGGAAAACATATGAAAGTATGGACCCATCTCTTTGAGGCCAGAGAGGCTTCCAGAGATAAGAATGATCGAGTTGGGGTCCCAAGACCTGAAAAAATGCACAGTTTTTGTGCAGGGAGGGTCCCCTTGCACGTCTCCATCCATCACTATATAGGCCCTAAAATTAATCTACCCCACGGACGTCGGCGGGATTGTCACAGAAGGACGGATGACGTCGGAGTTAGGAGTGGGAGCCTGGGACAATCCGTCAGGGTCCTTTCACCCGCAGATTTCCGTCCCAGTATGAATAGGTTTTGCGCTTATTCTTCTTTTCTTTTGCAGGCTTAAAAATGGAAACCAAGTTAGCGACTCTGAATGTGAGGGGCTTAAGGGATCGGGGTAAGGCTGCCTGCCTGCCCGGGACCTTCGTCCCTGGATGGGATGTCGCCGCGATCGAAGAGACCCACTTTGTTTGTAGTGCCGATGCGTGTGTGTTGGAGGATGACTTTGTTGTCTATTCAGCATATGGGGACCGGTTTGCCAGAGGAGTTTCTTTGCTTGTCAGACGGACTCTTGATGCGAAGGTGGACCTTGTGCATACCGATGCCGAGGGCCGGTTGATCGTGGGCGATATTGCCGTGAAAAAGTGGTTCGTCCTGAGTCGTTGCGGTTTATGCGCCAATGACCAGGAGGAGCGGGTCTCGTTTTTTCGGCGGTTGGGGCCGTTCCTGGTTGATTCAACGCGCCTAGTTTTAATGGGGACTGAATGTCGTTCTGGACCCCGACTTAGACAGGGGCGGGTGTTAGTGGGGAGAAGGGACGATCGTAGCCTGAAAGATCTGATCGACGATTATGGTCTCGTCGATAGATACCGGGTCGATCATCCTGGGGAAATATGTGGACGTGGGTTTGTTGGCCTTCTGACAAGGTGGTTAGCTACCTTGGACAGAATGTTAGTTAGAAGAGCCGACATAGATCTGTTAGATTGCCCCACGTTCCATTGGTAGGTTACACGACCACAAACTCGTTTGTGCCTCGTGTATGTTAGATCATAGGCCTAGAATGGCTGGCTACTGGAAGTTCAATCTGTCTTTTACTGGACAGGCAGGGACTTCCGGGAGCAGCAACTAGATTAGTGCAGGGAATTAGTGGGGGCGGTTATCGAATAAGTGGGGAACGCCTTGGTTCAGGATTAGGTCTTTCACCACTGATTTCAGCAAAACGGCTCGCCTAGATAGAGCTGAAAAGGTAAAGACACTTAAAGCTAGGTTACACCCGGCGGTGGCTGGGGATCCCCTAGAGATAGCCTTCAGCTAGGGTGGCCCTGATCGTTTGAATAGCGAGCGGTACATGGGCCAGGTAATTAGACATAGTTAAGGCAGATGTCTCCGAAGTTGTGAACTTGGGCGCAGATCTGCGCAGGGAAGAAAATCGAGGTGGCGATCGTTTCCATTCGTGAAGTCAAATTCCCGGAGGGGCACAATTTTTCGGGCCACTGACGACATGTGCGAGGCGTTTCGGCGCCATTTCGGGAACCGGTTTACTAAGGAGCCTGGTCTCCGTGAGGAGGAGTTTCGCAGCTATTTGGCTGACTTTCTCGGCTTTCGCCGACTGAAGCGGCTAGCTGCGAGGGAGAGATACGGAGGGCGAAGTCTACGTGGTTTTAGTTATACGGCAGGAGGCAAGTCGCCTTGGTCTGGATGGTTTGCCCTATGAATTGTACTTCTTTGAGGGCTGTCGCACATCTTTGTTCCGATTTTACAGCAGTGTTCAACAACTGGTTTCGGTCGGGGTCCATCCCCACCGGATTACCACAGGGCGGATCACTCTGTTGAAAAGGGCAAAGGTGGTGGGGGAACCTAGATGATTACAGGCCCATAACTCTGCTAAACACAGAGTTAAAAGATTATGGCCAAGATCCTGCAGGAGCGTTTGCAGTCAGTTGCCGAGTCTCTGTTGGGACCTGAGCAGACTTGTTCTGTGAGGGGCCGAACAATTCAGAGCAACCTGCATCTGATCCGCACGATCATAGAGGGTGTAAAGACGACGAAGAAGCCGCGCGATCAATTTGGATCAGTCCAAGGCATTTGATAGGGGCGCTGGACCATCGCTACCTTGCTACTGTCCTGCAGGCCGCTGGATTCGAAGCCAACTTCGCCGCTGATTAGCCTCCTGTATCGCTCCCCAGTGCTGTGGTACAGGTGAACGGAAGGTTGTCGACGCTTTGTGCTGTCTAGGGTCGGTTCGTCAGGGTTGTCCGCCGTCGCCTCCTTTATGCTTTTGGCGTTGGAGCCTCCTCGTCGGCTGAAGGACGAGACCGGCAGTCCGGCCTTACGTGGAATTGCCGTGCCTGAGGGTCTGAGCCAGGGTTTCCGCGTACGCCGATGACGTATCTGCTTTCGTGTCGTCCCGCAGCGACATTGAGGCGGCATGAAGGCGCTTGATCGGTACGAGAAGGTGACAGGGGCTAAGATAAACCGCGACAAGTCGTCCGGCTTGCGGTTAGGTGCCTGGAAGGGGGTCGATCTTCCGGGCCGTTTGTTGACGGACGGTCCTGTCCGCATTCTTGGAGTGTGGTTTGGGCCCGACCTCCAGCTGGAGAAGAATTGGTCTGAAGCATGGGCAAAGGTCGATTCTGCCGGTCAGACTTTGGAATCGACGGCGGTTAATCCGTGTAAAGGGCAGGGCGGAGGTGTGTTGTATACATTTTCCCTGATTCTTATCGGTTGTCCGTACTCTCCTGTGGGGACCGCAGGAAGGTGCTCGAGCGATCGCTATCCTCCATTTTATGGAGGGGACGCGTGGAACAGGGTCGACAGACGAGTCTGCACCAAACGTCCGGTGTCATGGGGGCTGGGAATGCTGCACCTTATGGAGTCACATCCGTGCCTCTAGGCGGCTTCTTTCCCACGCCGCGCATTGACTAGGGGAGATCCGATTCTGGAGGGATTGTTGGGGACGCCTTCCTAGCCTTACCATCAGTCCCATTCGAGGGGCCGAGCGCCGTTGTAGGCTCCGGATGAGTCGGATTTCATCCACGAGTGTCGGTTGGCCTTGAGGGCCATTCCCGGTCCAGTGACCTTTCACGGCCCAGGAAGGTCTTCTATCGTGGTTTAGTGGAGGTCGCGCGAAGATAAACTACGTGATACGCTCGGCTTGTCGGAGGAGGAGTATCGCTCCTATTGGTCTTTGGCGCCAGCGGCGGATTACCTCAGTAACCCTGAGTTTTCGCTTACCTGGCGATTGGCTCGGAATCGGCTGCCTCAATGACAAGGCTTTCATATGGGGTTTAAGGATTTGCCAGAGATGTGAACGGTGTGGTCTTTGGTTTAGAAGAAACCGCAGCACGCCTTCTACCATTGCCCCCGGGTCCGCCCCTTATGGGACCATGTCGAGCTGACGGTTCGTCTCGCCCCGAACAGCTAGGTGTCCATGGATCGCGCATACGCGTGACACGTGTCGCCCCGTATTCCGGGGAGAAACGACGGTGTTTGATGCCGATGGCCACGGCTCGAATGGTGATTTGGACGACGCGAATGGAGTGAAGTTCGGGCAACTGTCTTTTATCAGCATCTATCCAATTCTTGAGCATTAGCTCAAGATGAAGATTAGATCTGATAAAAACGATTGCATTCGACAGTCTTCAGCTAGCAGGGTAAAAGTAGCAAGCCTGGTTCGTGTGACCGGGGCTAGTTTGATTTTCTTTGTCAACCTAGCACATCGGGGGGCTCAGAACCTCCCTTGGTTAGTTAGACAAGCTTCAGTGTACCTAGTTAATGTGAGTAAGTGTTGTTCCTGGCCTGTATCCCGGCTGCTCTTGGTTATGGTCCAAGTCAGAGATTCCCAACCTCCCAGTTTGTTTTGGTCCCTTTTTATCTTGACTGGGTCAGTTTTATTACCCATTCCGGCATAATTTTATCCTTTCCCACTCCCCTTAGGAGAAGCGCTTGAGCCTGCCCTTTGGGCAGAATACAGCGGCTCCCTCTGTTTTTGAGGGTTGGACGGTCCTCAAATATATGTTGGTGTTTAGTTTGAATGTTGTGTTTATTTTTAGTTATTATTGGGTTCATCTCCCTTCCCTTGCATCCTATCATTATTAGAATTTTATGCATAGCATTTTATGTATCATCAAATTTTATGGATTGGGGCGCGTTTTTGGTAGGTCCCTCAGAGAATCTGGTATTATGGTGCATGAATAGATTGAGTGGTGATGGACAAGTTCTTGTGGTGAATGGGTTATTTGAAACGTATGAATGGGTCGTGAATCTGATTAGCCAGGTATAAGATAGTTAGTGAAGACCAGCCTCACCCCTCCCCTTTCGGCCCAGCCACAATAATTTGGTAATTAACGGAATAAATATCCTAGTAGATAAATGAGAACAAGAGCACTGTGGGATCTGTTGATGGCAACGAAGAAGACGCAAAGAAGTAGCCGGGAATGTTTTTCACGGCAAAAACTAAACTACAAAACGGGTATATAGGGGCGCAATAGAACAAACGTGATAGTACATGGCGTGCCATAGACATCCTCGAACCAGCTGGGAGCTTTTTCGCCCAGTACGGAGAAAGTCGAGAAAAGTAGCAGCAATCATGAGCAAGACAGGCGTTGCGACGGGGAATGTTTCCTAGAAATTACGTTAGACCAGGAGAATTTCAAAGACATCCCAACACAATTTTTTCCCGGGGTTTTGGGGGGGGGGAAAAAAATTTTTGGGGGTTTTGGGAAAAACCCGGGGGAAAAAACCCCCCCCCCCAAAAAAATTAAAAAAACCCAAAAAACTTCCCCCCCAAAAAAAAAGGGGGGGGGGAAAAAAAAAAAAAAGGGGGGGCCCCCCCAAAAAACCCCAAAAAAAAAACCCCCCCAAAAAAAAAAAA
>CAHIKZ030000043.1:1270000-1271002 GCA_903632075.3 Acanthosepion pharaonis | reverse complement strand
TATTTTGATATTTTTTAAAATTTCCCTTTGGGTTTGCTATTTACAATCCGGGAAAAAAAACCATATCCAATTAGAAACCCCAATTTTTTTCTTTTTTTTTTGGCAATAATTCCCCTTTTTGGGAAATTTTCTGCCCTTGTGGTTTGGTATAACCCCCTTGAAAGTGACATCTTCTTTTCTGAAACCCGGCGCGGGCCCGATATTTCCCTGATTTTTCCCCACTTTTTTTCCGTTTTTTGTTTCCCCAATTAAAGTATTGCCCCCCTCTATCGTTTTTTTATATTCTTTTTTGGGGCAAGTATAGAACATCCTGGAGATTAGATGGTCTATTGTTTTCTTGGTATTTGTCACAGAACTGCATTTTGGATCCACATTACGTATGATATTTGCCTGAAATTCAGTGAAAGACTCTGTCTTGCGCTGCAAATAAAGCCTTCAGTTTCAGATTTTAATCAGATGCTCGTAACCATCCATGAGTATTAACTTTATCAACATTGGGTTTATTTGCACGTCTGGATATTGGCCATGTAGAGGTTTGTCTTGCCAGCGTTGTTTCATCTGTTTCAAGGGCTTTTATCCTCGGCTTTTTTTCATATCTTTTTGCTGCAATAGTTGTTTCTTGGCTTCTGGTTTTGATTTACTACAGAATCTACTAAATGTAAAATGTTGTTTTGTTTACTGCCTTTTTTTATTATTGAATATTTTTTCTTTCTGTTTTCATGTTGTTTTACTAATTTTATCATCCAGTCATTTGTTGTTCTGTAAGTTGTTAAGTTTCAATAGTTGTTGTCTTGTATAACAATTCTAGCTGAATAAGACCTCTTCCACCTTCTTTACGGGTATGTATAGACGGTCTACATCAGCCTTTGGATGATGCATCTATACTTAGAAAGAAGCTTTCTTGTTTTAGAATCCATTTGTCTGATGTCATTTAGAGTCCAGTTCAAGATGTTGAAACTATGTTGGACCACTGGGATGGCAAGGTTATTAACCTTCATAATT
>CAHIKZ030000043.1:1262500-1265000 GCA_903632075.3 Acanthosepion pharaonis | reverse complement strand
ACTAGTACTAGTCTTGTTTTCAACTTCGACATTTTTTTCTATTTTGATTTCCAGGTCTTTATACTCCGATAGATTTTCAAATTACTTGGTTGCTATCTTACAGTACGCTGGGCTAACCATATCAATTATAAGTTAAGTTTTTTTTTTTTTTACCGGACTATTTGCTCCAATTTTTCTGTCTATAAAGACGGTGTACTTCCATAGAATTGTCTTCTATTTCTGTAACCGGTAATGGGTGATTTTCATGCCAGTGTTTATTAACGTCTTTTCCTGTCCCACTTTATTGCTACGATATTTATATTCATATGCCGTATGTACCAGAGATTAGACGGTCTATGGATTTCTGATATTTGTTACAGAAACTGCATTATGGATCTCCACAATCGTATATGATATTTGCCTGAAAGATTTTAATATTATTATTATTATTATTATTTGATTTCTGTTGTATAGGCATTACTTTTCGGGTCCCAACAAAATAGCTTCATGACATTTTCCACTTATCATTTTTGTTAAAAAGCCACAACACAAACATTTTGCACAAAAAAGGTCACACACATTTTACGTAGATAAAGCTCTTCGTAATGTGTGAGCTGTATTTATGAGTACAATTGTTGGTATTTCTTTAAGAAATGGGCGAGCAGAAATCCCTTTAATGAGTCTATCGGAACCTTTTCCAATCAAACTGCCTGCTCCAACTTCAACTGGACGTGTTGATGTCCTCATATTTTTGCGACCACGATTCCAAAGTATTTCGATAGTTTTTTGAAGATCTTCAAAGATACATTACAATCTGCAGGAACTACCTTGTCAATAAGAAGCAAATTTTGTTTTTGTGGTCTTTGATCACCATGTGTGGGCGATTAGCTTTGGTCGTTGTGTCTGTGTGTATTGCAAAGTCCCATACTATTGTTGCAGGTCCTATCTCCGTAATCAGAGGTGGCTGATGTTCATACCATTTTTTTTGCAGTTTCTTCTCCGTAAAAGTTACAGATTTTCCAGTGCAGATATTGGCCCACTCTGTCATGCCGCGTTTTATATTTGCTATTGTTTCCTTTTCTGGGATTTTTACCACTGCCGTATGCGTATTAAAGTTTGCTAGGACACATCCACCAACTTGAAATTCCCTTTTGAACTTGTTGGCTTCCTTTATTACTGAATAAAGTTTAATATTTCTTTCATGTTCTTTCACACAGATCATCATCTAATCTTCTGTAGTTTCCTGGAATCAAAAAAGCTTAAAAAAGCAAATAAAATAGTTAAACGTAAATGCATTCGGATCCCAATTTTTTTCTGCTCCCTAGCTTCTTGAATAATTTTAAAAATAACCTTTACCAAGATCAAATGCAGATCAAATATGGATCAGAATTCGACTGGATAATAAAATAAAGAACAAATACGAAACGTATGTCTGTCAAACATGTTTCAATTTTATTAGTGCTTCGTCAGAGATTGAGAGAAAACAGGCAGAAACACTGGTATTTTTAATTAATTAGGTTTGAGTTAGTTCTCATTGGTCACACACGTAGCACGTGTCTTAAAACCATAGATAATTCTGTGTGTACGTGTACATCTATCTAATACAAAGAATACATTCTTAAAGCGGTCAGCCATAAATTAGAACCTTCTGACATGCCGCTTCGCTGGTTGTCTGCACAAAGATGAAGAGAGAACTAGACAGACACACATACACAATTACAAATACATGTTACCATCTGATGCCCACTTAGACATACACAAATCTTCACAAACCTAAATATACATAGAATTATCTGCGGTTTTATGACACGTATCTGATCAATGAGAACAGACCAAACATAATTTAAAATATCAGGGTTTTTCTCTTTTTTCATGTTTTCTCTCAATCTCTGGCAAAGCTTTAATAAAACAGGCCACCTATTTTTCCTTCTTCCTATTTTTCTTTATTTTATGATATATATATATATATATATATATATATATATATATATATACAAAAGGAAAAATTATCTTAGCCGATATGTTTCATCATCTCATGGACTTTTCAAAGGCAAATGTAATTATGTTTTGCAACAAGTATTTATAAACAAAGGTAAAAATGTTGTTAGTTTCATAGATATTTTTAATTTAAGAGTCGCTCATGAATATTCATCGAATTAATTGAAGCGCATAAGAAAATTATGGAAGATGCTAAGTGACGTATTTAATGTCTAATAGACGAAAGTGAGTAAATAATGAATGTTGTTGAATGTTATAGCAATTAATATTTAAATTACTTTTGTATGGAATAAATTTAAGTATTATATACATTTTACATAACAAGAATTTATGAATTTCATTTTTATTTATTTTTTACATTTTTCAGGAATATATATATATATATATATATATATATATATATATATATATATATATATATATATATAACCTAGAGTTTGACAAACCTACCATGGTTTCATCTAAGCGGATCGTCAGGAAGCCAACCTTTCCTAACGATCCGCTTAGGTGAAACCTTGGTAGG
>CAHIKZ030000043.1:1255000-1257500 GCA_903632075.3 Acanthosepion pharaonis | reverse complement strand
TACGTGTGTCTCCGTCTATCTCTCCTCAATGCTGCAAGCTACGTCTGCTTCCTCTATCGATCTCCATCCTCCCATTACTCTGGTGTACTCGAAAGCATTTCCGACAATATAGACATGGCTTTCTCTTTCCATCCGTTTGCTCATATATTCGTGTTTGGGGACTTTAACGCCCACCATACCAAGTGGCTTAAAAACACTATAATTGTCATTGCTGACATACAAACCCTTACCTTTTTCAATTTCTCAACCCATCACGCAAATTGTTACCCCAACAACCTGAACGCTAAGGCTTCCTTTCTCGATTTCTGTTTCACCTCCATCCCCGGGTCATGTCGTGCCACGCATCTCTGCCCTCTTGGCAACTCTGATCATGCTGGCGTGTCTGTCAACATCTCCTTATACTCCACCCCTAGAAAAGAAGCTCCTACCGACAGAACATCTCTCTGTTCTCAACCAGCAGACTGGAACTCGTTCTGGGATTTCCTTCCCGATGTCCTCTGGAATGTGGTCTTTAATCGCCCCGTTCAAGAATGTGCTTCCGAGGTCTCCTCCTGGGTAAAAGCTGGAATCGAGGCTTTCATCCCCGCAAGGAAATATAAGCTTAAATCGCGCTCATCCCCTTGATTCTCTATTGCTTGCTCAGCTGCTATTGTCCATAGGAATCACTTCTGGCTATCTCGTAGTGAAATGTCAGATTGCAACAGACGTCTCTTTGTCTCAGCCCGTAACAAGTGCAATCGTGTCCTCAATGAAGCAAATTCACTGTTTGCTGATAGAACGAAACAACGTATTGCATCTCGCAAATTCAGCTCCTAGGATTATTGGCGTCTATGCATGAGCGTACTTAACAGCAAATCGGCAATACCTCCTTTGTACAACCAATTTGAGGTCCTGACCTCCTCAGCTGATAAAACTGAGTTCTTTGCTCGGAAATTCTCATCCAGCTCAACGCTCGACCTATCCGGTGTGCCCACACCCGATTTCCCTCTGACCCATCTATCTACCGCCCTATCAGTCTCCTATCACTCTTCGGCAATGTCTTTGAAGCTTTAATCAACGCCGAAGTTGTTAAGCACCTTATATCCCGTGATTTGCTCTCTGACAAGCAGTATGGTTTCCGTTTTGCCCGTTCTACAGCTGATGTGCTCACGGCCTTGACTGAAATTGTTTACCAATCACTTCACAATAACGGAGAAGCTGGAGTCGTGGCTCTAAATATCTCTAAAGCTTTTGATAGGGTTTAGCATGCCGGCCTCTTTTGTAAGCTTCAGGTATACGGAATTTCATGTCGATGATTTAATAGGATCATTTCTGTCAAATCGTGTAATGAAGGTTGTCTTTAACGGATTCTCTTCCATTTCCTTTCCCACGAACGCTGGTATTCGCTAAGGTTTTGTCCTGTGCCCTACTCTGCTCTTTATCTTCATTAACGATTTTCCTGATGTCATCAGTTCCCAAATAGACATTTATGCAGACGACTACTACTATTTACTCCTGTCTCAAAAGCAAATCTGGTATCGCTGACAAAACTAACCTGGCCGTTTGTCTCGAAAAGACATCAAATCGGATGTGGACTGGGGCAAAAATTGGCTGGTTAACTTTAATGTCTCAAAAGCAAAACTGCTCTCTATTACTCACCACATGGAACATGTCTGATGCTCAACTCCACATGAGCACCACATTGCGACTACTTGGTCTCACACTGTCCGCTGACCTGAGATGGAACAAATACATTGAATAAATATCTTTATCCACCGCAAAATTGGTTCACTGTGTCGCGCCAGATAGTTTTTCTCCCCCGAGTCTATCTTTCAAATCAATATATTAACTAGTCTCCCTTACATGGAATATTGCTGCCATATATGGTCTGGAACCCTGCTATTGGATTTAAGCTTCTCGACAAAATCCAGAGACAGATATGCAATGTATATGGTCCTGATCTGGCATCTCGTCTACAGTCGCTCTCTTACAGATGTGCCGTTGCCTCCCTCTGTCTACAAATGCTTTCAGGGTAACTGCTCTGACGAGCTACTTTCGCTAGTTCCCTGCATGAATTTAAACGTGCTACTAGGTTGGCATTTCGGTCCCATCCTTTCACTGTCGAAGAAGTTAAATACAGCCGTCTCTTCTACTCCAATATATATATATATATATATATATATATATATATATATATATAAAAGTGAACATAGAAGTCAACACTTAGAGGCGACAGTCTGTTTCATGCTATATGCAATCGTCAGGCCACCGTGGCCTGGCGATTGCATATAGCATCAAACAGACTGTCGCATCGAAGTGTTGACTTCTGTTCACTTTATATTTACACACGCTCTATCTCTGATATTGAGCACTTTATTCCATAAATATAGCATACCTTATGACTATATTTCTTTATATATATATATATATATATATATATATATATATACATATATAAAGGCATTTTTATGTTTATGCATTCTTTTATAGGTACAAATATTTAAGTAAATGCTCTGTTTAT
>CAHIKZ030000043.1:1227500-1252500 GCA_903632075.3 Acanthosepion pharaonis | reverse complement strand
ACAGGCAGAGTATTCAGAATGGCTTGACAAAATATGTCAGAACACTGAAAGAAAGTTAACACTGCCTTAAAAACCATCACCCTTAATACAATAATCTTATCATCGGCTTCCGAGAGAACATCAGTCCGAATACATAATCATGAAAGTGGCTTACGAAAGCGTATAAGCTTTAAGATAAGAGAATAATTTCTTCAGAAAAGCCACCACCTTAAGAAAAGACCCTAAAATTAGTTGCAGAAAAGTCAATATCTTTAGAAAGTACCTTATCGTTGGCATCAAGATCTATATCAGCTTTTAAAAGAAGATACCCGCTTTCATACAGAATCATAGTATCCGTTTTAGAAACCTTAAGAAAGAATGAGGACATCGTTTCAGAAAGAGTACAAGATTTAAGAATAGACCTTTAGGACTTCGGTAAATTCCCCCACCTTTAGACAGGATCTTAGAATTAACTTCAAAAAAGATAAATATTTCTGTCTTCCGGCATTCAATCACAGCAAACAGCAGGTGCAACAAATCTGGAAGAAAGAGAAAGAGAGCTCAATATCAGATGAATAATGTAATCTCTTCTCTTCTTGTTTCCCGTCGACTATTATCTTCAAAATTTCATATGCAACGTCATATGCAACGTCATATGCAACGTCAATCGTCGTATTTTATGCCCTGAATCCTATTTTTTATGGTCCTATTTTCACAGCAACATTTTCTCAGTTTCCGTCATTCTCAGCAACTCTATTGAGTCTCAGTGGCTTTATTACCTTGACTGGTCTGAAACTTTTAGAAAAAAAAAGAATTTGAAACGACATAGTTGGGGTCCTACCGAATATTGGATTGATTGATTGTCTTGTTTAACGGCTCATTTAATGCCAAAATTTAATTTTCTTGGCTGCTTTGAAGTAATAAAAATATGATAGGGTATTCGGATTGCACAATTTGATTCATGGTAGACGATCCTCAGCTTGTGTGCATATAGATGTTTGTGAGGACATCATTATTATAGGCGACGATGTTCTTTACTCTGTAGTCTTGTTGAAGTTATATTTTAGAATCCAGTTTGATTTAAGAAATTGTCGGATGTTATATGTTTTAATATCATGAAAGAGTTCTTTCATGTTGGTTGGTTGATTTCGTCTAGCGGTATACCAACATATATGGATTATTTCATATAGGAATGTAAATAATTTGAGCAATTTTATTGCTTCAGCTAAATATAAAGAGTGTTTCAATAACTTGGATCGATTTTAAATATTAATTAATTTTTTACTTTTTCTTTCAAATTTAACAACTTAAGTCTTTGGCAACTTCAACCATGGAAAGTTTAACAATCAAAACAACGAAACCTATTACGAAAATGGACGTTCAAATAGAAATGCATTTCGCGCACTTCGCAATTGTTTTGGTCAACCAACCGAGCATTCAATTGGAAACGATGTAAAGTTATTGTGGGGAGGTTCAATTCCTGCATGCGATGACGAATAGAGGTGTCTGGATTTGCGGCCACATTCTCATGCACTGCAGCAATGTTTTCAACTGAACGGCGTAAACGAACACTCAATGGCGTTTTCACATCTACGAAGATTTTTTTGAACTGCACTCTTGAAACTTCAGCACGTTGTTTGATTGTTCATCTTTCCATTGTTGAAATTGCCAAAAACCTAATTTGTTAAATTTGAAAGAAAATGTAAAAACTTAATTAACATTTAAAATTGATCCAACTTATTGGAACACCCTTTATATTTAGTTATAAAATTGCTCAAATTATTTACATTCCTATATGAATTAACCCACGCTTAAACTTAATTCACATTTAAAATCTGTCCAAGTTATTGGAACACACTTCAATGCAATTGTGTACCTTCAGATAAAATGTATTGTTGGCCATAGTGCATTTTTTAACATAAAAATGTATTGTTGGTAATTTTTCTATACAAATGTATTTTTATAATTTCATATTGTTTCGTTAGGGGTTTCACTATTTTCCCATAGCTGAGAACTAACAGGTGCCACCATCTTGGATGAAGGTGGACTTCTGGAACAACTACAATTAAGAGATGGTTTCACTCTCCTCAAAACATCTAACCTCCAGATCAGAGGCCTTGCTGCTGAATGTAGTTTATAGTAATACCAAAACCTTTCCTACCGAAGAATAATAAAACTGACACGTACATTCTGGGAGTAACTAGAAACACTTATGAAAAATAGAAACAAAATATTTACACTCAGAATGAGAAATACGCAGCGATTGACCTCATAAATGAGTTTGTGTGAAGGGTGGCAGAAAAAAAAGGGCAAAGATGGGTGACAATGAGTCAAATGTAATTTTTAAAAAAAGTGACTATGATAGAATATCTTACATAGCCATGATCGTCTACGCTCTGAAGAAACGTGATACATGAAATAAGAATTAGATTGCTATCAACTATAATTATTCAACTGGGCTTTTAGGTTTCGTTCAGCAAGAAAGCTCCAACATTGTCCATGCATATATCATTCTTAATAATGTATTCATTAATTTTATGAGTAGTTTCAGCTTATTTTCTTTCCACTTCGATGTTGTAATCCGTACAACAATTATGCTAATTTGGTTATTTAAAAAGGCATATATGCATATATTCCTCGTGATACGGTGTAATCTAAAGCGATCTCTTTGCATGAGACTAAACCCTCCTAATACAATATCACATCTAGAAGAGAACAACATTTTTAGACAAGTCAATATATAAACAGGGGCGACTCAGCATGGGGTAATGTCTATCTGGATTCTTGTTAAAATTAAGTAGTGACTACAATTCTCGCTAGGTGCTCTAGATTCGAGACCTTATGTCAAACTAAGCAAAGACTAGTAATTTATATTTTAAATAAAGATATTCAAATATGTCATATATTTTTATTTTGCGTAGTCATATGAAAATTTAACTAAATTTCTAAACAATATGAAGTAAAAAATTACTTGGCTTGCAAACATTTCAAATTGAAACAACGAATTTCGCTCGACCGACGAAGTTATACAGCCTATTTAATACATAGACGGATGACAGCTTGGGAATACGAGGTGCATTAAGCTTGGATGTGCGGGTGGTGTAATGGATGACGTCTTGAGTGTGAGAAATCGAACAGCCGAGTTCGAATTTCACTCGTGTTTGTTACATTCATTTAATGCAAATACGGACGAAATAGGGGACAGGTGTCGAAAAGAAACATGGTCGTCCAAGCGTATCACATGAGGACCTACGAAAACGCACTGTACCAACGCAGTAGGGTTGTGGCGCATTTCTCCCCGTGAAACTTGGAAAAATCTGGGACCAACAATAAGTGACCTCCAGATGTCGAGAATGAATGAAAAAAGAACTTACATCGAGAATAATAACGATGATTATCTCTCAATAGATAATTCGCTCAAATATTGATTCAGCAAGATCAGCACTTACATTTTTATATTGGCAATCGACATCAATTTAATTCTAGCGTCTCGATAGCAATTTACTAAGTCAGTCGCAATTACTGATATGAAGCATCCTGTAGAAAGTGGAGATTTAAAAGTTAATTTTAACGTCCGGTCTGAATACGTAATGTAGAATACAATGCAAAGCTATTTACATCGAAAAATTGAAGTGTGAATCATACAATTAAATTATGTCTGGTGAAGTTTGGTACGTTCAAACCAGTCCACCAAGTTGTAAAGTAAGTAGCTATGGTTAAATATAAATGGCAGAAGTACCCAATAAACAAAATTGACAAAGTTTGCAATAAACAATAAGAAGAAAAAGAAAAAAATGGCAAAAAAATAAATTAAAACAATGTATGCAAGGCAAAACAATATATGCAATGCAAATTAACATTAATAAGGCAAAGCAACAGTAATATGGCAAAAACATTCACAAACTAAGAATTAGTATTGACAAACAAGAGCTTCTTCGGATAAGTGGACGTAGTGTTCTGACTTCAAAACAAGACAAACCGGGACTGAGTCAGATGAGACCGAAGAGTTACTAGGAAAAATTCCACCATGAATTTGTGTGGTTCTGCCTATAAATTAGGGATGTGAAAGTATTTGAAGTCATTTCCTATTGGATTGGAAACATCTGCGTCTCTAATAGAACCAAATAAGATGCAGGCTATTATGACATATTGCAACAGGACAAATATTCCAAAGGAATGAATTTCTCATAATCCTGGAAGCATTGGATGCCCTGACCATGTGGACCTATCCCTGTTGATCAGGAATGTAAAAACCCGAGAATTAATTGGTGTCAGTAGGGAGGCAATGGAGGAGTCACTTAAAAGGTTCAAAATAAGACCATAAGTTGTTGCTAAGAGATCTAACGCCATATGGGGCATCCTGCTGGCAACAGAAAGGGAGACCAGATGGCAGGCAACATCATATCAAACAAGATCGTACATCTTCAGGCAAAATACATGGGCATCCGCAAGACGAATGAACATCACCGCGTACCGCTTGGATGACATTTTTTTTTCAAATTTGGACAAGGCGATGATGTCTCTCCTGTAATGAACAAAGCAGGCACCGCCACCGAGGCTTTTGTCCTTCAGAGGACAATGATCCGTAAAAGATTTTTAGATGGCCAGAAGATCATTGTAATAGTGAAGGGCCGTCAACCACACTGCTGGTCTTTTAGCACAACGGGGCACCTGTCAAAAGTGTACCCCGCCAAAACCTGAACTGGAAATATCGGAGGAAGCAGTGGGGCTAGATTAGTCCAGCAGGGCCGCCGATGGCCTCAATGAGTGGAAAGTAGAGAGAAGGTAACCTAAGGCTGCAACCCTCCACCCCAGCAGGATGTCCCACAAAAGAAAGAGCAGAAGTTTTCATCACTAAAGAAGCAGCAACAACAACAGCGTCAGACGAAGCTGGTGAAGCAGCAGCATCAGTAGTAGCAAATAAAGTAGCAACAAATTCAAGAGCAATAACAGCAACAGTAGCAAATCAAAAGCAGTTCGAGCAAGAAGTACAAGAGCAGCAAAAGCAAGAACCACAGCCGTTTGCGAAACAGTAGCTGGACCAGGAGCAGCCTTGTCAACAACAACAACAACAACAACTATCGGAGGAATTGCTTGAATTGGACATTTCATGGAGGTGGAGGAAATACCTTTACCTAGGCCCTCATCTTAAAAAGGGGAAGCAAAGGAAATGAAGATAAAGACAAAACAAACAAGTAAGTGAAGTCTTGGCGCAGCAGGACAAAGCGAGCCCTGAAAATCTCAATCCGTCCTGGCTTCGCTAGCAAGGATTGAATACAATGCTTCTGGCACTGGTAAAGCCAATGAGCTTCTCTTCTTGGGATCCGAAATTTCGCTCTTTTAATCCATTTCAGAAAAGTAGGTCTTCCCCAATAGGGAGTTCATCTCTCATGTGGACTGTCAGGCCCTCGAGAGATACTGTTCCTCATAGTGGAAGGCCCTATTAAGGTCATTATTCAAGCTAACCTCTGTCGACAGCAGGTCGACGGAGAACCCCAGTAACGTTAGTGAGGTACTTGGAATAATATCACTCATTAGTAACTCTGGATTACTTGGGACCCCATCTCTGCCGCAAAAGAAAACTTTCCGGATCTCAGGATGGATAAGGTAGAATTTTCTAAGCTCCGCAAATTGTTTAAAAATTGCTCAGGGATAGCTCGTTTTCTTCGACCTCCCTCTATATAGGGCAATAAAATATACATTCCAGACCGACGACGTGCGACAAGGGTTCTGGGTGTCTAGGATAATCCCCTTGTCCTCCCTAGATTTTCGCTCCTTCTGTGTTTATAAGAACAAACAAATGACTATCAAGTTGAGATGTATAAATACATATATAATCTGCTAGCCTCTTTCGTGGCCTCTTCTCATTCGGTGTGGAAGTGGCTTCGATCTAGGAGACACAGATTATTTACGACTTCGATGTTCGATTATTGTCTAGCGACTGCTTATCTATTCAGCATGTGGGGGCATGCATGGCAAAGGTGGTTCCTTGATGATTAAGCATCCTCTGGGCAAGAGAGTGAAACTTGTCCTTGTCGATGCGAGTGTAGCTGATCGTTGCCGATACTGTTGTAAAAAGAAATTCGTTTTGGATCGTTGTGGTTCATGCACCCAAAGCCCAGACGAAGCATTGTTCATTCTTCATTGTTGGAGCCGTTCCTGATGGAGCCGGTGCGCTCAGCCTTAAAGGGGACTCGTGTAATTTAGATAGAGGCGGGAGGTTGCGTGATCGTAGCCTGATTGATCTGGCCGACCAGTTTGGTTTCGTTGATAGATACCGAAACGAGGATTTGGATGTGGACGTGCCTTTTAACACTTTCACTGCTACTCATTTGCCCAGTGCTGCCCCCATCCGGCCAGCCATTTTTAAAGAAAATGCCAAATTTCAACCTACATATTTTATTACACAGAAAACTGGCACCAGTGTGTTTTACAGCCTTCCATTTTCATGGATATACCTGAGAATGACTTACTAGATCAGTAATGGGTATACACATGATATCTTTTGAAGCATTGTCCTTTGTGATTTGACGATAGATGGCGCAACGGGACACTCATAACAGCGGTAAGCAAAAAACGTAGGTTTCCGTACTTAGCCAGCTGGAGTAAGATAAGAAAAACAAAGATCTTCGTCGTTAGCAGCGGAAGTGTTAAGTGGACGTCTACTCTGATGATCAGCTGTCTGGATAGAATGTTAGTGAAAAGTGTCCATCGAGATCTGCTAGATTGACCAATATTCCACTGGTTATGCTATTCGCACCACAAAATTGTTTATAATCGGCTGCCGATAAATAATTCCGGTTACAGCTGATTAGATTACTGCTGCGGGAATTAGTGGGATGGTTACTGGGAATAAATGGTTGACTATGCTTAAGGATAGACTGCGTTCTTTCCCCACCGACTTTAGCCAATGTCTCGCAGTAAATAATGCTAAAAAGGTGAAAGCAATTGTCGTCTGGCTTGGGCGGAGACTGGTGAGGATCCCCTAGAAATAGGCTTAGCTAGACAGACCCCAGAGCTTCGTGAGCAATATTGGTGTCAAGTAGTAAGACATAGGTTAACCAAGATGTCTAATGAAGCCGTGTACATGGGCGCAGAATTCTGCTAGGAGGAAATATGTCGAGGTTTGGGTCGCTTCATAAAACAGGTCGACACAACGGATAGACGCTACCTGCGGTCGACCAATGACATGTTCGAGGTGTTTCTATAGCATTTCAAGAAACGTTTTACCATGGTGTCTGGTCTCTGTGACGAAGAGTTTTGCAACAATATAGACGACTGAAATAGCAGGCTGCGAGGATACTATCCTAGAGGGCGACGTCCAAATGGCTTTAAACAGGGTCGGCAGTGGCAATTTTCCGAGACTTGATGGTCAGCATTTTGAATTGGTCTTGAGGTTGTCGCACTTGCTTATTCCGATTTTGATGGTTGTGTTCAACAATTGGTTCTGTCAATGGTCCGTCTCCGCTCGGATATCATGTGTTGTGATCATGGTGTTGAAAAAAGACAATGATGTAGGTCGAGATTAAGACGATTACAGGCTGACAATTCTGTTAAACACAGAGTTAAAGATTTTGTCTAACATCCTGACGGAGCGTTTGCAGTCGCTGAAATTCTGATGAGAAGTAGAAGACGACGATGAAGCCGCATTGATTAATTTGGATCAGTCAAAGGGGATCAACAGGGTCGACCATTACAGGCTGCTGTCCTGCATGCCGACGGATTCAAACCCGACTTCTGAAAGTAGGTTTGCCCGCGAGAAATTGGTGTCCATGGTGGAGCTCGAGCCAGGGTTTCTTCGATGATGTATCGGTTATCGTGTCTTGCTACATCGAAATTGAGGTGGTGCAAGAAGGCCCTTGAATGGTACGAGATGGTCACGGGGACCAAGATTAATCGAAACAAGTCTTCAAAAGGGCGTTTCTCATTCGGGTTCCTTCATTCTTGGAGTGGAGTTCCGGCCGGATTTCCAGCTGGAGAAAAATTGGTCGGGGGTTCTGCCATAAGTAGGAGCGTCTGTTCAGACGATGCTCCGGAGGTTGTTATCGGAAATGTAGGGAATATATGTACCCCATGGACGTTTTTCTCCTGATCCTTTACCGAATATTGGTCCTCTCTCTCTCTCTCTCTCTCTCTCTCTCTCTCTCTGCAGGAAATGTTGGAAAACCATCAAGCGCTTGCTATTCTTTAAAAAAACACTTTAACTCTATGAACTGTGTTGTGCTTTTCCTGAATTTATCATGGCGACAGTATTCCCAGTCCACCTTCTGTTGCGTTGTTTTTCTGTTTCTTGTTGAAGACGTTCTTCCATTCGCATTTCACATATCTGTTTCGTTTTGAATCCTTGCCGCTACACGCTCTTTCATAAAAGCTCTTCTTTTCATTTTCCCTCTTTCTCATTTTGCCTTTTTGCGTTGCACTCTCTCTCACTCTTTTTCTTTCTTTCTTTCTTTCTTTCTTTCTCTTTCTCTCTCTCTCTCTCTCTTTCTCTCTCTTAGGGCTGTTCTCCTTCTACCTTCTTATTCTATCTCATTAGTTCGTTTCACTGCCTCGTGAGTTGAGGCACGGTGGAGTAATGAATAGCGCCTCGGACTAACGAATCGGCAGAGCCAAGTTCGAATTCCAGTCGAATCCATTACATTCACCTACGTGCTAATACCCTTGGCATAGGTATAAATCCTCTTATCCCCACACCCCAGATATGGAGGTAAATAGCAGGACAGACCGAGCCTTGGATGGCAACTGGTCTACTGCAGAAAGAAATGGCAACCTACTGTGGGGAAAAAAAATTCTGCCTCGTCAGTCATGTATCGAAAGATACATGATCGCCCAAACGTGTATCTGTATGGCACATAACTGACTGATTAACTGGGTTCTGGCTTTTGCTCTTATTGCTTCACGGCGTCCTTTTGGTGAATATCTTTGCCTATCTGCTTCTCGCCATATCTGTATCTCTTCCTGAGATATTCGTAATCGCTGCCTTTGTTTTCGCTCTCGTTCTAATATCCCGCTTTCTCCAAGGAATTTTTCATTTTATGATTTTCACTGGACAAAATATTCTTAAATGCACAAATTATAGTAACGCCATTGAACAATACTGGTGTCAGACACCTTCGATAACACTCACGCTAATAGTACTTGCTCGATAATACACGCTCGAAAAGTAACCACTAAATAGTAATCCGAATAGACGAACAGTATAGTGAATAGAGTAGAGAAAAGCGGTCCCTGTAGTAATAGAGGATAGACTAGGGATAACGATAAGATTAGTAATAGAGGTTAGATTAGAAAAAGCGATCCGAATAATAATAGTCGGTAGAGTTGAAATGATGATCCGTATAGTAATAGAAGGTAGATTTAGTTTGGTTTTGATATGTTCCGGAAAGGGATATATTTGATCGAAGTAGCTAAGTGGGTTTTGGTTACTGTAACCAAGTAGTACACAGTAGCAGTAATTGACTGATACTCGTCGTAGTCATAGCAGGTAATAGGTGTAGACCAATAGGATAGTCAATAGCGTAGTCCAATGGGGCCCTCGTTATGACTTAAACTCTGTCGTTACATCCGTCTGTATTTAGACGGACACCAGCCAAATCATATTCAGTGAGGGGGAACTGGTGGTATTCATATTCCATTATATCAGGTTTGTTTTGTTTTACGCAGATCAACCTCAATGGGTCATTAACGCCGACAACTTTTTTTCCTGGTAATATTTTTTTTTCTCAAAAATGTAATATTATTTTAAACGTATTGCTGATAATAGATTTTTTTTCTTCAAAAATTATTTCTGGTAATAATATTTTATAAAGTTTTTTTCTGGTATTAAAACCTATTTTTACAATTTCATAATGCTTTTACCCTACTTTTGTGGGTTAACTATTTGCCTATACTTGGGACCTTAACAGGTGCTACCACCCCGGGTCAGGGTGGATCTGGAAACACCAGCTATTAAGAAGTTCTATGCTCCCCAAAGCCTCCTGATCAGAGGCCTTGCTGTTGGATGTAGTTTATCATCATACCCAGGACGCGGATGTAGTTTATCGTCATACCCAGGACGGTAATAGAATGTAGAGTAGAAATTACGATCACTTAGACACACGTTACCACCCATATATGCGTTTTTTCTATGGTCAAGTGGCATACTTCAATAATGGGATAGCCTGTGTTTGCTCACTGGCGATCTGTGTTCAAAGCAGCCACACTTTATTCCTATAAAACAATATCAATTATAAGAGAACGTATAATTACTCTTCCAACTTATCTCTTAATATTATTCTTTTATATATTTAGATGGCAAAAGTATGTCAAATCTATGATACCATAATTTACATATTCAGATAAAATATATAGTAACTGATGAATTTTCTGTGGTATCGTTAATGAAACAACCGTGATATATTAGATGGTAAGTAACTGTTACTTGTAAATAAATACAAACTATTACCACTAGTATACCAGTCTGTCGTATTAGGTCCTCAGATCTGAATACACATTGATTATAATTCTTATATGGTTGATTGATGATTTGATTGTTGATGATAAAACTCTTTATATTATTTAACGTTATCAAGAAAATATTGTTATCTCCTTATATGAAGAAAATATAAAGTTATCTCCCTTTATCAAATGGGACAGAAGGCAAATAAATAAATGCACATTGATAATATGATATATGGTTTGTTTATTAATTTTATAAGTGTCTATATTATACACTGTCTAAAATATTTTTTTTTGTGATGTTGGACGGCTTCGTTTGTCACTTTATGTGAAACAGAAAGCTCGTTGCCACTTGAAAAATGCTCGTTGTAGTCGGGACTTCGTAGATACCAATAGTAACGCCTTCTAATTATATTCGTACTAGTAATACTTGTTCAAATAGTAATCGCCAAATAGTATAAGGATCAGAAGAGAATCGTAATCCGTATAGTAGTAGGGTAGAGAGAGAGTGTGTGTGTGAATGTATAGCAATGGGGGATAGACAAGTAGAGTGAACCGTGATTGTATAGTCATCACGCTACTTCCTCTTTATTCAGCTCCTTTATGATCACGTGATCTACTTAATAATGGAATCGCCCGTGCTACTCGGTGGCGATCTGGTTTCAAACCACAGTGTCGGCAGAGACACTTACTGTGATATAACATCTTTTAATTCCTAAAGCCAGGTCTTCTTTACAAAAAGAGATTCTACTTTTATTTCTTTCAAATTTTTGCAGTTTTCTTCTTTATAAATTATTACGTTCTTGACTACAGAAAGGAGCTGAGAATCACATTTATGTGCCAACTTCAAATTAATATATCACCGAGACAAATTATTCTTTCCTGAGTTCAGACCATTCGTGTGTGACAACAATTCGGTCATCATAATTCATAGACATCTCTTTTGTAACGTGGATCGAAATCTTAAAATGGCAATTGCAATTTAATGTCACCAGGCATAAAAAATAAGACAGTGCTCTGGTAAATTCCTTTCTAATATATTCAAAAGACAGACAAACCAATGAAGTTAAAGAATTGACCAAAAAGAAGTTCCAGTGTTTATGACTTGTTTTCTGATTGAATTTCTTATAAAAAATCTTCTTGTTATTAATTCTTATGATTCAGTTTTTGTTGTTTTTTTCAGCGAATATAGGCTGCTACCTCCTCCCTGGAAGTGCGGTGCTGTAAGGGATAACGGCTCGGATTGAGGAATCGGAGAACCGAGTTCGAATTCCAGTCACACTAACTTACGTTAGGAAAGGTATGAATCCTCTTCTTTCCCCGCCTCCACAAGGTAAATAGCAGGACAGACCGGGTTCTATAGCCGTGGGCAGCTACTAGTCTTCCGCAAAAAATGGCAACCTACTGCGGGGAAAAGTCAACCTCGTTAATCATGTATCGAAAAATACGCATAGAACATAACTGACTGATATTCCCACCATTCCAGTCATTGTTTTTTTCGTTTTTTTGTAAAATCATCGCCGATATTTTCTTAATGTCGTCGATGGATTATTTCAGATCACTTTTCTCATTTTTGTTGACTTGGTATCCAAAGCAATCTTGAAGGAGTACATTGTTTGATACACAGCAAAAATGGACGTTTGTGAATTACTATTACTACCTTTGGGATTGGTTGTATCTGCTGTTAACTGTGATAAGAAACCACAATACATAATACATTTATATATTAGATCGATTCATAATTAAGTCATAATTATACGTTCAGCAGATGCAACGTGTCTTATGCAGTCTGGAATAAAAGCATCTGGCGCTTCTCAATTAAAGAAGATGCTATTCGCCTGCATGAAAAAAAAAAACGCAAGATCGAACACAGCAAAAATAACATGGGAAAAAATTCGAAATTCGTTTCGACTGTTCTACTTCACATGCCATATTCACTGGACTTTGTAGAAACAAATCACTGCAAAATGAAGAAAAAAGATTTAAGATTTTGGAACCCAAAATTTGCTGAAAAGCAGATTTAAATGCATTCCTGGAACCTTTTTTCAAAAGCAATTTCCCATGACGGAAGATATTTTGTACAGCTCAAATGTTTGTATTTATTTTATTTTTTCATGCAAAGCGGAAATAGCTCATCGGAGCAATTATCAAAGCATTTCCCAAGAAAGTCTGTGAGAGAGAGAGAAGAGAGAGAGATTGAAAACGAGATGCCAGGTCTAGAAAGACCTGAACAAGGGAAGACCATTACACGGCAGTATTCAGGAAGGGCAATGATTGATTTGAAGATGGACTTGTTTGGACACAGAGAATCTTTCCTTGCGGTGAAATAGATGCCTGGTAAAAGGTCCTCCAATAAAAGTGATTAAGATTCGCACAAATATTTTCGATTTCTTCATTTTTCCGGGTGAATGTCCTCCAGAAGGATGGGAATAGATCAAGGCATCTGGCGATGTCGATTGACATTGCATTTGAATAAGGTTGGGCTTAGTCAGAACAATTTTCTGTATCTCCTTGAGGCATGGACAATCCCTTCAATTAGTCTACTGCAAGCAAGTCAAGAGGGATTGTTGATGTTCCCATATGCCACATTTTTCGCGATTTCTATTTCAAGGTCCTTGTACTTTGACAACTTTTTTGAATATCTTCAAGAAATTGGGCGAGATATTTATTGTTCTGTCAGTGTGTAGAAGAATTGAACAGGTCCTATTTAACCAAAGTCCAGACTTCCCGTAGAAGTTGCCCGAAATATTGGCCTCTGTCATGGGGTTTATTCAGTGAGATGCCAACAATCGCCTGGATATTTATCACAGAATCTGCATTTTGGGCTGATTTTTAAATACATGCAAGTTTCTTGGGACCCTTCAGTTTCGAACCCTGCACTACGTAGCCACTGATAGGTACGGGTTTTGTCTACGTCAGCTTGTTTGGTACAGGCAGAGTTTGGCCATAAAGCGGTTTATCTTGCCATCGCTTCTGTAAATTCGTCTAGCTATCTTTTTTAGTATTTTGAACAGCCGGTGTATTGTGCAGTTGCATCTCGCCCATTGTCATTTTTGAATTTGGTTTCCTTCATTACGGAGAGAGACACTACTTTCATGTTCATGACGATACCATCATCCAGAGTAGTTTTTCCAAATATCTTTGGAGGCCAATTGTTTATAGAGGACAGTTCTAGTTGAAGATCTGGAGGCAGACGGTCGACTGGGTGATGCAAACGAGATTTCTCGTTTGGCATCCAGTCGTTAATTTCAGAACAAAAGCTGTATTGCAAACAGCCAATGTTTATGGCATATCCGTTTTTGGAGCTTTTTAGTCGACGTACACGCCTGGCTTTTCTTATTTTTTTCCTTCAGACCATCTCCTTCGCTAATTCCTAGCTTCACCATTCTCCAGTTCCTAATCTTTGTGACAAAATCTAAATCTATTAAGAGACTGTAATTCTACCTTTCTTGAAAGTTACTTTTGACGGAAGTCCATACCTATATGTCGTCACTGAAGTATTTTACCCTTTCAACTGTCGAAGGAGATCATCTGAATGATTGATTTGAAAGATGGATCATCCATGTAGAGTAGGTGATTGAATATTTTCTTATTTATTTTGTAACCATATTACTAAGTTGTTCAGTTCATGGGATTAAGGATAAACAAAACAGAAGGGGTGACAGAATCCAAAGATTCCAGGTCGGATACTTGGATATGGCGGTATGTGACTAAGGTATAGTTGCCACATTCCGGTAAAAAGGGAGACTTTTAACATTTCCAAAGTCTTAAGGATCCAGAATGAACACTATCAAAGGCTTTATCGATAATCAAACGCTGCAAGGTTCCTGCGTCGTCTCCTGCATTTCCAGGATCATTTTATTTATCAGAAGTTGATCCTAATATGAACCTCTTCTGCATATTGTTTGTTTCGATTAATACAGACGTGATTAACTTATACGTTGGGAATGTTATCGGTCTATAATTTTTCGGGTCGTCTGTTTTGGTTGTTTTTGGTATTATTATTATCCATTCAAGGTTTCATATTATTTACTTGATAATGTTTTAAGAATTTCATGAAAGATGATACAGACTGGTTTCCATTTTGGGATTTCGTTAGAGCAATCATCTGTGAATATATTTTCCCCCATTCTTGTGTATCATTGTTCTTCTTCACCTGTATCCCTCTGCAATTTAATCCTTTGTCCCCCATGTCTGTATATCAATCGTGAATATAGGCGTTTTCCAATTTCCTGTTGATCTGTTCGGAATTTTTATTTTAAGGATTATTTTTTTTTATTATTATTATTATTGTTATTATTATTATTATTATTTTATTATATATCTGTATATTATTAAAGAGATGACGTATATAGCAATAAGTCATTGAAATAATATTACAAGTTATTATATTATTATTATTATTATTATTATATTTTATTATTATTATCGTAAGAGATGTCTGGTAAGTAGCTTCAAGTCATCGCAAATAATGTTCTTCATATACAAGTGAATGAGATGTATTATTATTATTATTATTAGTAGTAGTAGTAGTAGTAGTAGTAGTAGTAGTAGTAGTATGCATTTGAATTATTATCGAAAGAGATGTCTGGCAAGTAGCAAAAAGTCATCGCAAATAATGTCCCCCCATATACAAGTGAATAAGATGTATTTGTAATTCATAATTTTAAGACTAAAACTGACGAAAAAAAACGGAAATTATGTATATCTCAGCATTATATTTCTATGGTGAATTCAAATATTTAAAATAGTCTTTAGTGTACAATACCTGTCATATAGAAATAGAAATATCAGATCTACGCTAAACAGAAAAATTCCGAGATAAAGAAATAACTCATCCACTTCCACCCGCTGACCTTATTTTTCTGTTTCGCGTAGATCTGACATTTAATAGGTTAATTCAGACACACCCACAAGTCTATTTTTAATTTCTGTCTTCATGACCACTTTTGACATTAAGAAAAGAGGTAAAGAGGTAACGTTTTGTTTTAAAATTTCCCTAAGATTTTAGCATCTCGACTCCAGAGTTTCGTAAACATATTGATATATATTTGGGCAGCATCCTTTCTTTTAAATATGTTGCGTTAAATATGACAGACAAGGAAAATATGCCTATTTTTTTATTTAGTTTTTACATATTCTTACATTTTCATATTATATATATATATATATATATATATATATATATATATATATATATATATATATATATATATATATATACTTACTGAGAATCCTTCCTGGGTATGACGATAAACTTCATCCGCGTCCTCGGTAAGACGATAAACTACGTCCAACAGCAAGGCCTCTGATCAGGAGGTTTTTTAGGAGGGTGGAACTTCCTCTTAATTGCTGGTGTTCCCAGGTCCACCCTCACCCGGGGTGGTAGCACCTGTTAGGGTCCCTGCTATGGGCAAATAGTTAACCCTGAAACTGGGGTCAAAACACTATGAAAGTGTGAAAATAGGTTTTAATACCAGAAATACTTTGTTAAAAAATATTGCCAGCAATAAATTTTTGAAGAAAAATTATTACCAGCAATAAAAATGTCGGCATAAAATAACCCAATGAGGTTGATATACCGTAAAAGAAAACAAACCAAACCAAACCAAAATTCGCGAAAATAAGTTTAAAACCAATGGTTAAAGTTTATTTCATTACAGAATATGTTTTTAGTAAAACAATATAAATTAGTTTTATTGTATACGCATTTCTAGAAAAAAGACAATAATTTCGGCGAAAAATTGACTCAAGCGAAAAATCTCATTCAATGGACGACCGACGACTGGTGTAGAGTTCTTTGGAGTGACGAGTAATGCTTTTGCATCTTTAGATCAGATGGAAAAACTTTTGTCTGACGCCGCTCTCCTAAATGTGTCAAAAAGACTGCGCAAGCGGGAAGCGTGTATGTAAAGGTGTGGTGTGTGTTCAGTAGCTTTGGTATTGGTCCATTTGTTAAAGTTGATGGAAAATTCAAGAGTCTTTCTATATGCAGCTAGTTAAAGAAAATGTTCTGCCATATTTGACCAAATGCCACTTGGAGTTCTTTCTCAACAAGATAAGAGCCCCATTCATAAAGCCAAAAATGAATGCAATTTTTTGATCACTATAATATGGATGTCATTGAGTGGCCTCCACTGAGTCCGAATCTTAACAGGACTATAAATTTATGGAATTATACTCCTAAAAGAGTTAACACTTAAAAACCAACAAATTTAGCCCAATTATACGATTATATTAATCAAATATGGCAGGGCATACCAAATGATATTTTTGCTCACTTATCAAGCTCGATACCAAGGCGATGTGAAGCTGTAATTAATAATAAAGTTTACGGCACTAAATATTGAAAAATATTTTGGGTTTTTTTTTTTTTCTCATTTTTACTATAACATTCGCTTTAAATATAATAATACCTATCCGGCCGTAAACTTATTTTGCCGGCATATTTTTATAATTTGAATTAATCCGGCATTAAAATTTTCAAGTTGTAGAAAAATATTTAAATTTTTACATCATTTGGAAGAGAAATAAATTCTTCATAAAAGCGTAAACAATAAAATAATTTATATTGTTTTATTAGAAAAATATTTTGAAATGAACTAAAATTTGACCATCGATCTTAAACTTATTTTCGCCAGTATATATATATATATATATATATATATATATATATATATATATATATATATATATATATATATATATAAATCGTCTCTCAAAAAAACCTTCGAATTTTTTGATTTGCCAATAATCAAATCAATCTCGAAGGAAAAAAAAGCTTTCCCTGACGATTCGCTTAGGTGAAACCTGGGTATGTTTGTCTGGCTCACTAGGTTTGACTATATATATATATATATATATATATATATATATATATATATATATATATATTATATCCACATCAGTACAAAGTGCCACATCCTCGCTAGCGTAGATGTTGCTCCTACAATTTCCGCAGTAACTAGGTTTTTACATGGTTTTGTTGAGAGTTTTACATTCATAGATTTCATTCTCCTAAACTGGTTGCCAAACAAGGGTAGATGATCCAGTCTACCTCTCTATTTCAAGATGTAGGCGATCATGAGTCTCCATTGCTTATCATTTATTATCCGTGAATTGTCCATGCTTACTTGAGAAATCCAGAGCAATGGTTTCCCATTGCCTTCTCAAGACTTTTACATTCAGAGTTTTCTTCCCTTAGATTAGTTGCCTACCAGCTAACACATTGTTAGTTGCAATACACGAAGGAATCATACTTTTCCTAAAGGTATTTATTCTAAAATGAACCCATCACAACCGTAATTTGAACTCGGCATGTTTATTCCTCTTGAATGCCGATAACTGTCATACTACCTGCATAGTGTTTTTAATTAAAAAGAAAAGAACTATTTTAATTGTCACCACATACTTTTGAGAAATTAGCAATGTTTAGCCATTGTGCCTGCAAATAAACTCAATGTATCAAAAGTACTGCCATTCTCTTGACACCGCTATTACAGTATACACTTTTGACTCCCTCAGAATATGTTTATTTTTTTTAGAAACGATGATTCGAATTTTAATAAATCCAAACATGTGAAAATGTTTTTACGCATTTTGCTTATTCTTGAGAACTGGCAACAAACATGTTAAACACTATATATATTTTTTTACTTATTTATTTATTTATTAAAATTGAATAAAATATTTATTTTCATAGTCATTTATAAAATGGTAATAATAAATATTGCATTGTAATCCGTTTACATAGTTTAATAGTTTTGTAATTTTTTTAATGAGGTTTATTTTCATGGTATAGGTTGGTCCGAAAGTCATGTCACTGTCTACAAAAAAAATAATGAGAACAATAGAAGAACAATTAATACTGTAATACAAAGCACATATACTGGAATCAGTTTATTCACTTTCAGTAACGCTGTCACACATCGAGAAGGTCTGTATGACACCATCATCTTCGTGGCAGCCTACTGAAATTTCTTTCAGACTAACCAGTACTTGCTTCCGATATTTTTACAATCTGGCAAAGACCATTGCCGAGGGAGTCAAAATTACACTTTTTGAAGAAATTAATGAGAAATGTCCTGATTTATCATTAGTATATTTTTTATTTATATCTTACATATTTATAAGTCTGCGATTCATCCTTGCTTTGGATACTACTGCCACATTTGTTCCAGTGTTCTTGGTGTATATCTAGAGATTCTTGATAAAGAAGAATCCGAGTCAGTTTGCCGCCGCCGTAATGTAGTTTCTGTGTGCTTTTTCTATAAATACTTTCCTGTTAATTGTTTTGAGGAATTTTCCTCTTTGGTAACTAGGCTTTTTTAAATTTAAACACAGTCCTAGATTGGCGGTAAGATCTCATCAATTCATAGTTGAATTGCCGAGATGCAACCGATAGTTCTATGCTAACAGTTTCTTCTATGGCACTTCTCGTTTGTGAAACTGACTTCTGGCTTCCTGCTTCCCAGTCAACTTTGATCTTCAAAAATGTAAATACAATGACAATTCTTATCTAATGTCTTTTAAATTCTTGCTCTTTTGATGTGATCTCTCTTTAATATTGTTTTTTTTTTTTTTTTTTTTGTCTTATATCCTCTATCACTGTATAACTTCTTACGTCTTAGCAGACTTATTACCTTGCTGGAGGGGAAATGATAAAAAACGCCATTCTCAAACGAATTTAATGAGAACGTGTAATGATAATTGAATAGAAATTTATTTATTTCTGTACGATTTTCATTTCAAAAGCATATTTCTCCTCGTATAGTTTTAAACTCCGCAGTAATTGATACAAGATTAATAATAATAATAATAATAATAATAACTACAGAAATTCAATATGCCTCCAGCAAGCTTTTGCAAAACCACGAACAATGAATGAAATGCGCTATTCATAGACGAAAACGAAAATTCAAACCCATTCCAACTGTTCGGTTAATGGCAAAATTCATTTGACCTCTGGTAGAAATTTTCTTTACAAAGGACGCTGGTTCATGTTTGGTGTGGATATATTTTGTTCGTAACTCTTTTATAAAGATGTTTGCTTGCTGTGGACACAACAATCTTTGGACTTTGATTCGCGTATTCGCTTGTAATGTTCTATGCTCGGAATCTTTTTTTTCCCCATAGAAACCAACACCGGAGTAACTAAAATAAACTTGAAGACTCGAAGTTTAAAGGAAAAATCACCAATAGCAATCAATTTATTTTCGGCAGTGAACAATAGTTACGATTATTGATAATATTTACGAAAGTATTTGGCAAATTAGAAATAAATGAAGCAATATTATTCTGTCTGAAACTTTTAATTTAGAAGTACTTGCCTGATGTAGCGATATCAGTATAAGTTAATATCTGATTAAATGGAACACATTTATGCTATCACAAAAATGATTTCAGACATGTTTTTAACTATCAGGCAATGTATTGGTCCTCACAATGACTATGTCAAACGACCCAGACAAAGAAAGTCATTGAATGAAGATAAACAACTGTTTTTTTACAAAGATGACAAGACAAAGAATAATGTTCTCTATAAGACAGTGGCCACTACCATCGAAAAAGGCAGAGTGACAAGAAGATCGCCTCGCATCAACGTGAAAGAGAAGATGCCCGTTAGATGGTTCACGCAGTCATCTACGCTTCATCTCGGCTTTGCTCATTTACAGCAATAAGTTACAACCTGAGAATAAAATCTGCTTACTGCTATAAAAAAAATCATGGTTTTATTTCGTTGGTAAGGATCTGGCCGAAGGGTTATTTTTTAAGCTACATGCGTTTGACTGGAAGAAGCTGCACCCTGAGAAAGGACTTGGTATCTGGTCTGAACTGTACCGCTAAACTGCCTGCCTGCCTGCCTTGAAAATCAGTTTTCAGAACGTATGATTCTATTTGGGCTAGAACTCCGACCTCATGTTCTCCTGAGATATACGCAAATAACTCAAACCTGAGGGAAGCAACTTTATAGTCCATTTAAGAATTTTTCGCATTCTTCTTATTTTCATGAAATACGTGATATTCATTAAAAAAAATTATGGGAATAATTACTTTCTTTCCAGATGGAAAAATATTACCGGTTTGAAATTAAAGTGAATTTTGATTTCCGTTTGTCAACAGTCCGTTTCTTTTTCTTGTATAATACGTGTCCCTTCCGGGCATGGCTGATCATTTCTCTTCACAATTCCCTGTCCCTTGTAGCTCTTATTAATGGTTGCTTTTATGCTAGCCATCCCAATCCGCGTTCTTATAACTGAATAGCGTGCTCCATCCTTAATGAGTGCCCCATACTTTTGGCCTTGTTCCATACATATCCAACGCTTAGAAAACCACCATCCCAATCTTTTTTTCTGCCACAAATGTGCACGTTACCTAGGTTTCTTGCTTACTGCCTTTGGCCTTTGTCCTGTGAATGGCAAATTCTCCAAGCCATATTTCCTCCTTTATGTTCAGATGTTGAACAGTCTGTTTGCAATTCTGGGTATAAGTTTTCTTTTTAAACATAAATAATATAAACCTAAAGAGCCAGGTAAACCTACCTAGTTTTCACCTAAACTGTTCGTCAGAGTAAACTATATATACTATAAATAATTTCTGCTATACTTTCAACAACGTTTCTCCTATGATCACAAAATTTAAACAACCTCGAGTCTGGTAAATACCCAGATGGGTTACCGCTTGAAAATACCAGATGCTGTAAGTTTCGATGTGTGTGTAACGTAATGGGTGACGCCACGGAATTGTTAATTGGAGGGTCCAGTTCTAATTCCCATTGGGTTCATTATATTCACTTACGCGCAAATACCCTTGAGAAAGTATTGTGAGACCAGAACTACCTACACAATAGACTCTTCCAGGTCTATATTAAGTATCCGACACAGCACTCTAGAGTCAGAGACAGAGAGAGAGAGAGACAGTGAGAGCCGCGTACGACTACCAGTGTTGGACGCTAACATATAGTAAGCTCCGCTTACACTATCTATGTAATCTGTTGTTAATTTATCTTTCTTACATTTAATCCGTGTTCCGTGCTTTCCTTCTGTGGTCCCGACTTTGGCCCCACATCAAAAAGGTAAAAATTCACCTATTTTCCCCGTCATGGCTTAATTAATAATACTTGTATCGCTAAAATCATTATTATCTAAAATAAAATTTTAGAATCATTAAAATATGTTCTGACTTTAAATAACCAAAGGGTTGATAAGCCGTAAAAAATAAATTAATTAGATCATTATTTTTAATAATTTCCTTTAGATATAGTAGATTTGTTACTCCGCTACCGCATATCGGCATTTTGACAAGATCATTAGAAAAATATGTGTTACTTGCTCTCTCTTGATTTTTCCCTAGTATGTTCTAGAAATTACGAATACATATTTCCCGCGAAAAATATAAGATGCCAATATTCGTGTGTTCCGGAAACCTGCTTCCCATTCTTTCTTATAATGAGTACATTATTATGACGCCATGTATGAATTCTGAATATTTTGGTTACGAAGACTAACACATGATTACAACGTTGAAAACGTTGTATGACAACTACAATTACCATGCTGGTCCTAATAGCAAAACATATAATTCAAATGTGTATTTATTGTTAATGAATATGAATGATTTTCTTTTAACTATTAGCTAAATCTTTCATTGGATTTGATTGTATTTAATTGTCACGGTGGAGTAACAGACAGCGAGCTAGGATTGAGGAATCGGAGAGCCAAGTTCGAATTCCTGTCAGATCCATTACATTCACTTACATGCTAATACCTTTGGGAAAGTTATGAATCCTTTTCTTCGCACTCCCCTCAGCTATGGGCAAATAACAGGACAGAGCCGGTTCTATAGCCTTGGATTGCAACTGGTCTACCGCACAAAGAGGTTAGGTTTGTGTACACAGGAAATGACGGTGACAAATATTCGGTGACCATCTATCCATCCTTTCTCGCCAGATTAAGAAACGGACCGGTTAAATAATATTTTGACACCCAGGCAAATTCACGTGACTTCCGGTATGTCGTTTACTCAACTTCGTGTGGCTAGGCCTCTTCCGGTATGCGCGCATATCCTTCCACTCAGGACCCCTATGCGCCTTGTTTATTTTAGCCACCGGTTGCATTTCCTGTTTATGCTATCACTCATTCTGATTTCGCTCACTGGTGCAGCGGAAGTGAGGTTAAAGATCTTCCTCAACCGATATCCAACAGGAGTCGATGGCGTTCTCATGTGTCGTGTCTTGGGCGTTTTAACCTAGCGGAGCCTATCCATCTCCACGTTAAACCACAGCTGATGTCCTCCTACTAGGTGTCTCCCCTTGGTCTTGAGCACGTGGGAGTTGTAGTTCATCTGAGGAACACTTCCGCTTTGGCTGGTGACCTACGTCGACTTTGTCAGACTGTCGTATATTGCTGCTAGGCTCAAATAAGGCGACGAACACTTATATATCTGTTGTGGCCAGTTTAGGGGCCAGAATAAAAAAGAGGCAGAAGACGAAGGTAGGTTGAACAAGTGTATTGAAATAACAGTTATATACAAAGCAAGAGTGTTGATAATAAGCTAATAGAGGTGTACGTCATAACGGTAGGTTAACACTACGTTTCCGCTTCCCAACCGACTGCCCTACGACTCTTGCTAGGAAGTCTCGCAGTTAGTATTTATGAGAGGAGGAAGAGTCCATTCTATTGTAGGAGGGTTTACCACAACAATATCAAACTATATAAATATCTTTATTGTTCGCGTTGCAGCGAATAGGGAGAGTGGGGGAGATTGTACACACAGGAAATAATGGGGACAAATCTTCGATGAACCTCTAGCCAGACTCTCTGCTCTGTTTAGATCAAACATCGGACCGGTTATATAACATTTAGATACCTACGCAACTTCACGTTGCAACACATTCTTCCGGTAGCAAGGGGATAATTTCACTGAGACGTAGAGAGTTACAGGGTGTCAATGCGAAACAAAAGACATTATTGAGAAAACGTAAAGAAGAGGACAAAAAACGAACAGTGTTCAAGAAGATTGATGATTGACGTTGCATTTGAAGTTTTAAGGATATCAGTTGGTGTAGTATATTGCTGCTAGGTTCAGGCAAGTCGACGAACACTTATATATAAAAATATATAAGTATCATTATTGTTGATGTTGCGGCGAATAGGGATAGTGAAGGAGAATCCAAGAGGTTAGGATTGTGCACACAGGAAATGACGGAGACAAATCTTCGGTGAACATCTATCCAGATTATTTAGCCAGACTAAGAATTGGATCGGTTTTATAGCATTGGGACATCTACGCAACTTCGTGTGGCTACACCTTCTTCGTGTATGTCACATAGGCAACTTCTTGTGGCCACACCTCTTCCGGTATGTGCCCAGGAAAGCACACCTTTCTTTACGCTCAGGACACCTGTGCGCTCTGTTTATTTAACGCTTAGGACATCTGTGTGCTCTGTTTATCCAAGACTCAGGACACCTGTTCTCTCTGTTTATTTAACGTGCGCTATTCAAGGCTCAGGAATCTGTGTGCTCTGTTTATCCAAGGCTCAGGACACCCTTCGCTTCTTTATTCAAGGGCTCAACATCTGTATTCAAGCTAAGGACACCTGTGCGCTCTGTCTTTATTCAAGGCTTCAAGGCTCAGGACATCTGTATTCAAACCTGTATTCAGGACACCTGTGCGCTCTCTTTATTCAAGCTCAGGACATCTGTTTAAGGCTAAGGACACCTGTGCGCTCTCTTTATTCAAGGCTCAGGACATCTGTATTCAAGGCGTTTCAAGGCTAAGGACACCTGTGCGCTCTCTTTATTCAAGCTCAGGACATCTGTATTCAAGGCTAAGGACACCTGTGCGCTCTCTTTATTCAAGGCTCAGGACATCTGTATTCAAGGCTAAGGACACCTGTGCGCTCTCTTTATTCAAGGCTCAGGACATCTGTATTCAAGGCTAAGGACACCTGCGCGCTCTCTTTATTCAACACTCAGGACATCTGTATTCAAGGCAAGGACATCTGTATTCAAGGTTTCTAGCCTCAGGACATCTGTATTCAAGGCCACTTTCAAGGCTCAGGACATCTGTATTCAAGGCTAAGGACATCTCATTCAAGCTCAGGACATCTGTATTCAAGGCTAAGGACACCTGTGCGCTCTCTTTATTCAACACTCAGGACGCTTGTTCGTCCCGTTTATTTTATCAATTTTCTGTTTATGCTATCACCCATTCCGAATGTCGCTCAATCTCTGATGCAGCGAAAGTGAGGTCAAAGGTCTTCCTCAATTGATATTCAATATTGGCAGGAAAGCAAGAAATCTGAAGGGGATTCTACAGGAAAGAAAATGTTAGAAGAGAAGTCTGCATCTAGCTATTAAAACGATGAGACCTACACTCTTGTGCCAATTAATTGAAACAAAACGAATAATTCCATTATTATTTTATTTTATTTTTAAGGTATTTTTCCAATGACACATTGCCCAGTGCACATGTTAGTACTTTTTATGTCAATCCTACGAAGTCGTTCCTTGCAGATTTGCCACAGATTTTCGATTAGATTTAAGTCAGGAGAGTTTCCGCGTCAGTCTTTAGTACTTTGATT
>CAHIKZ030000043.1:1190000-1222500 GCA_903632075.3 Acanthosepion pharaonis | reverse complement strand
TATCGTCTTCAAATTGCAACAAGATGCCTGACTTATCATCAGTATAAATAAAATCAGACCTCTATTATAATAGGAGAAATACAAGAACTAGATGCTTCTGTTTTCGTCCGTTCTGACAAGCAGCCATTGTGAGTTTGCTGTTAAACAACACTACTACGCAGTTATTAATGTATAGTATCGCAAATCAGAAACAAAGTCGAGTGTAAATCATTAAAAATACAAGAATTATGACAAGGACTAAAAAAAAAGGCGCAAGAAAGGCGGGAAGTTTACTGATTGGATGGGAATTTTGAATTTTAAATCAACAGAATACAACAAAATATAAATTGCAGTCAACAGAGGCGGGAAGTGTCCTGATTGAACAGAAATTTTCAATAATTCTCTAGCAACTGAGCAGTAGGCGACAAAATATAATTTGAAATCAATGCCTTGGAGTAAATAGTGAAGAGATTGCCGCGTTGAGAAGTCAATCGTAGATGGAATATTAAAATTTATGCAGTTTTTCGTTAATTAAAAGTTAACAGAATTCAAAGATACAAAAAAATAAAACGGAGTAAATGTCCATATGAAGCATTGTGCTGTATCTCGATAAATTGCAAGCTTATCTCGGAGGCCATTTTGCTTGTGTGAAGATTTGATCGTCCCCCAACCACCCGACCACCATTTACATGTGACTTTCTAAAATATGATTATTAAATTGTTGTATCGTTATGAGATTCAGAGTAGCGTGTTTGCTGGCATACATGATGTTCCTTTTTATAAAAATATGTTTAAAAATATGCCTTTCTTTTTATATGCAAATTTGACATTTCTATCTGCTAATTTTGTCCGCAGTTTTCACTGCTGTAGGCTATAATTTTTACCTCGGACGATTAGTTTTGTCTAGGCTGTCTCCATAATATTATTCATTACCAAAACGTCATTGTCATTGACATTATTATTATTATTATTAGTAGTAGTAGTAGTAGTAGTAGTAGTAGTAGTAGTAGTATTTTCATTTGATATGCACTGAGATGTTTCGACCGGATGATCAAGATTCTCAGAAAACTCAACCTTTTTTTTTTTCCAGTACTGTCTGTTTGATGGTCTCGATTTTCCACTTTCAGTCGGCTGTGATTGTTCGGACAAAAATGACATGTGACTTTTCGAGCAGAAAGAAAACCGAAACATTAAAGAACTGATTGATATTTTTTTTTTAGGTAATGTAAATGTTATTTTCCTAGTATCATAATTTTTTCCCAAATCCAACAGACGTCCGATTGCGAACGAATTGCAGAGGAAATCAAAAACTGCATAATTTTCAAAGACACTTCATAGATTTCCCTCATATTATTCTGTGAATTATTATTTATAATCTAATTTTATTTATATTGCCTAAAGCCAAATAGGTTAGTTCCCTTATAGAGTTTTAAATGTACTAGATTTGTTAACAGGCAAGTTTATTTCTTAAACTTTTCCTTTTGGCAAAGTGCAAACATTTGTTCATATTTTGTTTATAAAGAATTAAAATATTGTATTCAATACACAGATTGACTAACTCCTTGAAAAATGTAAAATACTCGTAACAGCTTCCTGCTAATTCTACATGAATGAAGTAATGCATTTCTTTGGGAATGGTTGCTGATAACTTTTTCCTTTTAAATCATGTTTGGATACCAGTGACAAGATGTTCCCAATCAATAGATCAGATGCTCACATACATAGTCCATGGTGTTCTCATCATTCTTCCGTAAAACCATATTTCTGCTTCTTCAAGTCTCATCTTCATCTTTGAGGTGATTGTTGAGCATTCAATGCCATATAGCAGGACTGATATTGCGTAACATTTGAGTAGACTCTTCTCGATTTCTAGCGAAATATTTAATATCTGCAATTACTTAAATGAGAGATTCTTTATAATCTAAATTTTAAAATATCCAATGTCATAACTTTTAAATGCAATAGATTTGTTAACAGGTAAGGTTATTTTTTAAACGTTTCTTATACTGATATGTAGACATTTGCTGATATTAATTGTTTCTGAATAAGTGAAAAGAGGAACGGTGGGATAATGGATAGCGGCTCGGATTGAGGAATCAGAGGATCGAATTCTAGTTAAATCCATTACATTCACTTATGTGCTAATACACTTGGGAAAGGTATGAATTCTCTTCCTTTCCCCCCATCTATGGGTAAATAGCAGCACTGATATCGCGTAACAGTTGAGTACTCTTTCTTTATTTCTAGCGAAATATTTGCTATCTGTAACTACTGAACTGATGGATTTCTTATAATGTGAATTTTAAATTATGTAATGTCATAACATTTAAATGTCCTTGATTTGTTAACAGGCACGTTTATTTTTTAAACCTTTCCTTTTCCTGTTGTGTAGACATTTGTTCATATTGTTTATGAAGAATTAAATTATTGTATTAAATACACAGATTGACTAACTCATGGTAAAACTTAAAATACTCGTAAAAGCTTCTTGCTAAATCTCCATGATTGAGGTAATGCCTTTCTTTGGAAATGTCTGCTGACTTTCCTCAACATTCTTTCTCTTTCAGCCTTGTTTGCATGCCAGTGATGAGATGATCACAATATTATTGTAGTGTCCTGCTTACATCTCGCAAAACCACCCTACGCCTTATAAATCGAAGGTGGTTGATGGTAGTTATAACTTTGAGAAATGGGGTGAGTCTCACCTCCCAGTTACATCTGATGCTAAAAGTAAAACCAGCCCAGTGTTTCAAAATTAAATTAATAACGTTGTGAGAGAAGCTATTTATACAGTTGGGATAAACTTGTGAAGATTGCATACAAGTCATGAGGATTTCAAGCTATAATATCAGTTTATGGATTCAGCATAATTGTGTGTTTTAACTTACATATAAATCAAACTTAACTTTATTTCTGTATACAAATTTACATGTATTTAATTTAAAATTAAAGTTCCATCCTGTTCTATGATGAATTCATTATAATTAATGAGGATTTCAAGCTGTATTAAGGTTAGGTTTCAGTTGTATTAGGTACCCTAATTTAAAGTTAGTACATTCTAAATAGTTACCATAAATTTGGCACTTAGCCTGTGATGAATTTGTGATGATTAGTGAGGTTTTCATAGAAAATCAGTGGAAAAAAGGGGGAGAGTGGAAAGAGTTGTGAAGTACAGGGCATAAACGATTTTTTTTACCGATTGCTTCCTTCAAAAATTATGTAATAAATGTCTAATATAGCGAATTATCTTATAAGCAGTAAAATAACGTTGTGAAAAGAAATCAGAATCAGACTATTAAGTACAATTTTCTATTTTGTTTCGATTTCCTTTAAAACAACGTCATGGCTCACGTGTTCGATTCATGGTATCTTCATCATCCTTCTGTAGAACCACATTTCTGCTGCTTCGAGTTTCTTCATCTTTGAGGAGATTGTCCAACATTCACTGCCAAAAAGGTGGCCTGATATCACATGACGATTCAGTACTCTTTTCTTTGTTTCTAGCGATTTTTCTTCTGATTATTAATACACTTCTTAGATTTTGGAATGCATCTTTGGCTATCGCAATGCGTCTTCGTATTTCAATGTCGCACTTTCCATTCTCTGTTAGAACACTTCCCAGATATTTAACGTGTTGTATTCGTTTAATTTTGGTATCTGTAATTTGTAATTTGCAATTTAATCTAATTCTTTGGCTAAGAACAATGCTTTTTTCTTGCAGCTGACCCCACCCCCCCAAAAAAAGCACCATACTTGTTGATTCCACTCAGATCAGATTCCGCAAGTAAAAGTTGGGGAACAAACAATTAAATCTGGGTTAAATTTTTGTAAATAATTTTCGTTAGAATTTTTTTTTTTTTAAATGTATATTTAGCGAATCTATCTATCTATCTATCTATCTATCTATCTATCTATCTATCTATCTATCTATCTATCTCATGTTGTCTGTCTGTGTGTCTGTCGTGGGCGTTGTTACCTCACCCAGGCCGCATTTCTCACCCGATTTCGATGCGGTTTTCAACACAAGTTTGAAAATGGCGATTTTTGAGTTCGGAATCAGGTTCCGAAAAATCGATAATCGAAAAAATCGATAATCGAAAAAATTCTGCTCACAGAAGGAATGATCGCATTCCGACCAAATTTGACACCCTCTTAGAGTCTACCATTAGAAGTGTTGTCCATAAGTTTCATGACCACGGACCCCTAAACAGTGCGGAAAATTGATAAAACCCAAAAACCGTTACGCCCAGATTGCGTCTGAACCGCATGTCGGTTTTTAGCGAAAACCGAGCGGTTTTATGAAGAGGCCATTGGGAGTCATCATGTGAAGTTTCAACTCTGAGCACCCCCCAAACAGAGTGCAAATCGACAATCGGTCAAGCCTTAAAAATGTTTTTTTCCGGTTTTTTAAAGCTGATCGTATTGTGTTTATTTTGTTTAGTTCTTTTTTCGTAACAGATTTAATGTTTACTATAGAGCTTAGAAAAAGTTGACAGTGTGATATAGGCAAGAAGTAAGGCATGCAACAACATCAGCACGGCAAAGGGCACTCCTCTAAAGGCAAGGAAGGGCAAAAATATTTTAAGTCAAGTGATAGTGATTGCTGTATTAGTCGTACTATTTTTGGATCAAGCACGGGCAACGCCGGATCATGCTGCTAGTTTTCTATAAAAACAAATTTCTGCTAACATCCCTGAGTCTGGTTCTTTCAATGTCGGTTCCGAAAAAGCAATATTTAGAAACAGTTTTAGAAACACCAAAACAAATTTCAGCGTCTCTGTTCCTGATACGAATAAGTTGTGTGACTTGATTACTGGATATTATCTTTTATCCATTGATTATCACAGCAAGAAAAAAACAATATTAGGTTGTCTGGGAAATAATGGCCAATTTAGTATATCGAACTTATTAATGGAGAATCAATTTGACTTTTCTAATTCGATTTAAAATATCGGAAATTGTCCTCCTGACACTTTGTGATGTTCGCACCGTTTCTTGAACTAACAGGTGCCGTATTTTCTACTTCTGCATCTTCAGTCGATTATCTGCGATTTAAGAATGGTTATGTTTCTTCTCCTGATTCATATCTAAATTCTGAATGATTGGAAACCCTCAGGGCAATAGACACAGAGGACCACTTCCCCACCTGTTAGTTAATATGAAAAGCACACGGAGTGATTTGCGCACATGATCTATCTTCAACAAAAACATATTTTTGACATGGATATATACAAGGGTGGGCTGAAAAGTTCATAGGCTGACTATGAAGAGGTGATGCGAGAGCTGTGAAATCTTGCATGTATTAATTTCAACTCTTCTTATTAATAACTGCATTGTTTCTTTCCAGTTACGAGGGAGAGCTTAAAAGTGCATAGGCTGACGATGAAGGAGTAATAATGGACTTGTAAAATATTGCATATGTTAACTTCAACTTATCTTAATAAATGTCTTGTTTATTTCCCGGTAAACTGACAACTGACTGTTCAAAGACTATACGTCCTGGTGCTCAAAGAAGTTATCAATAGTAGATATGACGCCATCATCACTGCAACACAAGTTTCCAGAAAAAGTGTTTTGTTTCTTTCTAGGTCGAGAACTGATGATAGTCAAATCAGGACAAAAGGGTGGGTGATTAACCAGTTCAAACGCACAGTCAGGTAACTATTGCAACTTAGGACCCGTGTGCTAGAGCATTCGATCCTCACTGTGTGCCTAATTACTACGGATCACAACTAAGCTACACTTACGAAATCACTATATCTGGGCACTTCGTCATGGTGTAATGATCAGCAAACTTGTCCACCAATTACCACTGAATAGTGAGTTCATTTCTCAGTGAGTACTCCATAGTTTCGACCTTTTACCACACCTATGCTACGCTTAATAAATGGCAACCCACGCTTGCCATAAGTGTTAGTCGATGTTTTCTCTTGCCGTCAATGTCATAAATTATTTCCACATTATGTCAGGAATTTCGACTATACTCCGTATAAGTGTCCATTTTCTTCATCTTCTTCTTAAACCTTCCTCTGCCCGTTGTATTTTCGGCATCTTTTTGTAGACGCCTCCTCTTCATCGGTGGATAATGTACACATCATTAACTGATGTATAGAAGGATTTATATTATATAACACTTCGAGATTGCTTTTATTTTCTTTCTTTCTAACGAAACGTTTCTGTTCCTTAATAACTGCATCAGCTTTATCAATGTAACTTTCGCTATTTGAATGTGTATTCGGATCTTGGTGTCACAATTTCCGTATTCTGTTATAACACGTCCCATATAAATTAATTTCTATTGTTGTTTAATGTTGACTATTTCAATTCGTATCTCACATCTTTGACTATCCTTCTTGCAAACGACTAAACATTATGTCTTCTTACTATTGAGGGTCCTTTCTGCTTACTTTTACTACTGCGTCCAATTCTCGTATTTGGTTGATCGTTTCGTTTTCGACGAATTATCAACAATTTGCGGGTTATTTAAAGCTATAAAATATTTTTAGGTTGTAAGTTTTTTTTTTCTTTTCGTTTTTTATGGGGGGTATAATAATGATTTAGTGATAGAAGACTAATATTAATTAAACGTTTGTTACGAATGGTAGAAGTGAGGGTAGAAAGTAAAGATTATGAGAATAAGGAGGATATATAATGACAGGCGCTTAGCAAATCTGTTCCATAAAACAGATTTTGGAGAAAAAAATCTTTTTTAATTATAATTTCTTTCTCACTTTTAGAAAACGGGAGAAATGAGGTTGATTCGACTGCGTGGAAGCAGAATGCCGTGTGTCAGCTGTGAATGCCAGAACTGATGGGACTAAAGTATAGATTGCTTAGATGATTTATTAACTCATTTTTTACGCTTACCAGCATTTGCAGGTTATTTAAATCCCAAAAATATTTTTAGATTGTATGAATTATCTCTGAGATAATAAGGTTTTACTCATACAAGTTCTACTAATTAACTCATAGCTGCATGGAGAAGATTTAGATGAATTACTTTCCAAAAGGTATTTCCGCATATCTGAATATAACGAATATACGAGAATTAGAACTAGTGTGGCACCATTTACGAGGCAGAGAAAGAAAGAGAAAGAAAAGAAGTCAGAAAGAAATGCGAGACGGATCATAGGTGATAAAACAGCCACACACATGGCCTAAGAGACAATGAAAATATTGATAAGTAACAAGTGAAAAAGTGTGTCATTAGAATGACAGGGAATTTCTGAGTAAAAAAAAAAAAAAAGAAAAGGAAAAGAAAGAAGGAACCAGATGTGTTTTGATAACGGCTATGTTATCTAGGTACGTAAACGAATGGCTGGACCACCGGCCCAGGAAAAATTCAAGTGAAAATGTTATTTCGATAAGGGACGAAAAGAAACAGGCGACTAAAAAAGACTTTGGACAGATATGAAAATTAAAGGCCACCTACGAGTAATCGTTGACCGATTTTCCTACTTGATCTGCGCGAATGGAATTGTGTTATCAAGAAATGTTTGCCAAGGAAAGTCCACTTGAAAATGTTAATTTTGATAATTGACAAAACACGGGTGTAGCTACAGAGCCTTAGTTAGATATGGAAAATTAAAATCCCACACAAGCAGTCTCGCTAACTAAACCCTTTTTGACAAAACAACTTTTGCCCTGCGATAATAAAATTTATGTTATCAGAATATGTGCCGAAGGAAATGGGTGGGGACCCAGGGGTGTTTTTCTTTCTTCCTTGGAGACGTCAGACTGACTGAAAACTTGGGGATAATTCTTTTTGAGGCCATGTTAAGAAAACCAACCATCTGATGAATTAGCGATAAACTACTTGACAAATGCCCCGTGTTGAACAAAGAGTTGTCATATTATCCGTTCATGATAACGGCGATTTGAAAGGAAGAAAAAGGAAAGAGAAGAGATAATTAATTTTTCTTTTTTTAGTTAAGCAAGGTATTTTTTTTCCGAAACAAAGCCGCGGATTGTTCACGCCCGACTAAGACATCATTGGTCAAGTGGTGATCACGTGACGCACGAGGGAGGAGGAAAGATACCCGACTAAGACTTCATTGGCCGAGAGTGATCACGTGACGCACGAAGAAGGCTGTCGACGCCCCCATCCAGAGTATAAGTATGAGAAGCTGCTACGAAGAAGTGGGGAGGGCAGTTCACGCCCCTCAGAAGCATGGTGAGAAAGTGGGAGTGAAAAAAAGTTACCAAAAATGGAAAAGAGTGGAAAATCCCTAACCAGAAATAAAAGAGGTGGATATGTATTTAAATTTATCGAGGAACTCCCCGACGCCAACAGACCCAATCCGGTTTTTGTCGGCGTCAATAAAAGCCAGGCCCCAACAGGCAGAAATCAGTTCGGGCCCTGGCGGTAGAGATGATAGCTCAAGATAGCTGAATATTCACGCAAAATTTCGGACTCCTCTTCAACCAAGAACAATTATTTTGAAGAGCGACTTAGGACCAGACCACCGAAATAAGTTTTTCGACTTTCGTCCAAAGACACACCGAAACACAAATTTCTTAGAGAGCAAACAACTTGAAGCGTTAAAACTTGCCTAGCGAAAACGACGTGTCACAATCCACAGAACGGGTCGGGAGATAGATGCAGTCCTATGTATCGAACAACTAGACATAAAGTTTGTTACGTTTTTCTTTGATACTTTGAACTTTTTGAGTTTTCATTTTCTTTTCTTTTATGCATATTTGTGTGTTATCACCCCCGTTGAACTCAATTTGCATTACGGCCCCAACCACTGTTTGATCTCGTCTGTCTAAGATCAATTCACAACGTGGGTAGGCAGACTGGAGATCAGTGCAGTTACCTTGGTAACCAGGCGTTGGAAGCGAGTTGGGAACGGCGAGTCTGATATCAAATCTAACCAGATTCCCACCCGAATCATCAAAATCGTCACATTTGGGTGCCGCGACCGATACCAAGCCAGTTGGTCGTCACAGGACGAGACAACACGACTGACGCGACAGGCGGACGCCACGTTTGGAGCAGCGACACCCGGACGGAGTAGCGAGGAGCGAACAGCTGGCGCCGCGGCAAAGACGTCACAATTGGTGCTGTTTAGGGACGTCGCAACTGGTGTCGTGACCGGGATAGGACCCTGGAACAGCCACGTCACAACTGGCGCCGTGGTAGATCAGGATAGAACGTCACAGTTGGCGCTTCGACCGGGGGACGACGTCACACTAGGCTCTCCAATTAACAACCCCGAACTAGCATCTATTACACCAGCCACACATCTAACCTTATAGCACTTATTATTCCCAAGTGGTCACCCATCTAGGTACTAACAGAGGTGAGCTGGTGTTACAATGTGATGTGGCTGTAAGCCCTGTTCTTTCAAGTTTACCTCGCCGTGCGAATGCCTGCCTTGCCAACGCCATCTCTATTTCGATGTATTTTCTCCGTTTATTTTCTATATGTATGTAGACGTTTTTGGTCCCAATAAATATTCCGGGCTATTTTAATACCGTTCCAGAATAAATCGTGCTTTCCTAGGAGTTCAAATGAAACGTGAGTTTAGATCTTTCGTAATTGCGAATACCCCATTCTTTATCGCTAAAATGCTTACTTAACCGAGGGTGTTGCTTTTGTATTTAAATACTTCCCTTTGAAGACGCCATTAAACTGACTGAAGTTCTTTGAAAAAACAAAAAATCTTTTAAATTAGCCGAATTTCTTTGAAAAAACAAAAATCATTTAAATTAACCGAAGGTCTTTGCAAAAACAAAAATCATTTAAATTAGCCGAAGGTCTTTGAAAAAAAAATCATTTAAATTAGCCGAAGGTCTTTGAAAAAAAAAATCATTTAAATTAGCCGAAGGTTTTAGGAAAAACAAAAATCATTTAAAACGAGAATACGTAAAATACATCTCGTGATATGATTAATGAACTTTTATTTGCACTTTATATAATATCCTTAAAATTTTTTTATACATTTTAGTTGGTATTTATTTATTGCTTTAGACTTTCTACGAGAAATAGAAATGCAGAAGGACATGTACCTTACTTTATAGATTACGTAAAGGCGTCCGATAAAGATCTGTTACAGAAAGATATTAGAATAATCAAGAACCTATACTTGCAGCAAATCGCCTGCATACGGATAGAAAATGAGTTCAACAGGTACACAAAAACAGAAAGGGGTGTAAGGCAAGGAGATTCCTTCTCACCGGATTTATTCAACCTATACCGCGAGGTAATTCTGAGAGAATTAAATGTTTTACCATGATTCATTATTGGCGACCACAATCTAAATATAAGATATGCAGATGACACAGTGCTGATAGCAGACACGGAAAGGACACTACAAAATCTCCTACAGAAAGTAGCGAAGGAAAGCTAGAAGAAAGGGCTACGTATAAACTACATGAAGATAGAATGCATGGTTATCAGCCAAAAGGGGAGACCAAAATGAAAATTACAAATCGGGGATACTAAAATCAAAAACTTAAATATCCTGGAAGTGTTTTAACAGAAGATGGAAAGTGCGACACTGAGATCCGATAACGTATTGGGACGGCTGAAGATGCCTTCTAAAAGCAGAGTATGAAGAGACAGAAAAACTTCGTTAAGAGTACTGAACTCTGTCGGGATATCTGTCCCCCTATATGTCAATGAATGCTGGACAATCTCCTAAAAAATGAAGAAAAGACGTGAAGCCACAGAAAAGTGGTTCTACAGAAGGATGCCGAGGATACCCAGAACCGAATATCTGAGCGACGACGAGCTTTTGGAGAAAATAGAAGTGAAAAGGAAGCTCATGCTTAACATCATGTAGAGGCGGTTGAAACTTCTGGGAATGTAATGAGGAAAGAAGGCTTGGAAAATCTGATACTCACAGTACAGATTGAAGGAAAAAGGGACAGAGAAAAGCGGAAATACTTGATGGTCTTGAGTAAATGGATGGCAGAACAGAGTTTGGGAATGTTGTATCGTGGCACAATATTAAAAATAAGAAAATTAAGTCGAAGTTGGTTTAAAGAACAAGTGTATTTAACATCACAGATACAAAGGTAGGAAACGGGTACTACTCAGCTAGGCAGTTGTAGTACTGTCGCTGCTTACACCGGGTAGGTATTACTGGCACTATATATAGTGAGAACCGGTGTAATTCCCTTGTGTTAGAGGCCGGTGCAACAGGGAGAAATAACAAAAAGACAAAACTTATTAAGAGATAAAAGAGGTAAGAAGAGGGGGGTGGCCATGATCGCCTACGTCCTTAAGAGACACGGCTCATAAATGAAGTATTGTAATAGCTGCCTACTCGTTTCCGAGTACACTGATCTGCTACAGCGTTTAGGAAATCCCTGTTGCAGACGACTGTTCAAGCACAGTTTTGTTTAATTATCATCCGCAGAGCCGAACTGTGGTTTATACTACAACTATAAGAAGTCATTGTTCCCAACAAATCGACCATGGTGAGATTCGAACACAGGACTTATGGTACGAAAGCTTTGTATCCACTTGACCACGCGCTTATCTCTAGTATTAAGAAACTCGTAAATCATCAAGATCTTATTAGTGCGTTCGAGCAAGTATTCATCCGTCTTGAATATCCATTACGGCAAAATATCGACTTCACCTTCGACATTTACAGCTTCATTCTTTTGATGTCGATGATGTAAAATACGACCGGAAGTGTTTCATTCCCATGGTTACAAGAAGTTTGATAGACATCAAAGGCAAGTTGATGAATAGTTCTTGTCAAGGCTGACAATGGCTATGAAATTTCTTTACTCTTACTAGTTCGTAAGTGGTAAGTTAGTCAAGGGAAACTGCTTTATTACAGTCTCTAGTTATTCTTCATACATTTTTTTAATAATATATTTAGTGATTGTAAAAATTGTAAAGATGTTGATTAATGCTTTTCCCGAGTGATTTACTTTTTAAATGATATAAAGTTGTGCGAAAATACACTTGATAACGACATGAATCCTTTTCCTCCCTTCAGCTATGGGTTAAATAGTAGAACTTGTAACTGAAAAAATCGTAGTTATCTACAAAAATTGTTTATGCAATATTCGCTAGCCAAAAAACAAAAAAATCGTAAAATTGTTTCGACTTTAAGTAATCTACAAAGGGTTGATAAACCGTAAATAAAGAAATCAATTTACCTCCATGAACCCAAGCATCCACAGCCAGTATTCGAACTTTTTACCCGTTCTGATTTCACTGACGTCAAGCCTTACGGGCCACTCACTTTCGACCAGCTATGATATATAATTATTATATTTTTAAGACTTTGTCTAATTGAACGCTTTTTCTGATCGACCAGGTGGGTATGGCTACTAGTATATATGTGGAATTCTGAAATAATCAAATGAATAAGTTGAAATAAACAACGGAACTCAATTTAATATAAATGTGTTTCTTCTACAATGATGTTCACTCAGTACATTGTCCGAGGACAACGCGAGGTAGAGGTCTACGCATTAAGAGACTCACCCTATGCAATTATGTTAGGAAGATAACAGTTAACTTGAACTTGTTACGATTGTATCGATCAGGGAAGCATCCACTTGGGAGTCGGTTCCACAAGGCAGCGATTTGTGGGAGGAAGCTGCTTGATTTGAACTTACTTCACACCAAAGAAATACGAAGGGAATGAAGGTGGTTCGTTACAATATGTGTAGAATGGCGGATCTTAGCGGTGAAGGTTAACATTGCTGGAAGAAAGCAGTGCAGTTGATCTGAACACTTTCCATGGACGTAGCGATAGAGCAGGTAGAGGTTTGCGACTTTTCGTCTGTGAGGAAAGGTGTTGTAGGGTGGAAAATAATTGGTCAGCCACAAGGAAACGGAGACACATTTGGGACCTATCGAGACTGGATAGTGAAGACTGGACAGCTCCTGTCCATATATGGCAGAAATACTCCATTTCCAACCTGATCTGGCTCTTCTAAAGGCAGAGGATATCAAGAGGAGCCAGGTAATTACTATTCGGGGAAACCGACCGTTTTTCCAGTGGTCGATCGTATGTAAGAGTTCCAGTAGAGGTTTTCGATGTTCTTGAGTACCATTAGGCGTTCAAGGCACGGAGCTTACCTGAGTGGACATCAGTTCATTGCGTTCTGGGTCTGAATTTAAAAAATGTTTGCAAAATTCCCAGTTGAATTATTAATCTGTTCTCAATATTAGTCTGTCTATTTATAGATGTGCGTATGTAAAATGATAAATTTGATTCGAAGATTACTGGAGCCAATTCAAAAAACCAGCCCAAACAATGAAGGCCTGTATATAACAAGTCAGTGATTTTAAAAAAATGAAAAGCAAGGTATGAACTGAAATATTTTTTTTTTATTAGTTTACTGATTTATAGATATGCCCAATTAAAACTATTTTTATCATAAATTTAAAACGTAAGGTACTGGAACCAATTCAAATGATCAGAGAAAACCACGAATATCAGTTTATATCATGTGAGGTGGTTTCAAAAATGATAGATATGGTATTAATTGAAATAATACAAGGTTTTAGTCACAATATTCCCTTAAGTTGACTGAAAGATTATAATAACATTGTAATGCATTTGAAAAAATGTGATTGCTTTTAAAGATTAAGTTGAGTGATTTTACAAACATTAACATTCAGAAAAATATATTTCTGGTTACATGTAAGTCAAATGTGTCAAAAATGTAATTAAATTAAACCATAATTTCTGTCTGAATTTATCACATGAAGACTTATTATATATATATATATATATATATATATATATATATATATATAATTCGAGCTGTTGTCCTCATCTTTGTTCTTGATACACGACGTTTCGACCATTGTGCATTCCGGCCTTCATCAGGGTAAATACTAGACGAGATATCCCTAGAAATGAGCAGTGAAACGAAAACAGTCTATACCCGTAAATTAAATAAAGGGTTCAGTTCGGAATTCCTGCTAGTTTACCCGGATAGATATTCGGCTGATGAAAGCCGGAAATCACAAAGACCAAAGGTGAGGACAATAATCCGAATATAAATAGTGTAGTTAATTAAAACCCAGTTGTTATAAAGTAGCATTCGCTCATCGATTGTCTAAATTGTCATGTTCGACAAAATTTTGTCCAACCCGTTTTCAAGAGATATCTTTTCCGTTGTCTACCCGCAGATTTTCATCAGAGTTCAAAATTTATATATATTGTGAATGCATCGAGTAAACTAAACTAATATAGACTTCCATAAATACAACTATTTCTTAGTTGGTATCACCTCAACCAAGGCAATAAAGCCACCAATATAGAAGGGGTTACAGGGTGTGGAAGAATTAAAAGCAGAAACATTAATAATGATCTTGAGGAGAAAAGAGTAATTAGGAGTACAACAGATAGCAACTGAAACTGCATTTAAATTTTTGCAAATTAAAGTTGACTGAAAAGTATGGAGCCGGAACGGAGTTCCACGAGGGAGAAGTGCGAGAAAAGAAAAAGTTAGCATAGGATTTAAGGTTACATCTAGCCAGCTCAAATGTAAATTGAGGCGATCTTGACGCATGTCTAGTACTGCGATTAAATTAAAAATTTCTAGGTACCATAGCGAATAGTTCCTCTGAACAATTAACATGTAAGTATTTATAAAAATGAACTCATTCAAGGGTTTTATAAATTTAATGAAATATAACCAAATAAACGAGATATGAAAAAAAATCAAAATCGTTTATGTCGTAATGTTTTAGATGAAAAATTATCATTGCTATACGCTGTATCATTTATGGGCCAACTGCAATCCGCTGACCAAATGTGGCACGTTTAGTCTTTCTGAATGACATGCTTAATTTCATAAACAAAATAATGCTCCTTAACAATTTATTTTTCTTTCCCTTTCATATTTTTCTTTCTCTTTCTATTCCCACACACATCAACAATGTATCTTGAAGTTTGTAGACTTTCGGGGAAACTAAATTTGTTGGCATTTAAAATCATTGGTGATTTTTCCTAAGGAAGGTCATACGTGTAAGCATTTTTTACTTTTGAAACAGAAAAAAGTTCATAAGAACTTTTTTCTCTAAAGAAGAAATGTTTTCATTTTCAAATGAATAAATGAGAAATAAATCCCACGAAACGACATGTGATAATCACACTGTCGTCTGTGATAATATTATATCTTCAAATTTTAAATATAAAAAAAAAACTATTTCCTGAAAAATAAAACTTTCCTACCATTTCTAAGGTATATATACTTACTCATATGATCTTCTGTAATAAAAGCAGCAGAAGCACCTACTACGAAAAATTACCTTGAATCTTTTTAATAATGCGACTTGCCTTGCAATTGGCAATAGATCATGCAGCTCACTGCTCGAAAAAGGTTTCCCATGTTATACTTGGTTGTTATACTCATAACATTTCGACTGTTTCCCCACCCGGCCTTCTTCAGGTGTCTGTCGTCGGATTTGGCAACTATCTCATAATTTCGAAACGAACCCTTTATTTAATCTGTGTTAGTCGATTATTCCCATTCTAATTTTCTTATTTAAGGGAAATAAATCATATCAATTTATGCTTAGGGGAGATAACTCTTATCAGTTAATACATGTCTCCTTAGTCCCCTTTATCTCCCTTGTTCCTTTCTTCCACTAAAACAGCCCATTATGGTTTTTCAGCACGGCGGAACACAGGGATTGAACTCACAAATATTAACTGACATTAAATACCCACTAAAGTTGAAAATCGGAAAAGGAACTTTCTACCCACTTAGAGTGAATAAAGTGTTTGCGTCAACCAATTTGGGCATGATGGATATGTCGGGGAATAAGGAATGTCAGATAGGACCAAATCTGGAGAATAGGGTTGGAGATAAACCTTGTTCAAAGCCACAGTCACGTATAGCAGCCATCAAAACCAAGGACTTGTGCGTTGGAGCATTGTCCTTATGAGACAAAACCGCTTTCGTTAGTTTTGGGTGTCTGGTCTAGATAGATTGGATCTAATCAGCATGTTGTTATTGTACTCTCCATTGATGATATTCAATGAACATAATAGCTATTGCATCACAAAAAAATTAAAAAAAAAAACTGAAGCCATCACCTTCCCTGTAAATGATCGAGCAAAGCAAGTGAGGAGTCGTATTTCTACTGTGTCACTGGCTCAAACTGATGAAGCCAACACACATTCTGGATCGGAAAACTTTAAAGCAAACCTGCTGCATCTGCCTCAAAGAATGTCAGATTTCCCCGTGATAGGATCAGCTGTTGCACTTTTGATAAGTTTTCGGCGGCCCTGTTAGTCACCAAGCAAAAAACGTCGTCAACCAATGTTCATTGTTCAGAATATTCTCAAGAGAGATGCAAATAGCATTGGCTGTTTGATTAATAATTAATCTGTTGTCACCCATCAACATGCAGTGAAAACGATCACGTTCTTTTCGGTAGTGATAGCTGCAGGATGTTCAGACTAGAGGTCATATACAAGACATTTCCATCCCGTTCTAAATTCAGCAGCTCACTTTTGCACGGGTGATAATGTTGGGACGTCATCCCTAATAGAGGAAGCATGTGAACATGATCAATGTTTAGCCCTCATTCTTGGGGGCCACACCTTTTTTTCTGCAGGTAACTGATAACTCTTCGATACCAAATTTTGTCCATTTTCATGGGAAGGTACTACTTTGAAGTTTTCTTTGAATTATCGGACGTCAGTTTATCTGAAAATAAACAATGCAGTTATGACTAGCAAGAGTTGAAATTAATGCATGCAACATTGACTGCATGAAATCTTTAAATATCCATTAATACCAAATGATTGAAGGTGAATTTTCACACATTACAGTTTATTTGTTGACATTAGTTGTGGAGATGATGCATTATTATTATTATTATTATTATTATTATTATACAGCTTAACAGGCATCGCGTTAGATCCGGGTAAGATCCCAAATAAACAAATTTAATCAAAACCAGGCTCGCAACACAATTGGTTTTGATTTCCGATGCGAAACGCCTCTGTTTACCTTCAATTTTAAGCCATACATAACTGTCACTACGACCGCGTTGTGTTTTGATTGACGGTCAAATGCAAACGCTTTTATTGAACACAACGCTGAAAATTTTATTTGCAATTGTCTACAACGAAAAGCAACACCCTGTCCGATGAGAAAACCTGATGGTGGCGCCAGAGGTGGCAGTACCGCCTTATCCACCAAAACTGGTTGGCGACTAATAAGGACAGGCTATCGCATGTAGTTTCACGCGTTGTATGAAGAAAATTATTAGCGAGTCCTACAACTATGGATATAATAATTCCAACATTATGTGAACGAGTACGCTTAATGTGTCTATTATATATTTCTTTGCAAAATTACTATTGTTACTTGTTTTGAAATATTTCCCAATTTTAGAGCACGCCTGCTTCTGATCAGACCAATTTTTTATCTATTTTTTGAACGCCTACAGTTCCTAAATGCCGTTTATAGTGCGTCTATACGGGGCAAATTTTAGTTACAGTTGCTTGGAGATAATTCAAAATCTGGCCTGTTGATTATCTGAACAGAGCTGTTCCGTTCAAACCTTTTTTTGATACGTCAAAAAAATATTTCATTTTAAAGAAAACTGAATGAAACACTAATATAGTTCAACTGAAGCATGTTTAGGATACAATGAACCGATCATGGAAGCCCCGATGAAGTTTTAGAGAAAATGGAAACAAAAAGCAAACTTTTTACTTAACATAAGGAAGAGGCAGTTGAAATTCCTAGGCCCCATAATAAGAAAGATGAGAAAAGATTAGTTTGAAAGATTGATACTCAAAAGACAGATTGATATCAAGACGGACAGAGGAAAACACCGCATAACATACTTAATGAGTTTGAGTTATGCAGGGTTTCGGAGAATTAACAAATACGCCAAATTTAAGAATCTGTGAAGAACTCTGATCGCCTCTGTGCAAATAAAGAAGAAAGATATTATTTAATGATGATTATATTTGAGCCGAGTTTAGCAGCCCAGATTCACTGGTCCCAAATACGTCAGGCAGAAAAAAACTGCTGACATATCCACGACATCACGGGGAGAAACAAAATTTACCAAAACTCTTGCGCTAGAAGGAACAGACAGTCTCCTGGAGCACGAATCTTTTCCACTGTCAACGTCGTATTCGATGGCTGGGTTGAGTCGATCGATTGATTGACGGCCGTATACCAAAAGACATCATGAACGGTGAGCTGGTCTTGAGACACCTTTTGGTCGGCCGCCCTGCACTAACTTTTCAAGGATGTTTTAGGCATCGATTCTTGTAGCTGCTCTCTCTCTCTCTCTCTCTCTCTCTCTCCCTCTCTATCCCCTCTCTCTATCTTTCTCTCTATCCCCTCTCTCCTCTCTCTCTCCCTCTCACCTCTCTCCCCCCTCCCCTCCTCTCTCCACTCTCTCTATATCCTCTCCTCTCTCTCTCCCTCCTCTCTCTATCCCTCTCTCTCTCTCTCCCCCTCTCTCTATCCCCTCTCTCTCCTCTCTCTCTCTATCCCCTCACCTCTCTCTCCCCCTCTCCCTCTCTCTCTCTCCACTCTCTCTATCCTCTCTCTCTATCCCCTCTCCTCTCCCTCTCTCTCTCTCTCTCTCTCTCTCTATCTTTCTCTATCCCCTCTCTCTCCCTCTCTCTCTCTCTCTCCTCTCTCTCTCCCCTCTCCCTCTCCCTCTCTCTCCTCTCGGCCTCTATCCCTCTCTCTCTCCTCTCACTCTCTCTATCCCCCTCTCCCTCTCTCTCTCTCTATCCCTCTCTCCCTCTCTCTATCCCCTCTCCTCTCTCTCTCTCCTCTCTCTCTCTATCCCCTCCCTCTCTCTCTCTCTATCCCTCTCCTCTCTCCCTCTCTCTCTCTCCCCCCTCTCCCTCTCTCTCTCTCCTATCTCTCTTCTCTCTCTCTCTCTCTCTCTCTCTCTCTCTCTCCCCTCACTCTCTCTATCCCCCTCTCCCTCTCTCTCTCTCCACTCTCTCTCTATCCTCTCACTCTCTCTATCCCCCTCTCCCTCTCTCTCTCTCTATCCTCTCTCTCTCTCCCCTCTCTCTATCTTTCTCTCTATCCCCTCTCTCTCTCCTCTCTCTCTCTATCCTCTCACTCTCTCTATCCCCCTCTCCCTCTCTCTCTCTCTATCCACTCTCTCTCTCTCTATCCTCTCACTCTCCCTCTCTCTCTCTCTATCCTCTCTCTCTCTCTCGCTCTCTCTCTCTCTCTCTCTCTCTTTCTCTCTCTCTCTACTATATGACTATAAAAAGAGCATTTTAATAGAACTGGAGACGGGACCGGGAAATGAATATGAATCCTGTCATATTTATTTCAAATTCATTCTCTTATTGGATTTTTGGTGTGTGTGTGTGTGTGTGTGTGTACGGGCGAGCGTGTGTGTGCGTGTGCGTGTGTGTGTGTGTGTGTGTGCGCTAGCGTGTGTGTGCGTGTGCGTGTGTGTGCTTGTGCGTGTGTGTGTGTGGGGGGGGTGATCGAAGAGGAGAAAAACTCTAAATTCTAAATCTTAGAGAAATCAACCATAAAACTAATCCTCGATCTCTCTCAACAATACATTGCAATGTACAGATATTAAAGAAACAAGATCTGTGTAGAATTAAGATTGTGACACATCCGGAAGTTACAACGCATGAAGAAAATAAAAAAAATTATGAGGGACATAAGATTTAACAATATTATAATTAACAACTTCTTCTTCTTCTTCTTCTTCTTCTTCTTCGTCGTCGTCGTCGTGTCCCTTATGGAAGTTGGCGATCATGATTCTCCACAATTTTAATTTTTGTCTTTATTTCTCCTAAACCCTGTTCCTACATCCAATTTACTCAAGCTCACTATGTATGTAATGCGTCGTTTTCCTCTGTCTCTCTTGCTTTTGATATGTTTAGTGAGTATCAAATTTTCCAAAATCCTCTCCCCTCATTATGTGACCTAGAAATTTCAACTGTCTTTTCCTATTGTTAAATATAATATACATTGTGGTATTCTCTTCCGGTTACTTGCTTTCCAATAAACTTTGATCTTCAAAAATTTAAATACAATATCAATCCTTATCTTCTGTCGTCTTAAGTCTTGTTCTTTTATTGCTACATCACCTTAATAGTTGTCTTTCTCATATTCTCTATTTGTAATACGGGGAGAACGATAGTATTTCGATTCCACGAACATAGTGTAGCAGGCCTTAGCTGTAAAATCTGAACTGTTTTTACAGTGATTTTCGCTCTGTACAAGGCAAATAAACGGTTACAGAAAAAAAAAGGCACAGTTTATACGGATATGTGAGGAACGTAACGGTTAACTCTAGATTTGAGCAGGTTAAAATTGATCGGGAAAATCAGAGCAGCGGTTCGTGGAAAAAAAAATGCTCGACGGACCTTGCATGTCACCAACAGAATACGAAGGGAATGAGGATGGTTCGATACAATGTCTGTTGAATAGCGGGTCTTAACGGGGAAGGTAAGACCTGGTGGAAGTAAGTAATTGTCATGGGTTCTTACCTATAACTACAGAATGAACTCTTCCTAATACTATATATACTACGCCTCTCAAGAGAGAGGGTCGAACAAGCCGAGCTTCTCGGCTTGACGGTCAAACTCTCTGCCTCTGAGCAGAGAGGAACCCGGACGAGGCTCCGCCGAAGGGCAGAGTCTCGTTCGGGGAGGTTGACCAACCCGATTCCGTTCATACGGCTTCTACGGGCATTTCTTGGCCGAGCCTACGGGCTCGGCAAAGCCCACGTTAAACTCGGCCTTGTGCCACATGCAACCCTCGTGGGTGGGTGACTAGATACCGAATCAAGCCGAGCCTCTCGGTTTGACGGTCGAACTCTCTTCCTCTGAGCAGAGAGAAACCCGGACGAGGCTCCGCCGAAGGGCAGAGTCTCGTTCGGGGAGGTTGACCAACCCGATCCCGTTTATACGGGTTCTACGGGATTTTTTGGCCGAGCCTACAGACTCGGGAAACCCACGTTAAACTCGGCCTTGTGCCACATGCAACCCTCGTGGGAGGGTGGCTAGATACCGAATCGAGTCGAGCCGATAGTAGTTCACTCCAAACCAGACTGAGTCATACTAACACCTTCCACATCTTTTATTATTATTTCGTGTAACATACCTTCGTTATTTCTACTCTTGTGTTCGTGTTGTTCTTCCTTGGTCCTAACCTGGACCATAACAGTAATGTACTTAGTCTGCGCGCTTTCCGTGTAAATAACTATAGCGTAGCGAGAGGCGTGTGACGTTTCGTTTCTGAGAAAAGGCTTGTAACTAAAGAATGGAACTCATCTGAACATTTGCCATGGAAATAGCGATAGAGTAGTGATAGGCTCCCGGCGTTGCATATGCTGGAAAGAAATTACAGAAAAGGAAATAATCCTCCTCCAGACCTTGTAAATGTATATTAACTCTATCAAAACTGGAAAGTGGGGAATGGACAACTAAATTTCAGATATGATAGGTATATTTATTATCTACTCTAACTAAAATATTAAAAATAGCAGTCAGCATCCAAAACAAATGTTTAATTTAGAGACAAGATACTGTGAGTGAACAAACGTTTGAAACTTGATTAAGGATTTACATGCCCCAAAACAATACGCAACGTTATCGGTCCTTACCTGGCATCTCGTCTTCATTCCCTTCCCCTACGTAATGTATAATCCCTGTATCTTTTTATAAATATTTTCAAGGTAATTTTTCTGATGAGGAACTAGTTGGGACTTCATAGACACTTTGAGGTATTATTGTAGTTCTAGTAAAAATTGTAAGTAAGAATATATTGTTTTGGTGTAAGGAATACTGTAGTATGTTTGGACCAGTAATTTTGTCTAGCTAAGTTCTAGATCAGGCAAATTGAGCCTAACCTTCCTCCATCCACCCCTTTTGGTCTTGTGCCATATTTTTTGTATTTGTAAAATAAATATTGCTTTCCTCATTAGATAACTCGACTTAAGCGCAGTACGCGATTGTCAGTTAGGTCTCATAATTTCACTGTCTAAATTGCTAGTTTTAACTGCTGATAATTTCTTATCACGCTTGCAAAAAAAATATCATTTTGCTTATTGCTTTTTGTAGTACAAAAAATCAATACAATATCAATCATCATCTGCTATCTCCTTGAAATTTGATTTTTTATTGTCATTTCTGTTTCTTTCATTCTTAGAAACCCTTTGAATCTTAGTGGCATTTATCGTCTATCTTGGTGTTAAAGGATAAAATAATTAACTTATATACGTTTATAATACTATGACATACACAAAACTATATATATATATGTGTGTGTGTGTGTGTGTGTGTGTGTGTGTCACGCGGAGAACAATATACCACATATATCTACACAGAAAAAGCAAAGGGAAACACGAAACAAAAAGGAAGGTTCTTATAAATAATATGGAGATACTCCAGACCTGAAGAAGCCATTTTAAGACTCCAGATTCAAACGGATCGGATTCATCTACGTCTTAAAGGGAAACGGCACCATGTGCTTAGAAGCTACTGGGGAGGCTGATTTTGCCTCAGCTTGGTCCCATTGACCCAGGCCAAAAGAAAGCAATCATACCGTTTGGTTGCTGTCCACGAACTGAAAAATGACTCCAGTTTTGGTTACTGTATAAAGTGATGCCATGAAGCGGCTATCATGCGACTCACATGACTTATCTCCACCAAAGGAAGAAAATCGCCATCTGTATCCCTACAAGACTCCCGCTAGACAGGTTCTCAAATCTACCCCGAGGAATCACTTTTATCTTGCTTTTTATTAATAGAATGGAAATGTGGGAACATATTTCATACAAACTAGAATATAAACAAGAATATGTATTCAACATATATTAAAAATTACTATACGATTGAAACAATGTCCATTCAATAGAACGCTTCGTCCTGTGTTAGAATAACGCGGAAGTTCAAAAATATGTGCTACAAAAGTGAAAACAAATTAACATATAAAAAGAAGTTGTTTCAAGGGAATTGATTTATACTGGTAGGTTGATATAGAAGAATTATTTATTCTTCTATTTGAATTTTCCCTATTATAGGTATTATTACATCCGGGTTATAATAACACCGTACTTCAAGGCCGTAACGGAACAGCTGAATGGAAAACGAATGACAAACACGCTTTGTTCACAGAGGCATTTATAATGCTACGTCGTACACAAAGTTAGATATATACACATATACACGTGTCCCATGAAGAAAATTTATAACATATATGCAGCAACAAACGGTGTGCAAAAAAGGGTAACTTTACTTGTAATATTTTCCATTTGTAAAACTGCAGCTCCGACAGGTTCGTTATGAACCTGATTGGGCCATGATTTTTTTTTCTGTAAGACCTCCTGAGGTGGGCTTGGGACGTTATTCTTTTCTGGGCCCTCCATCGCAAATGGCTTTCGTCAATCTATCCTGTGACGTCATTCAACGGCCGTCTCCTGATTCTAATGACTACCTCAGCGAAAGGGAGAGAACTGATGTTTATATCCCTACAAATTAATAGATTTCAAGCGACAAAATGATAGAGTACAACACATACGTGAAAATTCACTTGTCTAAATGTGTAAATATACCTTGATCTCTCCAGGAGAGTTAAATGTATAAATCTAAGAAGATATTGGGAATATATAAAAATATCCGACGGACATCATTTTCGTAATTACCTGACTGGATGTGATGATAAAAAGTGAGACATGATCTATTGTTAACTCGCTGTTCATTCGTTGTCAAATAATGTCACGTCTCTTGCGATTATGAAAAAAAAAAGAAAGAAAGAAATAGCACTGAAACCTGATAACAAACCGACACAGATATCAGCACGTATCAATAAATAATCCATATAGTAAGAACCAAACCACATCTCGGATTCCGACATTAGAAAATTAAAGGGAGGGAAGCAACGTTGTGCTTCCGGTTAAACATTGGAAATTAAAAATAGCTAAAAATAATAAGAAGAAAAAACTAAAAAAATGCAGTGTGTTTTTTAACGGAAGCTGCTTAACAACCACGTGATAGTTGAATTTGAGAAAAAAAAATGAGAAAGTAAAACAATTATCGTAGTTAAAGATAAACGGTAAATGCAAGTGTGTCTATAGGTTACGGGCAAATCCAAACAAAAGTATTTGTGCGCATGCGCTCATAGAAAATGCCTGAGATATGCCGTTGTATAAAAAAAAAATGTGGAGTGAAGATTGGTTTCCATGATAGGGAAAATATATACGTATTCGGGGAAAAGATTACTACCTGAAAAAAAATACAGCAAATTTTATGTAGTCGAGTAGATATGCAATAATTGTCGCCATGCTGAAGAACATTATTTTCTCCTAGATATTGCTCTAACAGAGTGTTCTATATTTCCAGAGTGTCCCACACATGAAGCCTGATCAATACCTATATATACATACTATCTGCTAACATACATACCTAAAAACCTAGATTTTTATTGTCAGAAATAACTTTGTTTATTGCCCAGAAAAGATTATAAATTGCATATCACAAGTAGATAAACCATGGAAAAAAACTATTTTTTGATTACATAAGATAAGTAAAAGAAAGAAAAAATAATTATCACCTTTCTATCTGTTGATCGATTGATTCGTCTTTTACGGCTTATCAATCAATTAAGGAAAATATTTTTAGATTACAAGAATCTGGTGGTGGAGAAATAATAATGATTGAGTTTTCAAGTTTTACTAATTAACACATAGCTGGGGAGAGAAAAACGTGGATTCATACCTATTCCAAGGGTTTTAGTGAGTAAGTGAATAGAACTAACGTTACTGGAATTGGAAATCGGTTCGTCGATTAACAATTCTGAGCCATTATCCATTGCACCACCTGCACATCCAAGTTTACAGCACCCGGTCATTCCCAAGGCGTCACCTCAGTTCGGAAAGATTTGGGAATATTTTAAACTGAATTGAAAACAAAAAGATTTAAATTCTCAAAGTTTGTGTGTTACTTTTAATTCAATATAAATTAAAAACATTTAAAACCACTATTTTTTTCAGTTATTTTAAAATCTGAATTTTAACTGCTCTCTCCTCGCCCGTACGCAAATAAAATGGTGGTTGTTAAAACACCAGATGAAGGGCAGAGTTTCAATGCTGAGAACATCCTGATCCCAAAAGGGTATAATAGGTCTAAGTAGGGCAAGTTAGAGTTGGTCCACTAGAGCAAGTTATACGTGTTTCAGACCCAGGGACGGACAGACAGAATTTGTCGTTTATTTATATAACATATACTATGCAAAATGAGAAAGAAATGTTTGCCTGTACATAAATTTATTTACAACTACAACAGGAAGTAACACGCAGATATTTTGCACATAGCAATAAACACAATTTAATATTTTATGGTGTATCTATTATTTGATATGACGGCTGTAAGTTATTTCGAATATTTTGAAATAGGCCTCTTGCAGAAATTAGTCTCGATTTAATTCCAGTTTTATTGACATAGCACGTTAATATCCCTCAATTATGAACTCGGTCTTTGGCTCCTTCCCGAGATTTAAGTCAGGTAAATGATTCATCATCATGATTAATTCAGTTAGCGCATTTTTCGCCACTGTGGTCACCTATCCCCTCCATCTCACTCTTGTGGTTCACGGTGACATTCAAGGTAAAGTAGCGCCATGACTTGTCGCTTCTATTTGCCCAGGGGATGTCGACGTTACCCCGTCCTTCTCCTCAGAGGCGGATGTCTTTTTGAAGTTACTTTCTAGCCTTTGCCTAAAGAGATTGGGCCTATAAGGAAGCAGGTGGTTTGATTCTCCAAGACTGGTTGCCACCCAAGGCTATAGGAGCCAGTCTATCTGGCTGTTTTACCAATAGTTGGGATAGAATAGATTCATATCTTTCCCAAGGGTATTATCACGTCAGTGAATGGAATGAACTTGACTGGAATTCGAACTCAGCTCTCCGATTCCTCAATCCGTGCCGCTAACATTTATTCCACAGGTAAGTCATTCAGATCACTCTAAAACTCTTATTTGAAAGTTTTCGTTTTCACTTGGGATCGTTATCTTGCTGAAGGTCCATCCGCTCGATGAATTTCAAAGATGGAACTTTTTTTCGATATAGCGAATTTTGCCCCTAAAGAAAATACTGCACAAAATTATTATATTTTCAAACACCCTCCTGGATAGTCATTTTCGTGATCATTGGATTTCTCTGCTGAACGTGTCACAAACAGAGAATGCGATTTTTCGCGACAGACCATAATATTTTGTCATAGAACGAAGAAGACTTCCCGAGATGATAATAGGAAACAGAAGATGGGTTCTTCTGCGTCCGAGAACGTTGTCTATACCAAGCAAACTATCGGCGAAACTGTATCCTTGCTCTCTTTTCTGCTTACCTGTAGATACCTCTGCGGTTCTCTGTAGATTGTTAATGATTTCTGCGTTATTTCCCGACAAATTGGTCAAGTTTCTCATTCTGTTTCTGGAAGAGACTATTGGTATAGAAATTAAATTATGTCGGTGAGAAAGTGATTGAAGCTGAGAGGACATGTCAGGACCAATAAAATATTTTGCGAAATTTCTTTTCATTAGTTTCACACAAAGCAAGGCAACAAAGCCACCGAGATGTACGAATGTTAAAGAATTAAAAAGAAAAGAAAAGAAAAACACTATGAAGAAGTAAGAACAAAAAAGAACAGGAATTAAGAAGACAGTAGATAAAGATTAATTTACATTTTTGTAGATCAAAGTTCACTGGCAAGGACTATGTCTAAAGAAAGTTCCACAAGCGAGTAGCGCGATAGAAGAAACTATTAGCATAGAACTTGCGGCTACATCTAGCTATCTCAATTGTAAATGGATGAAACCTTATCGTTAATCTAGTACTGCGATTAAATTCATTAAACCTAAGTAGTAAGTGGAAGGCTCATCATAAAAATTGCTATGAAAATATTTATAGAAAAGACGCATGGAAATTACGGCACAGTGGAGGAGAAGAAGTGACTGAAGCCGAGATGACAGGTCATAACTAATATCATTGCAGATTATTCTTTAAAAACATAGCAGAAGCACCAGACCAGATATGGTAGCAATATTCAAAGCATTGACGAATGGTAAGCTTATATATAATTATAGCTGTAAGAAAATCCTGTCACACTATTCATTCCGCTTCAAGCCTGTAGAATTTAATTTATGAAGACTAAGTACCAAAAAGGAAAGCTCCTCAAAACAGTTAGCTTAAAGATATTTATATAAAAAAAAGACACGGTGAAGTTACGTTACTCCGATAGTGAAGTGACTGAAGTCGAGATGCCAGCAGCTGTTTGAACATGATCTTTCACCAGTCGTACAGATGGACATCTTTGTAATCGTACAACACCCTCTCCGGCCGTCAAAGACTTCCAACATCGCGGCTAGTCGCTAAAGTGGCCGCTTCAATCCATAACTAATCTTATCCCACATTGTAATTTAAGTCTGATCATTAGGCAGCCAAGATCGAATTGTCGCAGGTATCTTCGTGTCGGCCTAGACGAAGCAGGGCGATAACAAACAGGAAAAAAAACTAAGACTCGAATAAATTGAAAAGTAAGTATTGTTTTTCTATCAACTTCAAACTCGTTGTTTACGAACAATTAAATTTTCGCTTTTCGGCTTGCATTTTCAGCTGCGAGTCATTGCCCCTTAAGTCTGGGTCACTTTTTCCATTGTTCAAACTGCCAGACATACAATTCAATACGTTTATGTGTGAATTAAATCCTCAATTCTTCACACGGGTTTTTGGTATTAACCCTTCTCGTTTCAATGTCTCTCAGTACATAACACTTTCTTATGTTTTAACAAAACTTTCTTCCGTTTTACCGCGGCAACGACAAATAGTATCACATCTTGAGATCATTGGAGATCATACAGTATCGCATTCAAACACTAACGTTCTGTACTGTACTGATTCGGCATTCACCCTGGGCCGATTGAGTCGGCTTCTTCCTGTTGTGAGAAGAAGATTCTTAGGATAAATTACAGAAGTAGGGTACCCAGGCCTACTCCAATAACGTTCTTGCTTGCCGCGGGGTTCCCACAGACGCAGAGACAGGAACGACCAGAAGCCGCCGGTTACCGATGCAGACGCTCCTTGGATTTTCACCAGAGCCCTTGTTAGCCGGCGTGTGTGTCAGACCTGTCCGCCTTGGGTGGCCCTACCAGGAACGAAGTTCCGCGCGGCATAGCTCTGACACTACCGTTTACACCCCCCCCCCACCGACTGTGAGGTAAGGGTTGGACTTTGGGGGCTTACAGTACACCATTTTGAAAACATTCGCACGTGCCATTCAAATCTTCAAGGAGATTTGGACGTCTATATATACGTTTTAATTGTCGATCATGGTGCATGGAATGCTCCGATTCGTCTCCCAAAATTTGGAAATTAATAATTTCATAGGAATCTATCCCAAAACGAGAATTTTAACCTGTTTCATGTATATTTCTGGAATATTCTTTTATTTGTAGACGTTGATTAACAGATTGATTGATTGATATTTACGGTTTCTCAACCCATTCTGAGTTATTTAGAACTGAACCATATGCAGAACAACCACGGTTCTCGAACGACTCACATATCGAATAAAGTGGTTTTCGAACAGAAAATTCGAGATGAAAATGCCTCGGTTATCGAACAAAACTGTGTTTCTCGAACAACATTGCCAAACCGAAACGGACCGAGGTAAGCCGAACGGAATCATTTCTGAGTCGACCAAATGTGTTATATACATTCATCTATTGTGCCGTGCTTTTCTTTTCCAATTGTATTATTTCGAGGCTTTTTTTTTCTCTACATTGATTCCTATTGGACAAATAGTCTCGGTTTACAAATATTTCGGGTTACGAACGGCCTTGAGGACCGAATTAGATTCGTGAACCGAGATTCCACTGTATTTAGATTGTAAATGTACTTATTCTTTTATTATTATTTTGCGAGCGAACATTACATTAACAATTTTTTGAAAATAATAATCATTTATCCAGAGATAAAACTCTAATATTAACCCATAGCTGGTGGGGAGGAGATGGATCTATACCTTTAACAAGGCTATTTGAAATGAATGTAACGAACCCAACCGGAATTCGAACTTGGCTCTCTGGTTTCTCATCTCGAACTGCTCTCCATTACACCATCCATACATCCTGGATTTTGTTGAGGACTGCGTAAATATAGCAACGACAAATGTAATCGAAATGTTCGATTTATCAGCCTTCTTATGATGGCAGCGACTTCTTTCAAGTTTGAGTTGTTTAAAATCGAATTAGTGTTTTTAAAATATCTGTTTTTCGATAGGTTCTGTTTTTAATAAATTTTAGTGCTGAGCCAGACGTGATAATTTGGTATTAGTAAATACTAAACATTTCAGCGTATGGAAGAGCGATAACAAATTAGGTATCGGATAAAAGATAATATAGAATAGGTTATGACAGAGGGTAGCTTTGACGAACACCATACATTGCTAGGAAAATAAAACACCAACCCGAAAACTCGTCATGTTCTTAAATAGCCACGTAATATTGAGACTCTCATATGGATGACATGCATGGCGCAAACCCCGTTCTAAATTGTCAGCTTCCTAAGATAAACAAAAAGATTCGAGCTAGTGAAACCTGAGGTCATAGTAAAAATTATCCTGCTTTGAAAATTGCGGACTGTCTCTACAGAATCACTAGCAAAGAACTGTACCAAATAACAGAGACCACCTCACTTGCGGATTACCAACATTAGTAACAACTAAAATGGATAGAGCGTGTAACTCGAAGAGAAAAATATTGACATAATCAAGATGCTATCATTCTACACAAATTCAAAAAAAATATTAGGAATGAAGCCCATGCCAATAGTTGAAAGAGCGATAACAGCTACTGGACTTGAGAAACCTGTTTTCTTAAAAAGTGCTTTAAGAGAAAGATTTTATAAATTTCAATCTAAAACACTACGAGCTGTCAATAAACGCTAAATATTTCCTTATAGTGAAACGGCTAATATTACCATTACCTACCAAATATAGTATCAGTTCTATTAAGGAATTTTTACAAATTCTTTACTCCAACAAATATCCGAATGAAATCCTATCGTCATTCGACGTTGAAAATTTCTTCATTAACTTTCCAGTCTATGAAACAACTGACATTATTTTAAATAGCATTTATCACTATTCTTCTCCGCCAACTTTGAAAATGAATCCTACAATATTAAAAAAAAAATAATATCCACAATATAAGTCACTTTCCACGATCACCTTGGTAATATTCATAACCAAATGAATGGCGTTGCTATGGGTGTCCCTCTCGGGACTTTATTTTCATTTTTTACATGGCCAAGTTCGAATACAACATGTTCAATAGAAATAAAAGGGTTTTTGATTAAGACGAAATATATATAAGGGTGTTTCATTACGTCAGCAGTAAATAAATTAGTATTATTGGCGAAACTTTATTTTTCTATTGGATCATGTTTTTTAAGTCATGGCAATTATGTGTGAAAAATATTATTGCCCAAATGTCCGCCAAATCCTAAAGAAAAAGAAAAAAATCATAAAAAGCTTAAACTTAATTCATATTAAAATCAGTCCAAGTTATTGGAACACCTTTTATAAACAATGTAAGTGAGAATTTTTACTGAATTATTGGATACTATGTCACCAAATTCATAAGCCAACACACCAGGCTTTTGTCCTGTAGAACTAAAATGGTTGAACTCAGAATTACCTGTAGGTTACCTTCAGTATACACCTGATGATGGCCAAGGGGCACAAGAACTAAAATGTTGTGGTAACAGCAAGAAAGATGCGAACACTAGTGCAAAAAAATGGTGTTTCATTAAGAGGGATCAAAGTCAGCACTAAATAAATCAGTGTTATTGGTGAAAATTTATTTATTTTTCTATTGGATCATGTTATTTAAGTCGTGGAAATTATGTGTGAAAAATAATATCGCCCAAATATCCTCCAAATCCTAAAGAAAAATACAAAAAAGATCATTAGACGCTTAAATTTAATTCACATTAAAATCAGTCCAATTTATTGGAACACCCTTTCGATAAACTCACCATTTATGCCAGATATATTGATAACATCTTCATCCAAACAAAATCTTTATAGAATTTTCAAATAAATTTGAAAACAATTCCGTTTTAAAGTTCCATTATGAACTATACACAAATAAAAATCATATTTCCATTTATTTTTATTGGCTATAACGATGATAAGTCCATCGCATCTGTTTACAAAGGGACTAGGAGTTCTAATTCTTGTATCTAAACTGAAACACTGAATGCGCGGAAAGATATAAAACTGCTGTCATTAATAACCTAATTCACAAGAACTAAATTGATTTCTTCTGCTAAAATAATTTTCCTTAAACAATTCAATAACATAAAACAAACACATATCAATAATGGATACCCAAATTATATAGTCGACAAGCAAATCAAATGTCATTTAAACAACAGCAATTTTAATAATAAAATCACAATCATAAACATATTAACGATAACGCTATTAATATATATTAACAAAATCAAATGTACCACAATTGCAAAAAAATCGCAATAACAATAAAACACATGCAGAGATATACGAAACTTGTCGATAAAAATAAACACATTAGATTTATGAGTTTATTTTATACTATAAAAATACAAAACTAGCAACTTAGGTATAAAAAATGATAGGTTCCAAAGCCCCAACGTCCTATATAAAAAGCAACATCAAGCATGAATACACTTTCCCACTCGGGGAATGTTTCTTTGTAAACTAAAAAAGAAAAAAAGTCTTACATAGTATATAACACAACAGTACTCCCACAAAGCCTCGCCTGCCACCTATCAGATCAGTGTATCATCCGACAACACATTAATAGGGAGCATGAGGATCAGAACATCAGAGAGCTACTCACAAACAATACCAAAATACTAGCAAAATCAAATAGTCAAAAACGACTTATGATTCTTGAAGCAATACTCATATAATAAAAACAACCATCTATAAAAAACAAAACATTTATAGTCTACATCCTCAAATGTATATTAAAAAACACACACATCACACACCACCTTCTTCACAACACTATCTAGTTCTATGAAACTCACCAAATGTCTGCATGATGACAATGAAATCGAATGATTGGACCATATTTCTTGTAATTTTATTCCGAATTGAACTTCGGATAATTCCTTACAGAATTTTCACCTTGTCTGAGAAGGGTCATTCGTAATTTGGAAAAGTCGATCAGTAAAAATAATCGACACAATATTTTAATAATATTTGACTTAAAGAACATTTGCTGCCTAAATACACATAATATATCTTGAAATACCAACTACATCAAATTTCAAGTACAGGCAGTCAATATACCACGTAACACCCTTGAGCACTTAGCCTTGGAGCCGGTAGAATGGAGATCAAAGTGTTTTAGTGGACTCAGCAGTTTTCAATCTGCTTGTCGGAATCATATTCAAGAAGCGAGAGCAAGATCTAAAAAGTCAGTCAATCTAACAGTGATCTCATCTCACAGTCCTCACACTTGCTCCATATGTGGCCTCCTTTGTAAATCATTAGCGGGTCTTAAA
>CAHIKZ030000043.1:1110000-1185000 GCA_903632075.3 Acanthosepion pharaonis | reverse complement strand
ATATATATATATATATATATATATATATATATATATACTGGACTCTCCCGTCGTATTCGACGCATAAGGGTCAAGCAACTCAGTTACTAGGAAACGATAGCCAGACACCTGCACAGATGATTTGATTATAGTGGTGAAGGTTTCGTGCAGAACCATTCACACATTTTGAAGGGCCGAATAGAGAGTCATGGTGCACTACATGCCACAAAGTCCCCAAACAACCCTCTACAGGTTTTGAATTCAGAGTTGTCCTTCTCCTAGACCAGTTGACATCCAAGGCTATAGAGCTATAGTCTAATAGAACTATCGTCTGTCCTGCTATTTACCAATAGCTGGAGAAGAAGAAGAAGGTTCATACCTTTCCCAATGGTATTAGCATGTAAGTGAATGTAATGTATTCGACTGGAATTTGAACTCGGGTCTCCGAATTATATATATATATATATATATATATATGTCGTGTTTTATAGTATGTTCTTTTTAGATATTATATATTTCATTTCTATGAAAATTTATCAAATCGACTGTTATAAAGCAAGGTTTTATTTTGAATATAAACATTCAGATCACGTATATCAATTTCTCTTGTTACATAGACTTGACCTTACTGATGCTTGAAGATAAAAATCGATGTTGAACAAACAAGTCGTACAATTCCTTGAAAGAAAAAAAGCAACACAAAGATTCGACACAGTTGTCCTTTGGGCGTTTATCTGCGGTCTGGCGTATCTCCTTTCTCTTCTTACGCAGCCGTAGAACATATTTGAAATAGAAAAGACTGGGAAGCTTATAGAGAGGGAGGTTTCCCAATGTTTCTTTCTCTCTCAACTTGTGTTTCCTTGTATTTCTATATCGCAACACACTTCTTTATACTTCTTTATCTATCGATCAGACGATAGCAGATTTATTTATGCCTGTATTTATCTTGGTATGTTCATATCTTAATATCTATCAAAATACAGACGCGCGCACGCACACACACACACACACACACATACACACACACACACACACACACACACACATATATATATATATATATATATATATATATATATATATATATTATGAAATGGACAACAAAGTCCGACGATTATTTTAAGACAATTTTATGTTTATACATACTTTTTTTTTTTATAGATACAAATATCTATAAAATATATATATATATATATATATATATATATATATATATATATATATATATATAAAAAAAATGTCTTAAAATAATTTTCAGACTTTGTTCATTCATAGTATGTGACGTCATTTGTTTACATTTGGATACGCGTCGAGCAGATATGTATGTACAGGAGAAAATCATAGAAAATTGTAGTTTAAAAACAGTAAAATCGAGCTTGTTAACCGAACGCTCCTCTGTAGCGAAATCGGTAAAAGCAAGTCAGGCTAAATGATACAGGTTCGATTCCTGTTGGAGGAGTCATATTTTCTATGATAATTTCACGGACATTCAAGAGGTAAATTTTGTTAATACTGTTTGTTATAAACAGACAATTTACTTAAAATATTTGTATCTATAAAAAATGAATGCATAAACATAAAAAATTACTTACAATATATATATATATATATATATATGTGTGTGTGTGTATTCGTGTGTGTGCGTGTATTTATACATATATGTATGTGAATTTATGTACTAAATCCAGCCAAAGTCACCCATGAAATAAAAAAGAACTGTTTGTACGGAAAGTAAGAACCGACGTACATGAAATTCTATTTAAATTAAATGGCAGCAGAAGAATTATCGTTGAACTTTTAAAAGTAAGTTTAAAATATTAATGTAATAGTTAAATGCAGCGATCAACCTTGAGTTCTGCTATAGTTAATTGTTGCCTATCGCATACAACGGCTGTATGCCTCGCAAAAAGAAATCTCGGCCAACAGAAGACCAGATAGTAATTAAAAGAGCCAAAGCTGCAGCGAAGAAAAGAAAGTCCCGTGCAAATGAAAACCCTGATCAAACGGCAGCAGAAGAGCTTCCAATACTGAGAATATGCAAATACTTAAGGTGTGTTAAACTGCTGAACAAGGTCCAATCAAGAGCTCTCCGCAGGAGCTAGCTTAAATGCTGGCCGATATGGTGACTTTTAAGCTAGCTTTTGGAGGGCATCTAAAAAGAAATCTACATATTTTCATGGTAATTATTCTGACGAGCTTTCTTCTTTTGGCACCTCGATGTTACGAATTTAAACACAGTACTAGATTGGCAGCTAGGTCTCATCATTTTTCTGTTGAAATGGCTAGATGTAACTATAAATGCTATGCATCTCGCTTGTGCAATTTCAATATTTATCTCCAAAAATTTTAATACAATATTATTCACGATATTCTGTCTCCTTGAAAACAGTTCTGTTCTTGTAGTCTCGCCTTAATAATGATTTCCTCAGATTCTTTCACTCTCAGTGAGCTCTTACGACTTAGTGGCTATATCGCTCTGCTTGGGGTGAAATGGTTAAAAAATTTTTTGTTATTCCAATGTGCTTTCGTTTTTCCATTTATCGCACTTTGTCGTAAATGTCGACTGACAGTTTCCCGACGATTTGTGATGCTTACTTAAGTTTATTTGCAATATTAAGAATTTTAAATGAGGATAGAATTTGTATCTCTAGCTTGTTAACCATCACTTAACAGCAACTGAAATTAAAATTGTTTGAAACAAAAGAGACCTAAAGAGCATATCTATTTCGTGTTTGTAATATCTTTCAAATATTATAGTTTACTGGAGTATGCCTTCATAAATAAACATTGGTTGATTTTGTTTAGCGGCATATCAACCTCTATGGGTTATTTAATTACGAAATCTAAATATTTTGAACACAATATGATGGCTACAACTAAATATATTTTGAACGTAATTGTATGCATGAAACTACAAAAGAAATGTATTATTGGCCATTTTGCAATAAAATGCATTGTTGATAATTGTATTATAAGTACATAATGTTGATTGGTTGATTTTGTTTAGCAGCATATCAACCTCTAAGTGTTATTTAATGCCGAAATCTAAATATTTTCAACGTAAATGTATGGCGATACATATAAAATGTATTGTTGGCCATTTTACAATAAAACGTATTGTCGGTAACATTGATATACATTGGTATTGTTGGAAATTTTACTATAAACAAGTATTGCTGGTATTTTTTATGTAAAAATGTATTTTTATACTTTCATAGTGTCTTGTTTTTATTATGGGTTCACTATTTGATCATAACTGTGACCCTTACGGGTGCTACCAACAGTGACCGGATGGAAATGGGCACATCGGTAGTTAAGAGGTGGTTCTACGCATTTCTAAACATACAACCGCCTGATCAGAGATCTTGTTGCAGGTTATAACTCATCGTCATACCCGGGACAACATAAGTAAACAAAATCTTATATACAAAAAACACAGATCTGAACTGCTATGTAATATTACTCCTCAATTATGTCAGAAGAGTAAAGATATTGAGAGAATACAATGGACGGAGCATGTGAGCAACGAGGAAGTTTTGAGGAAAGACCATTTATATCAGAATCATAAAGAGTCAGCTGAAGTTTCTAGGACATATGATAAGGAAAGGAGGCTTGAAGAATTTGATAGTCACAAGACAGATTGAAGGTAAAAGGGACGCAGAAAAACACCAAGAAACCTACCTAACTGGCTTGGTAAGAAGATGGTGGAAGAGAGTCATTGCGCAAAGTGACAAAGTTTAGGCAGTTGTGGAGAGCAATGGACCCTATGTTCTGAAAAAGAGATGACAATATAAAAGAAGAATGCCTTTAGTACATCGTTCTGTCGACGAATGTTGAGCATTTCATGGGTAATGATAAAGTTTCCAAGGAAAACTGTAACTAGAAATGTGAAGAAAGACGGCTTGGAGAAAATTAACGCACAAAAACAAACGAAAAGCAGCGAGAAATATATTGCTGATTACAATAAACGGGAAGAATCTGGTGATAAACAGGTTCGTCTATATCCCGAAGGATCTTGTCTTACAGAGATTGATTTGTTTTTTTATGGCTTATCTAACTTTTGCAGGTTATTTAAAGCTAGCAAATAATTTTTTGTAACAGTATTTTCTTGGACATAATTATTTACTGATACAATTTAAACTTATAAATGACGGCGTTGGGGGGGGGACAATTGGATTCATACATTTCTGAAGAATATTTACAGGTTAAAGAATATAATAAAACTGGCTGGAACTAGAACGCGACTCTCAGTTTTCTAAAATTAATTAATTTTTGTTACATGGTTTTAATTCTGTTTTTTTTCTTTGTAGCTAAATAACTTATTGGTGAATTTGAATAGCTAAAGTCATATTTTTGGTGCGTGCTAACAAATTATTCTCAGAGGATTTCTAAAGATTTTTTCTTTCTGTGTGTAATGTAATTTATATATTATTGTACGTAAAACAGAAGTTTGAATTGTTAATAAGATTTCCTATTTCTAATTAAACATTGGTGTCTGCTGCATTAATTTTTCAGTTTTGCACGCAGTTGTATTTTGGGTGTGTGAAAGAAAATCATTTTTTTTTCACTTGAGCATTACTGAGAGGCCATTGTATTTAGTCGCATTCAAAACTAATTTTCTTACCATTGTTCTCATGACGGTTCCGCCCTCTGTACCTTTCAAACATCCTCGAGTGTTTTGTGGTGTGGAACATTGTTGCAAAGAGGCATATTCTTTCATTCCCATACAACTTACACCCGACACTTGTGTTCGCAAATTCCAGAAATTGTACTCTTTTGACCTACTCACCGAATCTGTAACTTTTGTTGTGAACTTCTCGAACTGCAAGAAGGTGCCAATTTTGGTCTTTTTTTAAAATCGATACTATATTTTTGTTGATTTTTTTTAGAAGTCTTCTTACTCTATCAATATAATAACCCAGTCTTCTCATCAACACCTCTATGAGTTATTTAATGCCGAAATCTAAATATTTTGAACGCATTTTTATGGCTTCGGATAAATGTATTTTGAACGCAATTGTATGCTTTCCAAATTTTTCTTATCGTTTCACCGCAAGTAAGGTGATAATGCCACTAAGACTCAGGAAATTACAGGGGGCGAAACTGAAAGAGAATGTGAAGACTGAGAATTGAGAGGTTTCAGGAAAGGACAAAAAGGAACAGTGTTCAAGAATACGGAAGATGGCGAGTGACGTTGCATTTAAATCTTTGAAGATTATACTTATCAGAGAAACAAGAAATCGAAAGGGGAGGTGCGAGAAAAAACTGTGGACGCATCTAGCTAGTTTAACAATAAATCTGTGAGACCTAATTGCCAATCTAGTAAAACGTTTAAATTTAAGTATTCGGTTTACCAGGCCAAAAAGTTAATCAGAAGAACTGTCATTAAAATATTTGTGGAAAAGACAGAAGGAAGGCACATCACGTCAGTTAGAAAGTGTCTGAAATCCAGATACCTGGTCAAGATGCATTACATTACAGACTTTCTTTGGACAGATATTTTGTACATTTTAGTGTAAACGTATGCTTTACATATATCTCTATATATAAAGTTGTAGCCACTGTTCGTCTATTTGTTTAAGAACTCGTCCTCGGGCTTTGGAGATAGACCCCATAACCATATATATTCTGAAACTGTATTACTAAGGGTACTTGAATACAAACCTACTGAATTTTTCCCATTTGATATAAATTAAATTTAACTTGAACAAGTAAATGACTCATAAGATACTTGGATAAGCATATTTAGTTTTGATCAAATGGGTTGGTTCCCCTACACAAACCTTCACTGTTTTTTTTTGTTTTGTTTTGGTTTTTTTTTGCCTTTGATTTAAAATAAATTTAAATCTGAACAAGGGCATGACTCCATATCAAAAATGTAGGAGAAATCCAAAAGATGGCCGTCACATCGGCAAGATCCTTTTAACCAAAGTGGGTCCCCGAGGAGTAACCCTCCCCACCACACACACACACAGAATTTTTTTTCCCTTTGATTTAAATTAAATTTAAATTTGAACAAGGGAATGACACAATATCCTAAATATAGAAGGAAAAATCCAGAAGATGGAGGTCACATCGGCAAGATCAAAATGGGACAATATGTACGTCAAGTTGAACAATAGATCACCAATCTATAGTAGTAGTGTATTGTAATAACTTTCAATACATATTTGTTGTGACGATTCAACTGTCATATCAATGTTGAAATCTGCTCATCAATTCATTCAATCAACTATTGCATCAAATATATATCAAAGGGGTTAGATCAAGGTGTTTTTGTACAAAACCCTTAATTGAAAATCTTTCCCTTTGATTTAAATTAAATTTAAATTTAAATTTGAACAGGAAATGAATATAAAAGGAGAAAGCCAGAAGATGGAGATCACATCATTGAGTGATATTGAAATGCATAATTTTTCTCCACAGTTTATAACAATGATTTAAAATCAACCAAATGTGTAACTAGCAGCAAGACGCGAGTAATTCGGCTAGTATAGTATGTAGATAGTTTATTCCAGGTGTTCTATGTTTTGTCATAAACCCATTTGCTTAAGGTAGGACATTATGTTGACGATTTCAGAAGGTTCAGATTCAGATAGTTTTCACTTGTTGCTTTTGTTGGAGTATTTATGTCTTACATGGGCTAAGGAGTATATTCAGTTGTGTGTTTACGTGAGTATATTCAGTTAAAATGTGTTTCGTCGTGAGTGCAGCTTGGCATATTGTACATGTTGGTTAATCTTCATTCTTCAGCAAGTACGAATGGATGAGGAGTTAGGTGTGGTTTATGAGCAGCCGGGTCAGCGTTGTCTCTTCCCGTCTTCCTTTTTTAAACGCTCGGCTCCATTCACCCAGGACTCGTTTGATTTTTCGATTCATCTTATTTGCGTTAATTGACCGGTGATTCTGACATTTCTGTTGAATGAAACTGTTTATTTCTTTTTTCAGTTCCGTATAAGGAATCCTTATACTGTTTTGTTTTACAGCTTGAACTACATGGTCATTTTCTCTGATTCCTATGTGTCTTGAATCCAGTGAAGCATTATTCCTTTACTGTTCGATAATGAATTCAGCTTGCACGGCAAGTTCACTAGCAGTGGGTTGTCAAGTATTTCTTTACTGTTTTTAATGTTTATAATTGATAAGGTGTTGTAACATACCTACGGACGATAATGGATATGTCCCGTTCACGTAAATACAGTAGTAAATACTGTATGTTGGTCTGCAGTTGGAGATTTTTCTCCAGCAGTGCTGGTCAAACTCTCTGTCCCCGTGCAGAGAGCATCCCCAGACGAGGTTATGTCGAAGAGCATGGTCTCGTCTCGGGGAACAGCTACCCGACTCAGTTTTATACGGGGGTCTACAGGGAATTTTTGGCCGAGCCTACAGACTTGGATAACCGACTTTGCCACATCTGACCACGTGGGGCGGTTGGTAGATATCCTGCAGTTAGAGATTCATTGTGAATTTAACTTGACTCACTTCTAGCAGTTGACTACTTCTACGCGCCGCTGGCAAATCTTATATGTGTTGTTCTTGTCCTAAGTATTATCGTTCATTACCAACCGTCGTGTTCAGTAACCTTCCCTAAATTACAACATAAGGAGTCAGAAATTATTACATATTTATTTATACTTTCTTCAAAAGATGAAGTCGAGTGCTGGTTTTCTTTCACAGATATCTGCATTTAAAAGTTTCTCTTGTTAAATGCTTCTTTATGATTTTCTTTTTATGCACTGCTGCACATGATGACTCATTTTTGTATTTCGATTTATCCGTGAAAATATATGTCAGAGGTCATACAGTGTTAGAGGGACATTGTTTTGAGATTTATATTGTATTGTAGGTCTAGTTTACTCCGGTTATTTTGTTAGATATTCCTTTGCTTCTACATAAACACTTTCTATAGGAGATGTCCTCAATGCTCCAAGCGCTAATCTCAAACCATTATGGAAGGTTAGGTTATATATTTTGAGATAAGATTTCCCTTTTGATTGGTACATAAACTTTCCATAGTCCAGTGAAAATCGGTTTAATATTGTCTACTTTGAGTAGCGTTTCCCAGCCATCTACCCAATTTTTGCGAGCGTCTATTCTTAAGAGATTTAATCTATTTTGTTCTTAGATTGTTTTGGTGTAGTATGAACGTTACTTTCTGTTGTAACCTAGAAAGGGTTCCTGAATGAGGAATAGCCAAAACGGAGGTTGGAAATGAAATGGTAATCTTTATAACATTAACAAAATACAATACGCACCAGCGGCCTGAAGTAGGTATACCATTATAGTGGTATATTATTTAGATAGCATATTATCCCACTTACAATAGTTCCCAACATATTTATGAGGATTGGGAGATATCTATTTGTGTTAATAGGTACGGTATAAAACACTTATTTGTCGAGAAGTATTCCTAAGGGTTTGTACTCGTCTACCATTGGGACTTATGTCCTGTCGAGTTGTAATCTTGGATTATTATGCAGTTTCCTTTTATTATAAAAATAAACGCATTCTGTTGTAGCTTTGAAAATTATTTATGCATTGCTGCAAACTCATTTCTATGATGTGCATATTCTTTACTAACTTGCAGTAAAAATCATCTACATAGAAAGAGCCATTTAAACTTTGAGTGAGTTCGTTTGCAATGTTGTTTCATACTGAACAGAGTGAGTAACAATGTGGCACTGATTGGTTTTTGAATTGCATAGAATCGATCCAATACGGATCTGAAACGTTTCTATTCAAAAGAATGTTCTTAATTCTGATAGCCTACCTTCCAGTCGAAGGTCATGTCGATCTCACATAATCCCATACTTCCAAGTATATTGGTAAGACTTTTCCAAGTCAAAGAATACTGCAACTACGGGATCTTTCCTTGTAATTTTTTTCTATTAGAATACCGTTCTTAGAACCAGTTCATCCATTCTGCCCCTGATTTTGTGAAAGCAACATTCCCGTGCCATTAAGTTTTGGATTCCAAGTACCAAACTATGCGATTATTCTTCATTCTCTCTAAAGTTTTACAGAAACTGCTTTTGAGAAAATCGGTTTATAATTTCGAGTTTAGAATTGTCTTTTCCTGGTTTTCGAATCCGTTTTTGTCGCCATTTTTTGGGAACTTCCCCTTAGACTAGATATCATTGTAAAAGGTGTTCTAATAACTTATATCGATTTAAAATGTGAGTTAAGTTTAAGCGTCTAATGATTTTTTCTCATTTTCTTTCAGATTTGGCAGATATTTGGGCGATATTATTTTTCAGACATAACTGTCATGACTTAAATAACATGATCCAATAGGGGAAATAAATAAACGCTCACCAATAACAGTGATTTATTTACTGCTGACTTTGATCCGTCTTAATGAAACACCCTTATTTATAATAGGTCTTAATAAAACACCCTTTATATTTTTAATATTTTATGCGATTTTTGGGGGGAGTTGTTTTAAGAACTCACATCGGCCGGTGCAACTTCTATCCTTGAGAATGGTTTGTTTATATTCTTCAAGATTCTTTGGTTCAAAGTTGAATTTGTATTTTTCTGCATTTTATAGATTAAAATTCTTTTGGTGATCTTTTTTTATAGAATGTTTCGGTCAATATATTTCTTATAACCTAGTTGTCTTTTTTCATGCTATTATTTATTGAGAGATGTTTTATTGTTGTTCGATTATGTTTGCCTGTTATTTTTGTAATAATTTCCCAAGTTGTTTTGGATTTGGTAGCAGTTTGCTGGCATATATTTACCAAAATTCCTTTTTTTGACATTTTTTATTGCTTTGCATGCCTTTGTTCTATTCGGTTTATCGTTGATGAGGTTGGCGGTTGTGATTTCGTTGTTAAATTTTCGAGGTGATGTTTTATGCAGTCTAAATACTTATTTATATTCATCATTGAACCGGGGTCTGCTTTTGACGATGCTTTTCTTTTTGCTATGAATATTAGGATTTCCATGAAAATTTTCTGCTTTTTCTTGTTTATTTTGTATTAGTCTTGATAAATTTCTAAATTTTTCCCAGTCGCCCTTGCTTAGCCTTCATCTCTTTGGATACTCTTCGATTCTTGTCTTGTCTTGATGCGGCATTCACCCTGGGCGGATTGAGCCGGCTTCTTCCTGTTGACGCACCGCATCACGGACCATTGCTGCCCACGCCCGTCGGTCTGTCGCGAGGTCGCACGAGATGGTAAGCCAGTCGCGGTTCCAGCGGCGGAGGCCGACCACATACGGGCCGGAAAGTAACGCCAGATCCTCCTTGATCGTTGAGGCCCACGTCTTCAGCTGTCCGCCTATCCGCTTCCGCCAGGTGGACGGCGGTGTGGGAAGGAGAACGTCCCGTATCAGCTCCCCTCTCGACCGGCGCGCAGCGTCTCCGAACCATCGGAGACGCCGTTGAAGAAGGACTGCGGGCAGAGGGGGTAGGCCGAGGCGGCGGCGGAGCTCGGTGGTAGAGACCCGGTCGACGCGTCGGCAGTGCAGGATGCGACGGAGGCAGTCGTTGTCGAACACCTCCAGTTTGCGCTGGTCAACCACCCTGAGCGGCCAGGTTTCACACCCATATAGGAGGATAGAGCGAATGATCGCCTGGAAGATCCGCCCTTTCGTGGTGGCCGAGATCTCTCTCCGGTTCCACAGGCAGCGCTGGAGACGGACGAAAGCAGATCTCGACGCGCCCATCCGACGTTCCACCTCAAACACTCCTTGTCCTGATGCAACCACAGCCGATCCTAGGATACTCTTCGATTACGTTACTATTCCTCAAGATGATGGGAAAATGATCGCTACCTCATGTATTGTCGTAAACATTCAAAGTAATGTCTCGGAAAACTGCTGGATCACACAAGGTCAGGTCAATTGGCTCCCAGGTGTTGTGGAGATGCCTGAAGGTGCTCCCTGTTTTGAGCAGACATAACTCATTGTCCATAATTGGTTTTTCAGTAATTTTTCCTTTTTCTGTTTATCGCCATGGATCCACATATGGTATTGTGGCTATTAAAACCCCCAGTAGAATGAAGGTTTTGGATAATTGCTTTATCAGATCTTCTACTTTCTTTTGGTCTATCTGGTCATGAGATGTAATATAAAGAGTGTATATGCTGACTGTCCTGTTCAAAGTAACTCTCACGCTAGCTGCCTGTAAATCTGTTTTTACGTCAATTTTGCTCTGTGGTACGACCATTTTTAAGACGATTACATCTCTAGAGGCCGTGTGTTCAGAGTTGTGAATGTGACTGTAATGTAGTTTCTAATATTAACATTAAGTTTCTTAAAAATGTTCCTTGGAGATAAATAGCAGAAGGATCCAGTTTTGCTTTTAACATGAGTAATTCATTTTAATTTAGCTCCATTCCATGACAGTCCAACCGTATTATTCTATAGATTCTGTTTTTGTATTTTTATTTTGTTTTTTTCAGTGCGCTCTCGTCGCTAGCAAATGTTATACAGAGTCGAGGCTTAAAATGGGTTTGAAGGGAATAACGTGAAAAAAATTGCCCAAACCCTCTCGGCAATTTCCATTTTGGTGATGCCTCAAGCACCGAAAAATAAATCTAGACACTCCTCGCGAAGGAGAGCTACTACCTGGGGTGATGGCCATATGTAGCTTGAGACAGTATTATTCTGTATTTCTAGAATTACCCGCGTCTTTTTGCGTGTCACACATTTTTCTGTAAGACAATGATGACTGATTTTAAATCATTGTTATAAATTGTGGAGAAAAATGATGCATTTTAATATAACTCAATGATCTTTGCTGATGTGACCTCCATCTTCTGGTTTTCTCCTTCTATATTTTGGATAGGAGTCATTCCTTTGTTCAAATTTAAATTTAATTTAAATCAAAGGGAAAACAATTTTTAGTTGGGGTGTGTAACCCCACCGCAACCCCGGGAACCGCCTTTGATCAAAATGAAATATACTTATCCAAGTACCCTGGGTAATGTCGTTTCAATATATTTGTGGTTATGGTGGTCTATCTCCAAACGATAGGAGAAGTTCAATACCAAACAAACAGACAAACAGAGGCTACAATTTTATATAGATTTGATGTTTGCATTTTTATTTTAGTCTTAAACAGTTTAGAACTTCTTGGTGGCGTATCATAGATTCTCTCGAGGACATTGAATTTATTTTTTGTGGGTGTCAGAACTAGTTTTTTTGTTGGTTGGTCATATATTTTGGGGTACTTTCCAGTTTTGTTTATTTTGAGTTTTGGTGGGTGGATTAGTGATCTTTGAGATTTATGTCCAATGCGTTTTCCTTTAGTTGGAGGTTTTGGAGCTTTGCATATCTGGTATTTGAGCCATAGGATTTGGGTTTGAAATTAGATCTTCCGGTTTATTCAGTATTTCTGTTTGGCAAATTTCATGGTTCCTGGAACTTTATCCAATCATTTGCTACAAGCTGCATTAATTCCTCGATGGTTGCTCTATATTTGTCTGTTTTGTTGTCATTATTGCTGCAAATTGGATTCACATTGGCATAGGTATGACCTTTCATATATGAATACACTATCTTTCTTGCTTCTGATAAAGATATATCTTTTTCTATTCTTGCTGCCTATTATTTCTTTCTCTCTTTTATATGTCGCAAGATTTTGAAAAGACTGGATGATTCTCTTGAAAATTAAGGAATTTAATATCATGAGTACACTCTTCTTCCATATCATCTAATTTTAACCACATTTCCTTCTCCTGGGTACGACGATAACCTAAATCCGCATCCTGTGTAAGACGATAAACTACGTCCAACACCAAGGCCTCTGATCAGGAGGTTTTGAGGAGCGTGGAACCACCTCTTAATTGCTGGTGTTCGCAGGTCCACTCTGACCCTGGGTGGTAGTAACTGTTAGGGTGCCAGCTTTGGGCAAATTGTAAACCACACCCAAAAAAATATTACCAGCTCTACATTTTTTTTTTTAAATATTACCAGATATACATATTTGAAGGAAAATTATTACCAGAAATAGATATTTGAAGAAAAAGAATATTACCAGAAATAGATTTTTTTAAGGAAAAATTATTACCAGAAATAGATTTTTGAAAAAAAATATTACCAATAATAAAAATTTTGTCAGCATTAAATAACCCATTGAGATTGATATGCCGTAAAGTAAAACAAACCATACCAAACCATATTTTCCCCGCACCGAGTGCCCTCTGCAGCTCTCCTTGTAACGCCCATATTTCTGACACTTGAAACACTTGAAGGGATTAGCGATGTATTATTCAATTCTCTCAATCATAAATTTAAGTTGTATTTCTTTGGGACTTGAGGATTTGTTAAATGTTCAGATATATGTGAATGTTTCAATTCATTAATGACGCTTATGCTTATCCTACTATAGTCGTTGGCCCCTTGATTTTCTAAAGCTGCATTTATTTCCTTTGGTGTAACCAGGAAAAGCTCTCTATTTCTGATAAGTCAATTTATAGGTACTACTATAATATGATATCTACCGAGGCATTTGCGGTCTAATCCAAAAAACGATATACTCTACAAAACAACCCACTTATGTCCTACAGCAATTAATTCCTCAAACTACATACTATGTTATTTTAAACTAAATAATAGGGTATTCATCTAATTCGTATTCATAAGGGGAATATTTATATAATGTGGTTACCAAATAAACAATCTAACGTCAGACAAAATAATTCTAGCCCATTTAGTGGATCACACTAGCACCATGCTGACCAGAGACTTTTACAAAATAATTTCAATTGAAGATGAAGTGGTGCCCTTTTTAAGAGTTAGGTTTAGGGTTAGGTTTTTTAACATTATTTCATACTTCCAACAGTTGTTAAATATCATACTGTAGTAGAAAATGAATAGTAGAGACCATACTATAGTAGAAAATGAATAGTAGATACTATACTATAGTAGAAAATGAATACTAGATATACTATAGTAAAAAATGAATAGTAGAGACCATACTATAGTAGAAAATGAATACTAGATATACTATAGTAGAAAATGAATACTAGATATACTATAGTAGAAAATGAATACTAGATATACTATGGTAGAAAATGAATAGAAGATACCATACTATAGTAGAAAATGAATACTAGATATACAATAGTAGAAAATGAATAGTAGAGACCATACTATAGTAGAAAATGAATAGCAGATACCATACTATCGTAGAAAATGACCAGTAGATATCATACTATAGTAGAAAATGACCAGTAGATATCATACTATAGTAGCACCCTTTTTACTGTGTTGCTTTTCGTGCCGGTAACATATTTACATTTAAAATTTTGGAAAGACTTCATTTCACTATGTTATGCACGTGTTCCTTATTGTTCGCATTTATAAGATTGCCACTTCTAATTTATTTTCTTCATTGTTCGAGGATTTGTCCTTCGGGTAATTACTTTTTCAATCAATTATTGTGACAGATTGGCCAGAAGAGTTTTCTCCAAAGATTCGATTATTATGAATTTAGAAAATTCCGTTACAGCTTCTATATTTGAATCACAATCAGAGTCTTTTATTTAGATTTTCCATGAGATTTTTATGTTATGTGTGTGTGTTTGTGTTTTCATTTGTCCTGAGCTCCATCACCCAATACAGAGCCCAGTTAGAATTGGTAATTTACCAAGTGGGTTAAACCCATTCACCTGGAATGAGATGGAGATAGTTGTGAGAGGACTTTGAGTCCCTGTTAATTTTGAATTTCAGTACACCGAAATGTCTGGCGACGTAATATGTAACGGTGGTAAAATTTTCTTTCTCTTCGACTCTATCACATTTCGGCCATTGCTTTCTAGAATTCGGTGTTAGATCGTTATTTGACATGGCTAGCCGACTCTCTAGTAAGGAACAAGGAGGTGTGTTGTCTGTCATTTGTCTACTCAGACACAGCTCAGCCTTCAAATTTCCATCCTCGGGCATTACGAGGCGCCACCCACGACAAATATTTGGCCTCAGTGGACGGGGATCTTACCTGTCTTCATTTAGGGAAATCAGTGTATTCTACAGTCCCAGCCGATAGGGCGCGGGAAAAATAAGAGCGGGAAAATGAAGCCAACCATATACAGATGAGAAAATATTTTGAACCTTGATATTAATAACCATCTACATTGAACATAAGAAGTGTAATGTGAGAAGAACATAGCAACATCAAAATAAAGCAAATCTCAATGAAATCCCAAAAGTTTTTGAACCTTAATATTAATAATGACCTATAAAGTGTGATGTGATAACAGCATAAGTACTGCAAAATAAAGCCTCAGTTGTTTTTCATTTTTGCATATTACTTGTCTTCTTGTGCTTTGTGTACGTAGTCTTCTAACCGACAGATCTGATTCTAGACACTTTTATTCTCAACTGTTCTATATCGTCTATCATTGGGAAAATAAAATAAGATATTTAAGATTTTACTAAATATACAAAATTTAATTATTGCAATAAAACTGTACTTATTAAAATCGGTCATTCCGGAGGAATAAAAAATTATTTTATAATCACCGTAAATTTGTAATTCGAAAAGATAGAAAAAGAGAATAAAAATAACTTTATTGGTTTTCATTTCACTTTCATCAGAGATCGATTGAGCACTAAAAATGTGTTCAGTGAATAAAATACCAAAAAGACATTATGGGTTTAACTTTCTTTCCTCTTCCGTAATAAGTATTCACCGCATTTTGACTAGTCACGTGCCCTTAAACGGCCAATCAGTGAATCACTAGTTTCTAAGCGAATCTGTTGCAACAGGAACTGCTGGATCTGTAGCTAAATCCGCAAGTTTTTCCTTCCAGGGGCCGAGAGAAGGCATATAAAATGTTCCATCATTATTATTTAGCGTGATATATTTTTCCAACACCTTCTGGAGATGTCTTTATTTTATTTTATTTTTTTTTAATGTTTGCGTAAATATTATCTGTACTTACTGCATATACTATTTAATCCGAACACATAGCCGTGGTAGACATCACAGTTTGTAATACATTTAATCAAGGCGATCCAAGTAAAGCAATAAAGCCAACAAAGATACAAATAAATGTGAAAGAATAAGAGAGAAACAAAATTATTGTTAAATAGGGTTAACAATAAATGAATAGGAATTAATATAACAGAAATTAACGATTGATATTTCATTTAAATTCTTGTACATTCAAGTTGTCTGTAAATCAAGAAGCTGGAAGTGAACTCCATATGCGAGAAGTGCGAGAGAAAAGACTACTAGCATTTGATACATCTAGGAATTTAAACTTTAAAATGATGAGATGTAACTGACAAAGTAGCACTACGTATAAATTTGTAAAGTCACGGTAACAAAAATGATAGCTGATCAGGACAATTACCGTGGAGAAATCAGGGAACGTACGTTACGGCGGTGGGGATGTACCTAAACACGATATGCCAGGTCAGAAGCGATAATATGAATGATTCTTTATATTTTCCAACTTATTCAAGACGATCTTGACCTTCTAATCTTCTAACCTTCTATCCTAAAGTAACAAGGTACTTCACAAGTTTCACGTATGATTTCAATTTCAAGTTTTTTTCATTACACTTTGGACTTTCATACCTGAAACTCCACCCTCATGTGCCAAACGTCTTAAGAATTGAGTTGGGTCTTTTCTAATTGATGTCTTTAGCTCTAAATTGAAATGGTGATCCCTCTTCCTGTTGTGACATCCTGATCCAGTTTTCTTCTCTACCGTTCCCTCTTTTTAAAACTTATTCACGGTTCTCTTGATGGTTCTTGAATAAACTTTGAAAATGGTATCCAGAGTATGAATGTTGGTACCATTACTGAATTATCTTTTTTCCTCTCACCATTGCTGAGTTGGGGAGTCAGTGGAGCTGACACAAAACGATTTTAACCTGTTCTCTTTCTAGCTGAATAACTCAAAATGTTTTTCAGTGTTTCTTACAACAAATGGGGTCGAGAGAGCTAAACGCTTTATTTGAAAAACTTGAAAAAAAGACACTCAATTAGTTTAGTGTTTTCTTTAGATATCAAACATTTTGTGGGATAGACAATTATCCCATACTGTTACACGATTTGGACAATTTTGCTGTTACACCCGGTATATAGACTGCATATAATTACGACATATGTAATATTTAATGAATATACGTGTTTGTATAGAGATATATGCTTTTAAGCATTATGCATTCGATATCAGAAAAAAAAAACTGATATCATATTCTTCGATACGTGTGATTCAAAAATGTTTCATACAATTGTGTACTGAGTGCTCCTCACTAGAAATTGATTTTTATTATCGAATTACCTATCGATATATACATTATTTGTGGGATGGATAATTATGTTAGACGATTTGGACGATTTTGCTGTTACACGCGATATATTACTGATGTGAATTCAAAATTCGCGCATGTTTTTTTAGATAAGGGACATTTAAAAATCTCAGAGAAAAATCGTTGGGAATTTTCCCGAAATGATTTCTACCCAGATATCAACTGTGGCATAAACATCAACAAATATTTGTTCGTGGTTGAAACTTGATAATTGTACCGAAAGCAAAATGCAAGAAACATTAACCAGGAACAACGTTTAAAAGAGATGCATTTGCCTTTTTTTTTATTCGTTATATCTTGATCAACGGCAAAGAGAATGTGGGCAGAACTTTCATAGATTTCCTGCAATATTTCAAATTGAGTTGCATATGTTTCGCCAATGTATTGACTGATTCATTCTTCGTTGCAGGTTGTTTAAAGCCAGGAAATATTCTTAGATTGTAAGAATATTTTTTTTTTATGTCAGAGGTCAGATAACTGTTATAGCATACGTACGGACGATAATGGGTATGTCCCCATTCACATAAATACAGTAGTAATACCGTATGTTAGTCTGCCATTGGATTCCCAACATTAAATTCGGCGTTGTGCCACATCTGACCGCGAGGGGCTGTTGGTAGATATCCTAGAGTGCGAGATTCGTTTCCAGCTGCGCTTGTCAAACTCCTTGCCTCCGGTCAGAGAGGATCCCCAGACGAGGCTCTGTCGAAGGGCAGAGTCACGTCTCGGACAACAGCTACCCGACCCCGTTTTATATGGGGTATACGGGGAATTTTTAGCCGAGCCTACGGGCTTGGATACCCCACATTATTTTCGGCCTTGTGCCATATCTGACCGCGTGGGGCGGTTGGAAGATATCCTGCAGTCGGAGATTCATTGTGAAATTCACTTGACTCACTTCTAGCAGTTTACTACTTCTATGCGCCGCTAGCGAATCTTATATGTGTTGTTCTTGTCCTAAGTATTATCGTTCATAATCAACCTTCTTGTAATTATTCTATTCAGTAACCTTCCCTAGGTTGCAATAATAACAATGGTTTAATGATACAAATATTACTAATTAACCTATAGCTTGTGGAGGATAAATGGATTCATATCTTTCTCAAAGGTATTTGCGCGTAAGTGACTCTCACGAACACAAAGGGAATTAGAACTCGGATGTCCGATTAACAATTCTGAGCCATGACACCACCCGCACATCCAAGCTTAAAACACTTGGTAATACTAAGCGGTCACCCATCTAGGTACTGAGCATGTTCAATACATTGTTGAATATTAAGCACCTAGTTCGCGCATTATACAATAATAATTTTCAGATCAAAATTTAGTTAATAACTATGGCTGCGGACTTATACAAGTTGCGACAGTTAAATTGTCGCTATTTTTTATTTTTTAAATTTCGCTCATGCACGTTGTTTGATTTTGATTTTGCCGACTGTACAAGTAAAGTAGGATCAATTGGACACCTTCTGTGAGAAAAACAGCACTATAATGCAATTCTCTCCACCAGAAATTTGGTAACGACATGCCGTACTGCTTGGCATTAGCATCGGAACCTCCAATACGAACATTTCAGAGAGTTTGGGTGTTGATCTGAGGACATCGTACAGGATTCGAAAAGAGTTGGAAGAGTCTAATGGTGATTACGATGGTACAGTTGCTCGTAAAATTGATCGTTATGATAAGACAAGAACTACAGGATTTGTTGTCAAGGGTCTCAGAATCAACACGGAGGCCGACATCAAGTGCTTTGAGCAGACAGTGCTGCCCTGGCTCAAGATGGCGGCTACCCGAATACACTGTGTCTGACAACAGTTCTCTGCGCTGTGCCACGCAAGCCGGAAAACCCAGTCAGATAATTTCTGCGACAACATCCTCCATTACATCTATCCCCCTAACTCCCCAGACTGCAACACCCTTCATGATTATGTTGCAGGCGCAGTTGAGCGAAAGACAAACAAATCTCCTTGTAAAATCAAAGATGAACTGAAGGCATGGATTATGTCAGCATTCGCCAACTCAAACAAGGAGACAGCCCGGAAGAGATGCAGGATATTCCTAAGTCATGTGGTGGCGGTGTTTGAAGCCAATGGCGATTTTATTGAATAGATTTACTCTTTACTATATCAAGATATTTTTGTGTAACTTTGGCAAATATATCTGTTAAAATGAGATGTTAGTGTTATTTTTTCTTTTGCGTAATTTAGACGACAATTTATCCATTACACCTTGTACATATCTATCTAAAAATTGATACAAATATCATAAGGTGTGAGAACTACAATTTCCGATATTTTAAATCGAATTAGAAAAATCAAATTGATTCTCCATTAATAAGTTCGATATACTAAATTGGCCATTATTTCCCAGACAACCTAATATTGTTTTTCTCGCTGTACTAATCAATGGATAAAAGACTTTTTATCGACTAATCATGATAAGTCACGCAACTTATTGGTATCAGAAACAAAAAAGAAAAATTGAAATTTGTTTTATTGTTTCCTGAACTCTATTTTGTCGTGTCTTTTCCGGAACGATTTTGCAAAAGACTAACTTTGGACTGTTTTAACTTATGATTACTTTTTACTAATATTTTGATCATCGGATCTTTTGTTTTGGAAAATCTCCTCACTGCCACCCAAATATGACTGAAAGAGAAAGAATGTTAGTGTTGTCAGCAACAATCCCTAAAGAAATACATTACCGCAATCATGTAGATTTAGCAAAAAGCTCTTACAAGTATTTTAAGTTTTACCATGAGTTGGTCAATCTCTGTATTTAATACATAATAATAATCATAATGAAATCGTTTATGCCATGTTCTTAACAACTCTTTCCACTATGCCCACTTTCACTGATTTTATTTCGGCATGAAGACCTCACTGATCAGGACAAATTCATCACAGCTTAAGTGCCAAATTTATGGTAAATATTTAGAAGTTACTAACTTTAAATTAGGGTACCTAATACAACTGAAACCTAACCTTAATACAGCTTGAAATCCTCATTAATTATAATGAATTTATCATAGAACAGGATGGAACTTTAATTTTAAATTAAATACATGTAAATTTGTATACAGAAATAAAGTTAAGTTTGATTTATATATAAGTTAAAACACACAATTGTGCTGAATCCTTAAACTGATAAGCTTGAAATCCTCATGACCTGTATGTAATCTTCACAAGTTTATCCCAACTGTATAAATAGCTTCTCTCACAACGTTATTAATTTAATTTTGAAACACTGGGCTGGTTTTACTTTTAGCATCAGATGTAACTGGGAGGTGAGAGTCACCCCATTTCTCAAAGTTATAACTACCATCAACCACCTTCGATTTATAAGGCGTAGGGTGGTTTTGCGAGATGTAAGCAGGACACTACAATAATATCGTGATCATCTCATCGCTGGCATGCAAACAAGGCTGAAAGAGAAAGAATGTTGAGGAAAGTCAGCAGACATTTCCAAAGAAAGGCATTACCTCAATCATGGAGATTTAGCAAGAAGCTTTTACGAGTATTTTAAGTTTTACCATGAGTTAGTCAATCTGTGTATTTAATACAATAATTTAATTCTTCATAAACAATATGAATAAATGTCTACATATCAGGAAAAGGAAAGATTTAAAAAATAAACTTGCCTGTTAACAAATCAAGGACATTTAAATGTTATGACATTACATAATCTAAAATTCACATTATAAGAAATCCATCAGTTCAGTAGTTACATATAGCAAATATTTCGCTAGAAATAAAGAAAGAGTACTCAACTGTTATGCGATATCAGTGCTGCTATTTACCCATAGATGGGGGGAAAGGAAGAGAATTCATACCTTTCCCAAGTGTATTAGCACATAAGTGAATGTAATGGATTTAACTAGAATTCGATCCTCTAATTCAGAGCCGCTGTCTATTACTCCACGGTTCCTCCTTTCAATTATTCAGAAACAATTAATATCAACAAATGTCTACATATCAGGAAAAGGAAAGGTTTAAAAAATAAACATGCCTGTTAACAAATCAAGTACATTTAAATGTTATGAGATTAGATAATTTAAAATTCAGATTATAAGAAATCCATCAGTTCAGTAGTTACAGATAGCAAATATTTCGCTAGAAATAAAGAAAAAATACTCACCTGTTACGCAATATCAGTGCTGCTATATGGCCTTTACCCATAGCTGGGGAGGAAGATTCATACCTTTCCCAAGGGTATAAGCACGTAAGTGAATATAATGGATGTGACTGGAACTCGAACTAGGCTCTCCGATTCCTCAATCCGAGCCGATATCAATTAATCCACCGTTTCTCCTTTAAATTATTCATAAACAGGTAATATGAACAAATGTCTACAGATCGGGAAAAGTAAAGGCTTATAAAATAACCTTATCTGTTAACAAATCTACATTTAAAAGTTATGACATTGGATATTTTAAAATTCAGATTATAAAGAATCTCTCATTTAAGTAGTTGCAGATATCAAATATTTCGTTAGAAATAAAGAAAAGTCTATTCAACTGTTACGCGATATCAGTCCTGCTATATGGCATTGAATGCTCAACAATCACCTCAAAGGTGAAGATGAGACTTGAAGAATCAGTAATATGGTTTTACAGAAGGATGATGAGAATACCATGGACTATTTATGTTAGCTACGTCGAAGTTTTAGATAAAATGGAAACAAAATAAAAACTTATTTCTTAATCATTTCAAGCATAGCAATGAAGCCACTAGGACATAAGGGGTTACTGAATGTTAGAGAATATTAGAAAAAGCAATATTAAGGAAAGATCGCAACAACAAAAAAAAAAGAATTAAGAAGACAGCAGATAAGTGAGGAAACCATGGACTGAACACGCGAGCAACGGTGAAGATTTAGAGAAAATAGGAACAAAAAAAAAATTATACTTAACAAGAAGAAGAGATTCTTTAAATTTTGTAAGTCCCAATCTGATACTGACAGGACAGGTTGGCGGCAAGAGGTTACAGACGAAAACAACCCATAACCTATTTAGTGAGCTTGAGTAAATGAATGACGAAACAAATTTTAAGAGAAATAACAAATTTATTAAGAGCTATGAAGGACAGGAAATTGTGGAGAGCCATGATTGTCTCCGTTCTGAAGGTACATAGCACATAAAGAAGTTTATTTATACATATTAGATTGTTAAATTAACTTTGCGCAGTTTATACCCCGATTCGAATTTCTTTTCAAATACTTATGTATACCAGTTCTAAATTCTAAATAAGTAAAACAAGGATGCTCGTTGAAAGTTTGGTGGTAGATAAGAACAAGTCTTCGTTCGCCATTGACATGACATATAATGTTAAAGGGAGTTTTTTTTTTAAGACTATCAACACAATAAATAATAAACGAGCAAAACCTCCGGCAGAGTCTGCTTCTGATTTCTTATTAAAACGTTATTTTGCTGCTTATAAGATGTTCCGATGTATTACACACTCACAAACTTGAATGAAAGGGAAAGAATTGATGAGGGATCCAAGCAACCGTTCTCAAAAAAAAAAAAAATACATTATTTGAAACAGTTTCAGTAAGAAGCTATTACAGCCATATTAAATCTTGATAGGAACTCGTCAATTCGTTTATTCATCAAACCAATTTTAACTCATTGTAAACAAATAATATGAAGAACTATCTGCACATCCTAAAAAGTGAAGAGCAATAAACAACGCCATTTCAACACAACATTGTCATTATCACTGACACGCACGCCCGATCCATCTTCCTTCATTCAGATAAATTCGCACAGGCAACTTAGTTCTTTTTTATACATTTTATTAAAATTTGAGATCATTTGAGCGAGAATTCGCTATGTTATTAGGCTGTAAAATGATTCCAATTTTGGAGGCACACTCTGTATAATACCCCCAGCCAATTTAGGAGAATAGTGTGCAAAATTTCATTAAACTTAGACAAGGTCTTCTTGAGCTAGGGCCGTTTTTCAGTTTTTAGGGAAATTTGAATAGGAAATTGTTTAATACACATTCTTATATCAAGCTGCGTATATAATCAAGCCCTTGCATATTATTATCCAACTATTATGAGAGTGAAAATAATGAACATGCATTAAATCATACATTATAGCAACATTATTAAATAAATTTATATATTCATATAATTCATTACATTCCATTACAACGTTTTTATAAATAAACATCTCGGATATTTGGCAAGGACTAGATAGATAAAGAGGCGATGGAGGTGTCATTGTAAAATTTAATCTGCATTTGCTGTAAAATTGTGTCACGTGATTTGATGATAAATAAATAGATGCACAATGTTTTCACCTTTTTACGTAATTTGAAATACATGTGACGAAGAAACAAATACGTATAATAAAATATAATTTAAAAAAATATACATATCAAAATGATACCAAGTGCAAAAAAAGTAGGCATTCATATTTATGTTATTTCAATAAATTTCCCTTAACAGACGATTTTCCTTATTTTTGTGTGGGGGTAGGGCCCGATGACCTTGACCATTGAAAATTGTAATATAGTAAATACTGCAACTGGTATAAATTATCAAACGGGGGCGACTATTACCTGAATTAAAAGGCCTTTAGTGTGATATCAGTTGTAAGTGTTAACCATGTTTGCCGTAGTCTCTGAATATGGAATCCAGTGAAGTCCTTAATCTGTTCAATATCAGAGGTCGGCACTGAAGATTCAGAGAAAGTAGCGGTTGTTAAGCAATTCTTTAAGTCTTCGATATCAGGTTGGCAGTGAGGATAACTTGGGAGAAAAAAACAAAATGGCTACATTTATACACGTCGCATTGAATATTTTGAGCTTTCTGATTGGTTAACCCTCCTATTCCTGGACTATAAAATGAGTCAGCTCATTTTGACTGGCTCACTAGTAAACAATACACAAAAAACTGCAACAGTAATTCCGTTATTAAAAAAAGTAAACTCTTTCCTACGTTTAAGGGGAATGTTTTCCTCTTCTGACCAGTTAAGTGTTATTCGTAAAATACATATATGAATTGTAAAAAATTAATAAATTTATTTCAATGATATAATAATAATTGTAATGTTTTGTCGTTTTTTCTCTTGTTTTGTGTATTAGAGACTGAATTTCTTTTATAAATTCTGAAAATCTTTCCATTTATTATTGCGTTTGATCTAAGTAATTATTATTACAATAAGTTGCATTGTGAATTAAGATATGTGTACTTAATAATAAAGTTGATAACATTGTTACCTCTTAATCTTTAACATGAACTGATAGATAGATAGATAGATAGATAGATAGATAGATAGATAGATAGATAGATAGATAGTATGGCATAGATCGACGGACTGTCATAGATAGATAGATAGATAGATAGATAGATAGGTAGATAGTATGGCATAGATCGACAGACTGTCATAGATAGATAGATAGATAGTATGGCATAGATCGACGGACTGTCATAGATAGATAGATAGATAGATAGATAGATAGATAGATAGATAATGGGTGATATTGTAAGAATTAAAAATGTAAAATGTTTTCAAATCTACTATACTTCAATTGGGGTGGTGACAATAACAGACTGTCATAGATAGATAGATAGATAGATAGATAGATAGATAGATAGGGGGATATTGTAAGAAATAAAAATGTAAAATGTTTTCAAATCTACTATACTTCAATTGGGGTGGTGACAATAACAGAAACCAATTCACTTGAGGGCTCTCGACAACAACATCAACCAAAATGGAGAGCACGAAGGGAAAATAAGAACATAATCAAGATGATGACATTGAACACTTCTTCAAATAAAAGGTTTGAAAGGAAACCCCCATTAATACTGGAAAGAGCGATAACGATTAGTCGACTTGAAAAACTTATTTTCTTAAAGGACTATTTTACGAAAATAATCTTAAAATTTCATATATATATATATATATATATATATATATATATGTGTGTGTGTGTGTGTGTGTGTGTGTGTGTGTGTGTGTGTTTGCATTTATCTGCCTATATTGATATATTGTCTCGATGTAAAATTTTGGCATTGAATTATTTATTCTGGACTGGCCATCTCGTCAGAATGTGTAATGATATAATTCACAAATTCCTCGTGCACAGCCAGCTTCACTATGACAAAAGAGCCCGATTAAAACCGTGGCTAAAATACAAAGACGAATTGAAATGGACAAATATTCTTCCAGAAACATTAGAGAAAATGTACTGAATCACAAAGATTTGACGTTACCTTGCTATAAAGATGTTTAAATAAACCGTCTAGATCATCTTAAAGAATTTGTGTTTGTAATGGAGCAAAAGGTCAAGTGTTTTGGAGGTATTTATTTAAGACACTGCACTTACAATAATCAATACGTCTATCAAGGCATACAATAATAAGAATTCTTCAAATGAAAAATATCAAGATGACTGACAGGCTCATAATGACTTACAGATTTTTGCATGACGATATATCAGTGAAGGTATAGAAAAATTCCTAACGCAGTCCACTTTCAAAAAGGAGTATTTCATTGGCCAAAATTCAGCATACTGCTCTTACGAAGTGTCTAGGTTGAAAATAACATTTCAATATTCACGCCGTTCTAACTGTTAAGATCATGTAGCGGCTTCATTCTTTTTTATATTGTTTGAAAAAGTTATGACTTAAATCTAGAACTATTATTATAGATTCGCAAGAAAATTTCAAATACGTATGATATTTTATTTTGTGAAGGTTTCATAGAATGAATCGCGGTGTTAAAAAAAAAGACTTTTTTTTCCACATGCATGAATAAAATACAAAGAAAACTTATATAACGACAGAATGTGCTAGTGCATTTTTACTGAAAAGAAACAAAAAAAACTAGTCGTACGAGAAGAAGCCGATGCAGAGCTGTGTTTCAGAAAATAATTAAAAAGCACGAATGGTGAAAACAGGAAAAAAGAAGGAGTAAGGATATGAAATAGGAAAAGAGAAGAAAAAAGAAAAAAAAAGTTCGTTTAAACGCTTCAAACAAAGCTGCAAGATAATTGCCAATTTGATGTGTCTGCATGCCTGTATATGTGTTTGCGTCTCTGTGTGTTTGTGTTAACCAGCGCAGGTGTCAGATTAGGAAGTGACGAATATTCATTAGTAAAACATGTTTTACGAAGAAATATGTTATACATGAATTGTCTTTATTTATTGATGAGCTGCAAGGCCAGATTGGAATACACGATTCTGTCGAGAATAAGTGGTTTATATTCCAGTGTCTTAACCCTTCGGGCACTGCGTTGCTGAATAATTTTAACCCTTCTGCCCGAGCTCCTGGGTCAAAAGTCACAAATAATAGGTATGTAATGTTGTACGATAGATATAAGAATAGTTAGAAGTGTTTAACCACCATTCAACCGGTGGCTGGGCATTGCGTCATCTTTCTCTACCACCGATAAAGCGGTGATCAAGCCTCAAAGAGTTAACCCAACGCCAGCTCTCTCTCTCTCTCTCTCTCTATATATATATATATATATATAGAGAGAGAGAGAGAGGGAGAGAGAGAGATGTGTATATATATATATATATGTGTGTGTGTGTGTGAAAGTGTATGTATATATATATATATATATATATATATATATATTTATTTATATATTATATGCGGGTACTTATTAGAAAGCGCTCAATATCAGAGATAGAGCAAACATGTTTGTCTGACGATCACAAAAGCGTGAAACCCAGGGTCACAAACTCACATCAATCCAACCGAATATATATATATATATATATATATATATATATATATATATATATGTGTGTGTGTATATATATATATTAAAACTGTGTGTGTGTGTGTGTGTGTGTGTGTGTGTGTGTGTATAAATTAAAACTTCACTGAAAACCAGTACATTTGGACAAGGAAGAAGAAGAAGAAGAAGAAGAAGAAGAAGAAGAAGAAAATAAGAAAACTGAAAGAGGAAGAGAAATATATACATCTAGAACAAACATTTTAAACTGATGATTTCAAAAGTTAAGAATTGATAGAGTTTACATACGAAGACGATTTTAGATCACAACATTCTATGGTCAATCATTGAAGGCTTATCGGCAAATTGCGACGCGCTTAAAGAGGCGGAGGTGGAGGGTCCTTTTAGATTTTTATGGTTGAAATAAACCTCCTATATTTCTTCCGCGCTGGGGTTGAGAGGTCAGACGGATAAGAAAGAAATATATTGTCTACCTAAATCTACATTCAAATTGTACAAACTTTAATGAATTTTACATCTCACGCTCTCTCTCTCTCTCTCTCTCTCTCTTTCTCACTCTCTCTTTCTTTCTCTCTTTCTCTTTATCCCCATCTTTCTTTCTCTCTTTCTCTGTCTCCTTTTCTCTCTCTTTCTTTCTCTTTAAGGTATATACAGAAAAGACACTCTTTAACTGATTCGTCAGTAACCGGATTGACCAGTAAAATTGAAAAAACAATAAATGCAACTATCGTTGGGAAAATATTTCTAAATTAATCAAAATTAAAAAATACATTTTCAGTGCAATAAGAACAACCACACTTGCACAGGAAGGATTAATAATAATAATAATAATAATAATATTTTATCCTTGCTGCACAGGACCAATGCTTGCTAACTAGGAATTATTAAAAAATATTATTACTAAAATATTGTGTCAGCCCAAAATGCAGATTCTGTGTTAAATATCCAGGAACGATTGATCATCTTGTATCAGGTTGCACGATATTGGCACCCACTGAATATAAAACCCGGCATGACAGAGTGGGCCAATATCTGCACTGGAAAATCTGCAACTTCTACGGGAAGAAAACTGAAAGAAACTGGTATAAACAGCAACCAGACCCGGTTACAGAGATAGGACCTGTTACAATTCTATGGGACTACACAATACACACTGACAGAACAATCAAAGCCAACCGGCCAGATATTGTTATTAAAGACCACAAACAAAAACGGTGCCTCCTCGTTGATATGGCAGTCTCTGCTGACTGCAATGTATCTTTGAAGATATTCAAAATTTGTCAAAATACAAGGACCTTGAAATAGAAATCTCGAAAATGTGGCATATGGGAACATCAACAATCCCTGTTGTAGTTGGAGCCCTAGGACTGGTTGGAAAAGATTGCAGTAGACTAATTGAAGTCCATGCCTCAAGGAGATACAAAAAATTGTTCTGACAAGTACAGCATACACTTTACGAAGGGCTTTATCTATGCAATTTTTTTTTTTTTTTTTTTTTTGTCAGTGGAAAATGTCATGATGCCATTTCTAAACTTCGGTCCCTGGGCGGGACCCGGAAAGAAATGTGTAAACGCCAGAAATCAAAGAAAATAAAAATATTAATAATAACAATAATAATAATAATAATAATAATAATAATTATTATTATTATTATTATTATTAATATTATTATTATAATTATTATTATTATTATAAGTAAGGACTAGAAATTGCAGAAGAGTCAAAAGAAAATACAAACTCAGCTAAAGAAAAAATAAATCAATTAGCACAATTGAATGTTGAAAGAATCAGGCTCTATGAAAAAAGATTAAGATTCTACAGACAGAACAAAACCTTTCAAATCGATGCGAAAATATTTTACGGGGGAAAATGAAGGGACAACTCTCACACGCCCCTAACAATGGAAGAGGTTATACAGTTCCGGGTAAAATATGGGCTTGCCCTAAAGAACATAACAAAGAAGCAGATTATTGGATTACGAAAGATGGCGAACTGATGAAAAATAAACCAGAACAAACATGGGTAGAAATCATAAAGAGGATGTTGAATGTGTTCGAAAAAAAAAGTACACAGCTAAAAAAAAACCAGGAATAGATAAAATTCCTAACTTTTAGCTCTATTATCTAAATACAACACATAAAATACTAGTCAAAGAACTTCAAGAAATATTCAATGATCCTACCAAAATTCTGGTATGGATAACCAAAGGAATGATTACACAAATGTCCCCCAAACTACAGACCAATTACATGTCTTCTCACTACTTACAAACTGTTGACATCTGTTCTGACAAAACAGATGTACTCCCTCTTTAAATAAAAATGACATACTACATCTTGAACAAAAAGGGTGAAAACGTGGCTCTTTTAGGTACAAGTTGTCACCCGTCGTCATCAATTACATCAAAGTATGTCGATATGGAAAACAACACTTCACCTCAATCATACAAATGGATTCTATAAGTCTGGTGGAATAGACATCAACTGAGGAATATTTCAAGGTCACTCTTTGTCTCCTTTACTGTTTTGTATACTCCTGTTCGCATTAACAAACGAACTTAATAGTACGGAATATGGCTATAAGAAAATAAACCATCTATTTTACATGGATGACATGGAAGTTGTATGCTAGGAATGACAACCAGCTGGAAGGACTGCTGAAAACAATAAATTTTTTCCGTGATGACATTGGAATCGAATTTGGTTTCGATAAATGTGCTAAAACCACAATTTTAAGAAGAAAACTACAACAAAAATCCTCCATTAGCTTAGACCCTGGGGTAAAAATCAAAGTTTTAGAGTAAGGAGAATCTTATAATCACCTCAGTGTAAATGACGGTGAAGTAATTCACAATAAATAATAAAAGAAATAGTTCGAAAGGCGTACTATAGAAGGCTGCGACTGATATTAAGAACTGGACAGAATTCTCAGAACAGAATAATGGCCATTAATAACCTTGCCATCCCAGTTGTTCAATATAGTCGCAACGCCTAAATAACATCAAACGAGTGGATTTTAAGACAAGAAAGATTCATTCTAAACATAACATTACCGTAAAGAAGGTGGAAGAGGTCTAATTTATCAAGAAATGACTTACAAGACAACAACTATTGGATTACTAACATACATGAAAACAACAAAGATTTGGAGGATACAATTATTCAAACCACATGGCTGATTAAGTCGCAGTCATCGGCATCAAGATGACCACAGCAAAGAACTTGAAATATATATATATATATATATATATATATATATATATATATATATATTAAGAAATGGACAAGGTCCGACAATTTATTTATTAAAGATACTTTTATGTTTAACGTTGTTTTTTTATAGATACAAGTATTTAAGTAAATGCTCTGTTTATGATAAACAGTATTAAATAACATTTACCGGCCTGAATGTCCGAGAAATTTTCATAGAAAATATTCGTTCTTTGACAGGATTCGAACCTGCATCCTATACGGAACCGTCATTTACGCTGACGTGCCTTACAGTTCGGCTACAAAGAAAGAAAATTTCTCGGACAGAGCAGTTATGAATGTACGAGATTCATGGAAGATTGAAGTTTATAAGCAGTAAATTCGACCTTGTCTACCGAACGATTCTTTGTAGCCGAACGGTAAGGCACGTCAGCGTAAATGACGGTTCCGTATAGGATGCAGGTTCGAATCCTGTCAAAGAACGAATATTTTCTATGTAAATTTCTCGGACATTCAGGCCGGTAAATGTTATTTAATACTGTTTATTATAAACAGAGCATTTACTTAAATACTTGTATCTATAAAAAAGAACGTTAAACATAAAAATGTCTTTAATAAATATATATATATATATATATATATATATATATATATATATACATTAAAGTGTCTGAGAGAGATAGATAAGAACAAACTGAAATAGATAGATAGATAGATAAGAAACTGAAAAAGATAGATAGATAGATAGATACTTTAATACTTATCAGGTCTAAGTATTCAGAAATCGAAATTACCGAATAAAATTAGCCGAAATAAAGAAATAATATTCTATAAGCAGTTAATCGAGAAAAGTCAGATTAACCAAAATGTCAGATTAAAGACATAATAATATATAGATTAATGTAATCCAGTATCTCGCGCTCTTTACTCAATTTTCTCGTGGACCTTGACTAAAATCAATCCATATACTGCGAATATTCCCCATTGTTCTTTAACAAAACTCTATTACCCCCCACACACACATATATATATATATATATATATAGATATAGATAGATAGATATAGATAAATAGATAGCCGAGAATACTTAAAGACAAAAAAAAGATGATCACTATAAAATATTATAAATACATATACCAAAATTGCACAAAAATAATTTGAAATACGAAAGAGTAAATTTATTCAATAAAATCGTCATTGATTCAACCACAGCCTTCAGACGACTTCAGAATCTCCTGCAGCTTTCTGGGCGGTCTCCTCTTTTAAGTTGATGAATTCTGCCATAATCTTTGCCTTTAGTTCATCTTTAGTTTTACAAGGTGTTTTATTGGTATCTCGCTCATCGGTGTTCCATACATAATAATCAAGGGGGGTTGTAGTCTGGGGAGTTAGGTGGCCAGATGTAAGGGGTGATGTAGTCGCAGAAATTGTCTAACAGCCATGACTGGGTTCGCCTGCTTGTGTGGCATTGTGCGGATTCTTGTGGCCAAACACAGGGTCTTCGAGTAGCCACCATCTTGACCCAGGGCCCTTTGTGTAGGTCTTTGTATTGAGTCAAAGGTCCTCAACAACAAATTCGAGAGTTCTTTTCTCATCAGAGTTTTCCAAGTTGCCGTATCTTCGTAATCACTATTAGAGACATCCAACTCTTTCCAAATCCTCTGCACTGTCAGTCAGATTGACACCCAGACACTATGAAATGTTGTTATTGAAGTTTCCGGTGCGAATGCCAAGCAGTACAGCATACCGTTTCCAGATTTCTGGAGGGGTGAATTATGTCATGGTGCGCGCTTTCTCACGGATGGTGCCGAACTGACCTTACTATCCTCTGCAGTTAACCAAAATCAAAAGCAAACAACGCGCATGCGCGAAATTAAAAATATAAAATGACGGCAAATTAGGCATCACACTCTGTATCTACTAAACAAAAAATTGTTCTAGGGAGATGTCAGAACACTTAACTCGTTGCCAACAGTTAGAGAATATAAAGCAAAAAAATGAATGCCGTTTTGTCTTGTGTATTATACAAAATATCTTAATTACCGGCCAATAAATAAAAAGAAAGGAAGTGACAGAAACTCGTAGTAAAAGTACTAAAGGAAAGCGATTGTCAAAAAAAGGGGTGTATGATTGTCGTCGGGACTCTCAACATGCTAATTGACAATAGGGAACAGCAAAATGACACATGTACAAAATTGTAATATCTAAATGATGCCTTTCAAAAGCTAAGCAACGTATTAAGAAACAGAAATGTTACATTAGAAACAAAGAAAAATGTAATAATCTTCTATATGGCATTGGATATTGGACAATCTCATCACAATAGGAATTATGCTGAGAATACAATGGGCTGAACATGTGAAGAACGGCGAAGTTTTAGAGAAAATGGAGAAAAAAAATTACATGTCCTTAGCATCATCAAAAAGAATGGCTTAAAACTTCTAGGACGCATGATGAAAGAGGGCTTAGAAACTATGACACTCACAAGAAATATGAAAGCCAAGAGGGACCGAAAAAATCACTGCATAACCTACATAACGACCTTGTGTAAATCATTGACAAAACAAAAATTAGAAGAGATTGCAAAAAGTAAATAATTACCGAGAGATACAAAGGACAGAAAATTGCGGAGAGCCATGATTACCCAGGTCCTGAAGGGAGACTGTACACAGAAGAAAAGATATATCTATCTGGTTTATCCGTATGAAATTCTTACGTTATTAAAGTCGTCACCCTAAGTGTTAGTAAAGCCAACCAATGCGTTTATAGTTGGTAATAATGTTATCATTAAGTTTTCAATGTATTTTTTATTAACAGCTATAAAAACACGCCTAAAACATTAAATTGCATCGCCATCTTTCTTTGGATCCATTCTTAACGAATTATATCTATCTAATACAAAGAATACATCCTTATAGATATCAACCATAAATTAGAACTTTGACACCCAGCTGCGCAGGCTGACCGCACAAAGGTGAAGAGAAAAATCCCGCAAGACACACACACAATTATAAATAATACGTTACCATCTGATGCCCACTTAGACATACAAGAATCTTCACAAATCTGCATACGGATAGAATTATCTAAGGTTTCAAGACACATAACACGTATCTGACGAATGAAAACTGATCCAAACATAATTGATAATACCAGTCATTTTATCTGTTTTCTCTCAATCTCTGACGAAGCTTTATTTAAAGTGAAGCATGTTATATTGATATACATTTCCTAAAGGCTTAAATGTTTTATTTCACATCCAAGCTGCTTAGTAATAATCGAAGAGTTTCGATCCTGGGATTTGCGGTTAAATAAATAGGATAATCGGAACAAAACGAAAGACTTGAAAAACGTAATTAACATTGTTCTATCAAAGTATAAATTCAGTTGTTTTTTTCTTTCATGTTTCAATTCTCTTTAAGCCTCTATCAAGTCCACTTGAGGAAGCCCGAAGACTCGGCTAATCATAATGTTGCATCCAGTTCAAACGGCAAAAAGGTACGAGTCCGAAAAAAATCTAAGAAAAGTACTATGAAATCAAGTAAAAAGTAATTAGTGCCTCCATGATATAAAATTGCCTTCTTCTCGCACGACCGTGATATCAGACGTCAATGCGTAATTTCAATTACTGTCGGGAATGTTGCTAAGAGTTACCAGCTAATTATAAAATATAAAACCAGAAGCTGACAGATCTATGACAAGGTAAAAATGGATAAAACATCAAGAAAGCTTCCATGTGAAATTCTCCCGGATATAAAATTAAGACGTATTCATATTATCACCCGGTGACCCGTGTTGCAGTACGCCAAGGAACTAGGCGTGGTGTTCGTATCACGTGGAAGACGCATAATTGCGAAAACCTTATATGGGGCAGATTCCAAGGTTAAATGTCATCCGCGTATGAGTTGCGTGCAGTACTGTTAAAGCCGTTGACATGAAGTATACATTCGAGCGGCTCTCTAAAGTGGGTTTAATTGAAAGCGGGATTATAAAAAAAGGAAAAGAAAAAAGCGAGAAGGCTGTTTAACTAAATACTATTCTCTTTTACGTTCGATAACTCTCAGATCTGAGCTGAACGGATGAATGTGTAGGTGTCTCAACGGCTATCGGCGCAGAAAGTGTAATCGGTGAGTCGAGTTCAAATTCTTTCCCTAGTCGGTTTCATTAACTTTCGCAGAAGTGTCCTTGGAAATGGCAGAAATTCGTCTCTTTTTCTCCCATCCAGTTACAGTCAAAATAGCAAAGTAGGAAAGATTAACACTCCGCCGAGGCAAACGACGTTAAAGAATCCAAACCAGGAAATTCACAGCTCGTAAAGAAAAAAAGTATTCAAATGCTATTTAATATCAGCCAATATATATATATATATATATATATATATATATATATATATATATATATATATGTGTGTGTGTGTGTGTGTATTACAGTATAAACATGACCGCTCACTTATCAGTGTACAGCAGAGTGGAACAGAGAGCAATGATCCGAATCTGCAGAGAACATTTTACCGCATCGAAGCTAACCTTGCAGTCCCCAACCCCCCCTCTCGAGCTTGCTGAATATTGTCGTATGTGGTGGCGATTGACAGTACGCTCTGAGCTCCTTAGTGCGTCTCGCTTCTTCGACTACATTTAATCTTCTCGATACCCGCGGTAGTGAATATTGCTGTATTGTGTTAAAAGCTGCCAACGAATTTCAGCCCCTGACACTTTCCGACCAGAGAAATAAGATCACTTCTCTCAGTTGCTACTTGGTGTACACTGCTAGCGGAGCGGTCATGTTTACACTGCAACAGCAACAAGAAAACTAAGGCGATGAAGCTCAAACTTCAAATAAGGCAGTGTGACAAATAAAAGATATGTTATGGCGAACGTGAGAATAATTTTTGACTTACATTAATATATATATATATATATATATATATATATATGAAGAAATATAGTCTTAAGATGTGCTATATTTATGGGATAAAGTGCTCAATATCAGAGATGGAGCGTGTGTAAATATAAAAGTGATCATAGACTAACTAAACTAATACGGGTCAGTGGTGCATTGTGGGTAGTCTATTTTGGCGGTTATTTTACTAACTAAACTAATTTACTTTTACTAACTAAACTAAACTAAAATAACCGCCAAAAATAGACTACCCACAATGCACCACTGACCCGTATATATACAAATAGCCGAGAAAAATAACAGCACTCGTGGCCTGACGATTGCATATAGCATGAAACAGACTGTCGCCTCTAAATGTTGACTTCTATGTTCACTTTTATATATATATATATATATATATATATATATAAAAACGTTTAGCCTTTTCTTATATTTCATTTCCTCACATGCGTACATTTCTTTTATGGGATACAGTGTGTATAAGAACTGCCTAAATAATCCTTGGCTTTGATTACAATATGCTGTGCATTTTCGGTAATTAAAACGTTTTTATTGTTATGTGAGTAAATTTGAAATATTGATTAACCAGAGTTACCCATTTTGTTCTATCTAAAATATCGATAGGTAATTCAAAAATAAAAATCAATTTCTAGTGAGGTGCACTCAGTACACAGTTGCATGCAACATTTTTTAATCACACGTATCGAAGGTGGTAATAGGAAAAAGATATCAGTTTTTTTTTTCTGATATCAAATGCATAATGTTTAAAAGCAGATATCTCTACACAAACACGTATATTCATTAAATATTACATATGTTGTAATTATATGCTGTCTATATACCGGGTGAAGCAGGAAAAAGTGTCCAAATTGTGTAACAGCAAGGGATAATTGTCTGTCGCATAAAATGTTTGATATCAAAAAACCACTGAGATAATTTTCTTTTTCCCACGTTTCCAGCTAAGACATTTACCCATCTTAACAGCATTTGTGGTAAGAATCACCGAAAACCCATTTGAGTTATTCAGCTAGAAAGATAACGGGATAAAATCTTTTTGTCAGCCAACTGAGCAATGGTGAGAAAAAAAAGATCATTCAGGCCTTCAGTAATGGTACCAACATTAATACTTTGGTTTCCATCTTCAAAGTCCATTCAAGAACCATCAAGAGATCGGTGAATAATTTTTCAAAAGAGAGAACAGTAGAGAGGGAAAACTGGATCAGGAGGTCACAACAGGAAGAGGAATCATCATTTCAACTTCTTTTGATTCAAAGTAGAGTCCAGTATTGTTATAAAAACCCCGGGGAATTGCAGTAATATATATTTAATCATTTCTACTATAAACGGTTCAAAGCTTGATCTAACAATTGGAGAATTTTTCTGTGATACGATTTTACCAATTTTGCTGTTACACCACGCTATATATATATAACGACATTTTTTATGTTTATACGTTCTTTTTATAGATACAAACATTTAAGTAAATGCTCTGTTTGTAATAAACAGTATTTACCGACCTGAATGTCTGAGAAATTTTCATAGGAAATATGCGTCCTCCGATAGGAATCGAGCCTGTATCCTATACAGAACCGTCGCTTTTACCGATTGAGCCACAGAGGAGCGTTTCGGTTAGCAAGGTCGATTTTACTATTTTTAAACTACAATTCTCCATTTTAACCGAAAGGTTCCTATATTTGGGACTCATCAGCAGTGTGCATACACTACCGAGAATTGAAACCCGAACAGTTATGATAAGTGGCAAACGCCATACCAACTGTACCAACAGGCCACGGTGACGAAGAGGTAACGAATTACACTCGATATAGCACCGCTCTATCACATATTCCATATGGAACTCATCCCAGTTTCTCTGAGCCTCCACTAGCTACGACTACTATCCCCATCAGTTCAGAAGAAGCCGGTTCAAGCAAGGATATACAGAGAAAATAATTAAAATTTATAATAAATTTATAAAATTTATTTTATACATATATATATATATATATATATATATATATATATATATGTGTGTGTGTGTGTGTGTGTGTGTGTGAAAAGTGTGTGTATATAAATATAAATAAATATATAGGGTCACAAACTCACATCTATCCAACAAAATATATATATATATATATATATATATATATATATATATATATATATATATATATATATATGTGTGTGTGTGTGTGTGTGTGAAAAGTGTATATAAATATAAATAAATATATATATGTATAATTATTTATATATTATATGCGCGGTACTTATTAGAAAGCGCTCAATATCAGAGATAGAGCTAACATATTTGGATGGATAGATGTGAGTTTGTGACCCTGGGTTTCACGCTTTAGCGATCGTCAGACAAACTGATTAATGTTTTAAAAATTTGGGTTTATGTAGATTGCGTGTATTGGTGTTATTGTGGAAGTGGTGGAGGAAATTTCGTCGTTTTGTCATTCATCGTACTAACGCAAACATCGATGTATGCAGACACATATACACACTTGGTCTTCCGTCGGGACTCATACATATATAAACATATGTGGGCAGTTTCGGCTATGACACATGTATGTATACGGGTGGTGTTATATCTTTACATACGCATTTGTATGTTGAAATGTTGAAATCTAAACATTGGAAGTGTGACGTTAATGTCTCGTTGATGTGTACCTTTTATCCGAATTCATACCAAACGGATAAAATAAACAAACCACCAACAATCACAATTTAATTTCTGTCTCCAATCCCTTGAAACATTACTATCACATCATACCATATAAACCCGTTATTAAATTGAACTACCCTCTCAGCCAGCACATTGAATATTAAACTAAACATCACCATATAAATTAACCAATAACGATTACAAATTTCTACCTGTTACATATACACAGTCACCAAAAACAAACAAATAACCAGCTTTAAATATAACAAATAAAGCCCTATTTTTTTTATTTTTTTTAAATTTAAAAATAAATATAAATAATAATAATCTTACCTATCATAATTTTACACAAACCCCACCACACGCATATACATACATGCGAGGAAATATTTTCCAGCTGGAAAATACATATGACATGTACACATCAACGAGACATTTCCGTCATACTTCCAATGTTTAGATTTCAACATTTCAACATACAAATGCGTATGTATAGATATAACACCACCCGTATACATACATGTGTCATAGCCGAAACTGCCCACATATGTTTATATATGTATGAGTCCCGACGGACGACCAAGTATGTATATGTGTCTGCATACATCGATGTTTGCGTTAGTACGATGAATGACAAAACGACGAAATTTCCCCACCACTTCCACAATAAACACCAATACACGCAATCTACATAAACCCAAATTTTTAAAACATTAATCAGTTTGTCTGACGATCGCTAATGCGTGAAACCCAGGGTCACAAACTCACATCTATCCAACCAAATATATATATATATATATATATATATATATATATGTGTGTGTGTGTGTGTGTGTGTGTGTGTGTGTGTGTGTGTGTGTGTGTGTGTGTGTGCACTGCTTGTCAGAATCTTAAGGCCAATGAAAATTATACATATTGCGTCGTTCGTCTCAAGTTTACCTGGAAAGAAGCAAAGCATTTCTTAATATGAAAAATTGAAATGAATGCACAACTATTGCAATGAGTTCTCCGCTATGGTACCTCGACATTTTGAATTTAAGAGAAGCACTAGCCTGGCGTCGAGATCTCATCAATTTACATTTGATCTGGCTAGATGAAAATTCTATGCTAACAATTTTGTTTCTCGCTTATGGAAGTCACTTCCGGCTCCATTCTTTCCAGCCAACTGCAAACAATTAAACGGAATATCAAACGCTATCTACTCTCCATCTGATTACTCTTTCCTGTTCCCGCTCGTTATTAAAATTGCTGTTTCTAATTCTTCCTCTCCCAGTAACCCCTTCTGGTTTTTCTGCTTTGCATGAGGTGAAACAGGTTTTTAAAAAAAATCTAGGGTTTCACAGCTCCATTATTATTTCTTCATAACCAGTATACAAATATTTCTGCCCACCCACGTAAGTATTTTAAAACTTGTGACTTACCTGTTTAAATAAAACCCAAAGGGTAACTTTGTGGATGTTTCATAACGTCACATGTAAGTGAAAAACACACAACGTGCATCAAAACAGTTTTAGAAGAGACCAGATAAATTAAATAAATAATACATACAAACATTTCTTAAAATGGAAAAAAAAATGAAAGAAGATAAATGGATAGTTTTATATAAAGGAAAATATTTTTAATGTGTCAATACTTTAGAATTTTATAAGAAAAAAAATAAGACATTTCTTTTATGGAGATTGTAATCCTTTATGAAAAATATAGAAAAATCGTTTGTGTGTCTGCACTCTTGAAACAAAAAAAAAATGGACCGTTTTTATTCTAAAAAAAATGTTAATACAGAGTTATTGATTTTCTACGTACTCTCAATAAATTTTCATTACTCGGTGTTAGTGTAAAACCAGAAGAAGACGTCAGTAATTAAAGTGTGTTTATGTGCAAGAAAGTGACGAAGAGAAACAGAGAAATATTTTCTTATTCATAATACCCAAGAAATGAATCTTAATTTTATCAACAAAAATTCACTGCATATATATGTGTGTTTTATTTTGTTTGTTTTGTTTTACGCTATATCAATCTCAATGGGTTATTTAGTGCCGACAATTTTTATTTCTGGTAATATTCTTTCAAAAAATGTATAGCTGAAAATATTTTTTTTGTTTTCACAAATGTATGCTGGTAATATTTATTTTCTTAAAAATGTATTGCTGGTAATAATGTATTCCTGGTAATAATTTTTCCTCAAAAATGTTTAACTGGTATTAAAACCTATTTTTACATTTTCATAGTATTTTGACCCCAGTGTGGGGTTAACTATTTGCCCATAGCTGGGACCCTAACAGATGCTAGCACCCAAGCAAAATTGATCCCAGTCAGTTAACTATACAGTCGTTCGTATTTTGCTTAACTCAATGCTCAAGACAGAATCCATGGTCATCAATAAAAGGATGAGCCCGAAAAGAGATTTTCAGGTCTAGAACACTAGAATCAAGCAGACACGGAAGTTCTGAGAAGCCTTTTAACAGAGGGTCAGGCTGGACATGGGAACACCAGCAATTAAGAGGTGGTTCCACGCTCCTCAAAACCTCCTGATCAGAGGCCTTGCTGTTGGACGTAGTTTATCGTCATACCCAGAATCGTGTATGTGTGTGTGCGTGTGTGATTGCGTGTGTCTGATTGTGTGTGTTGATATCAAAAGTGTTTTCATAGAAATAAAAGAGAAATGTATGGTGACAGGTTGTTTTAAGTCTTAAGCGATCATCAGTTACGGTCTGATGATTGCTAATGGCGTGAAATTACCTGTCACCATGCAGACGTGATCTGAGCATCGTTTAAAGCGTGATACTCTGGTTTCTATGCCGTGACGACTTCTACGCGCTCACAATAAATAATTATTAAGTTGTTCGGAAAATAAAGTCCGATGTTAGAATTGACTTTTATTCGTTAATTAAAGCCTTAAACAGTGTTTCAGTCAGTTAAAATAGAATCACCGAACATCTATACATATTTCTGCCATTGAGTTTACAAGTTTATTTGTGCTTTTACGATAAAACTCTAAACCTTTGAACACCAAGAAATCTTTGGGTGCAGGTTTTTCGATTTCTTTGCAACGGAATGTCATTAAATAAAAAGATGCTTGCGAAAATGGTAGATAGTATGCGAGAGATCAGCGCAATATGATTGATGTAGCAAAGTTTCGTATACCAAGTCAGTTAGCTTCTGCATTGATATCCTGTGAATTTGTGGCCGAGCATTCTCGTGAAGCAAAATTGGTCCTGATCAGTTAACTATAGAGTCGTTCGTATTTTGCTTAACTTAATCCGCAAGACAGAATGCATGGTCATCATTAAAAGGACGAGCCCGAAATGCGATTTTCAGGTCCAAAACATTAGAATCAAGCGGACGCGGAAGTTCTGAGAAGCCTTCTGACAGAGGACGGTAAGTGCGACACTGAGATCCGTAGACGTATTGGGCTGAACAAGAACGCATTCCAAAAGCTGGACAGAGTATTGCGAGACAGGATGATTTCTTTAATAACCAAAAAAAAAGGGGGGGGGAATACTGACCTGTCACGTGACATCTGTCCTTCTTTACACCAGAAAATCTTGTATGATTTCCTCAAAGATGAAGAAGAGACACGAGGCACAAAAGGATGCTAAGGATATTATGAGCAAGTGAGCAACGATGAGGTCTTAGCGAGAATGCAAATAAGAAGGAGGCTTATACTTAACATAAGGAAGAGTCAGCGGAAGTTTCTGGGACACATAATGAGGAAGGACGGCCTGGAGAATGTGATACACATGAGTCGAATAGAGGGAAATAGAGACAAGGGAAAACAACGCATGACATACCTAGCGGCCTTAAGCAAGTGGATGACAGAACGTGGTCTGGGGTAGGAAGCAGAGGGAAGGGGCTTGTTGAGTGCTGCAAGGTTTAGAGGGAGGTGGAGAACCATGATCGCCTACGTCCTGGATGGACATGGCATATAAAAAGAAAGAAAGTTTTTGTGTTTCTAATGTCTTAGGTTACAAACAAAGAGGAGGCTTATACCTAGCATCATGAAGAGGCAGCTGAAGTTTCTGGGACACATAATGAGGAAGGAGAGTCTGGAGAATCTGATACTCACAGATCAAATGGAGGGAAGGGAGACAAGGGAAAACAATTCATGACATACCAAGCAGCCTTATGCAAGCGGATGACAGAACGTGATCTGGGAGAGGAAACAGAGGGAAGGAACTTGTTGAGAGCAGCAGGGGACAGGGGGGGAGGGCCATGATCGCCTACATCCTGAAAGGTCATGACACATAAAAAGAAAGAATGTGCATTTCATCTTGTTGTAAACCTCGGTGGCGATTCTATGTTTAGTTTGCAGAAAAGCGTTAACAGATAACGCCAATGGAGGACGAACAGACATTAACAATAATCTTTTCTTGGTACAATTTCTGTTTTGGAAACTATTTGAATCTTTCGGCATGATCAAGCCATTTTGATGGTCGTTTAGGATTTTCATAAGTGATCCAGTTCTCATCGCAAGTCACTATTCGATTACTATATGGATCAATATAATTTCGCAAATGCAGCGTGGAACATATTTCAAAACATAGAAACCTTTCACTTTTTCTGGGTTCTTGTGGACCCATTTACTGAGTTTCTTCCCTTTGTAAATTCCGTTGAGAAAGTCCGATATTGTTGAAATACTGACACCCATTGTCTGAGATATTTCTTTGCCTGTGATTTGTTCGACTATTGTTTTTAGATATTGATTGTCAATTGCAGAAGGACGTTCTCTACCACTTTCATCTTCAAGACTCATATCCCCGCTGGGGAACTTCAGAAACCAGCGCCCTACTTTCACATCACAAGTGGAACCTTCATCACATGCCCCGTTAATCATTCCAGATGATCTAATACAAACGCATTGTGGTGGATTTGAGGCTCATTCCTCGCATAAATATGTCAGGTTTTAGACAATATAATTATATGTAATTTTATTTCGGGCTAATGATGTAATCTTTATTTTTATTAATACAACGTTTCAAACTTTCATTGCCTGGACTTTATCAGGTGCCTCTTGATAGACCTCAGTAAAGTTTAATTTTTTTTTTTTTAATATGGATCAATATTGTGAATTTCTTTCTCCGTTTAATGATAATGTTATTAAACTTATCAGACGTTATGAAAAGAATTTACATAAAATAAATAGACAGCACTTGTCTATATTATTTAATGAAACGTGTATGATTATATATATATATATATATTTATGTATATATATATATATATATATATATATATATATATATATATACACACACACACACACATATATATATATATATAGATAGATAGATAGATAGATAGAGAGAGAGAGAGAGAAAGAGAGAGTGAGATGGATAGGCAGACAGAGAGAAAGAGTGGGGAGAAATGGAAAGAGAGAGACGATAAAGTAGAGAATGTCTATCTTCAAACAAGTGAATATGGTTATAGTTTCACTGGACTATCGTCTGATGATCGCTTGTAGTGTGAAACTGTAAGTCATTATGCAGTATTGATTTCCTTGCTCACACTGATTCTTTCTCTTTCTGTTTGCCTGTTTCCTTTCTTTCTGCACTCTGCCTTATTTAGTTACGCTAAACCACTCCCCCTACTCTCATCTCCTTTAACGTTTTGTTTTATAATAATTATAATCTATATTATTATTATTTCTCTAATTCTCTTTCTGTTAATCCTTTTACCTCTGTGTGGCCTAATACCCCCAATTTGTCTACATAGGATTAACATTCTCTGACATCATTTAATACACTGTCTCGCCTTTAAGATAGATATTGACCAACTTCACTAAACTATGACCGCTGTCATCGCTTGATTTATACATCGAAAAGAGTGAAGTCAGTATTTAGGTATCTTTGCCACGTTAAATTTTATGTTGACCCCTTCCAATATTAATTCCTTCCTTTTACTTCCTGCTTCCTTTAGCTCTACATACTTAAATTCCATTCCATATCGGGGTTGAAAAGACAGACGATCACTTTTATCGTCTGCCGAAATAGCCTATTCCCCACACGAGGTAAAAATAATTTTTAGATTTTTCATCATTTTATCTGTACAAATAAAATACATCGAGGTCTCTTTTTGGAGATCAATTTTGATATTTAATATTACTAGAACCCACAGAATTTATTTTACCCTTACTATATATATATATATATATATATATATATATATATATATATATATATTTAGTAATGATACAATATGATAAACCGTATGGAATTTTCAGGAGGATATAGAACCGGAGAGAGCTCTATGACAAAAGAAAAAGCCATATTATTATTACTTAAAAGAATATCAAACATTTAAAATCCTCTGTGTGTGTGTGTGTGTGTGTGTGTGTGTGTGTGTGTGTGTGTGTGTGTGTGTGTGTGTGTGTGTGTGTGTGTGTGTGTGTGTGTGATTTTGTTTGTAGGTCTTGAAGATTGAGAGCTGCTTTTTAAGGCTCTCATGATATAAAAATTATTACCTATGGAAGTGTTTGATATTCTTTAATTAATAATACACACACACACACACACATATATATATATATATATGTGTGTGTGTGTGTGTGCGTGTGTGTGTGTGTGTGTGTGTGTGTGTGTGTGTCGGTATAATGCAGTATTATTTTAAGCTATGTTATATTTATGGGTTAAATTACTCAATATCAGACATTGAAAGTATGTAAATATGAACATTGAAGTCAACACCCAGTGGCGACAATCTCTTGCCTGCTAAACGCTTTTTGTCGCCTCTGGTTATTGATTTCAATGTCCTCTTATATATGTATATATATAGATATATATATTTTGAACAATAAAAAACATTAAAAACTTAAAATCTTCAAACTCACGGAGTTGTATATTAATATTCTTTCGTTTTTATTATTTCATTTAGATTCCTTGACTAGTTTTGGCCAACATGCCCCTCATCAGGAGAAAAAATTTCTGCTTGCTGGTAGCAGTGAACTACAGAAATGAATGTCTTGATGGAGAAAATGAACTTTTGTCTGTAGTTTTCATTCGTTTTTTTTATTTTTTAACGTGATATATATATATAAAGAAATGGACAAAGTCCGACAATTTATTTATTAAAGACATTTTTATGTTTAACGTTCTTTTTTATAGATACAAGTATTTAAGTAAATGCTCTGTTTATAATAAACAGTATTAAATAACATTTACCAGCCTGAATGTCCGAGAAATTTTCATAGAAAATATTCGTCCTTTGACAGGATTCGAACCTGCATCCTATACGGAACCATCATTTACGCTGACGTGCCTTAACCGCTCGGCCACAAAGGAGCGTTCGGTAGGCAAGGTCGAATTTACTGCTTATAAACTTCAATCTTCCATGAATCTCGTACATTCATAACTGCTCTGGCGTATCAAATGTAAACAAATGACGTCATATATTAAGAAATGGACAAAGTCCGACAATTTATTTATTAAAGACATTTTTATGTTTAACGTTCTTTTTTTTATAGATACAAGTATTTAAGTAAATGCTCTGTTTATAATAAACAGTATTAAATAACACTTACCGGCCTGAATGTCCGAGAAATTTTCATAGAAAATATTCGTCCTTTGATTATTATAAACAGAGCATTTACTTAAATACTTGTATCTATAAAAAAACGAAAACATAAAATAAAATGTATATATATATATATATATATATATATATATATATATATATATATATATATATATTCGTCATAACTGAGCATTGGTTACAATCCTTATTGGATGCCCTATCTTTTAGTCCTGTAGCAAACCAATTCATGATTTCTAAGTATTTATATAACATGGAAAACTATCATATTTTGATCAACATTGAGCCGATCTTATAAGTGATTTTAGAGTTTGCTCATCTCTATTGATTCTACATAAAAAATCTAAATCCAAGAAAATTTGTTCCAAATTGCCTTACGAAACAAACATCAGTCAGTCTTTAAAGACATCCTTTTTTATTTATTTTTCTTCTTTTTCTTTTCTTGTTCGATACTAGAAGAGGTCATCTTTTGACAAGATAATCCCGAGTAATGAAAAATGATTTATACATCATCCTCATAGTTAGAGTTCAAAATCGTTTTACGTGGTCGTGTTGCAGAAAACTTGTTCTCCGCCCGGCAACCTCTTTCCCCCGAATGCGTCACAGCAAGCTTATCGATACTCTGACACCCTTTCCATGGCAACTGTTCAAATGCGCTCTATTTTTTAGTTGCAAAAGGTTCAGACATTTAGAGCTAGGACACGTCATGTTGCACAAACAGATTCGAATCCCATTCATTTTTCCCATGTACCAAACTAGCTTAAAAGGGATTTCAGCTAGCTCCTGTGGAGAGCTCTTGATTAAGCCTTCTGCTTGTTCAAGAGTTTGAGAGTCACTAAGTCGTTACATATTCTCAGTACTGGAAGCTCTCTTGGCTACCGTTTGATCTGCGTTTTCATTTGCAATTTGGTCATCTGTTGTCGGAGATTTCTCTTTGCGAGGCGTACTGCTGCTGTATACGATAGCCAACAATAAACTACAGATGAACTCAAAATTGATCGTTGCATTTAAGTATTACATTAATATTTTAAGCTTACTTTTTTAAAAGTGCAACGATAATTCTTTTTGCTACTACTTAATTTCAAGACGATGTGATATACGTAGGTCCTTACTTTCCGTACAATCATTTTTATTTCATGGGTGACTTTCGATGGATTTCGCAATTTCAATTATTTATTCCCAAATTTATTTCCAAGTTATAAAAAATTTTATCGTACAAAAAATTCGCCGCAAAAAAATCACGTAATAAAATCTCAACATTTCAGGTTTGCGGGTCTGGAGCCGCACCGGAATGGTTTTAATTTGCTCACGGAATAGGCCTGATTCCAAAATGCTATATGATGGGCCATGACCTCTAGGCATAAAGTCGAAAAATTGTAACACAGACACACTGGCACTCGCATTTATTTATATGGATGTAAGAAAAATTTCCACTCAGAAAGATTTTTTCCTAAGAAATGCTACTATCTGAAAGAGACTCCCGCGTGGGTGTTTCCTTGAATACGATAGATTTCAAATCAATGTTCAGTCGTTATTTATCCATATCACCTTCATAGTATTCAGTTTGTCTTATTCTTTCATTCATAACACGCACCTTTTTTTCATTAAGAATTTTAACAGTAATTCTCTGCTTTGAGAGGCTCTCGAGTCTTGTATGAGACATAGTATATAGATTTTTATTGCGCAAGCCTTAGAATGCAAGTAAAACAAGTTAGTTTCATTTAGTAAACAAAAAGATAGTAATTAACTAAGCAATTTATCGACGTGATTCTTAAAAGCATCCAGCCTTTTGGCAAAGACGGCTGGATATTGTAGACTTTTCCAATTATTTATTATTTTTTGACTGAGGAATATATTTTCTAAAGACTTTTTAAATTATGATTTTTTTTTAATTTAAAAAAAGTTTCCCTAAGTAGTAGAAGGAATGAATTGAAAGAAATTAGTCTTTTCAATATTTATTAACCAAAGGCAATAACTGGGTGAATGTTTCTCTACTGTCGATAAAACAGTAAATGTAACTTCAAATGCACTTGGCCGTCTTTGTCCGTCAGGTAATTTAAGTTAGTTATAGTCAAGAAAGCCTACTCGGTGCGTTTTTATAGTTAGCAAGGTTTGTCTGAATGAATGACATACTAATTATAAAAAGTTTCAACACAATAGAATATTTGTCAATATATAATGATATCATTTTCTGCTGGATGCCTAGCCATATCGGCTTAAAGGGCAACGATAGGACTGATTCGGCAAATAAAATGCATCAACCTCTAAAAATAGTTCAAACACAAGGGCCCTTATGCAGACCTCAGACCAACCGTTAGCACATACAGATGAAAGGCATCAAACACCAAAAACAAGTAAAGGTGAAGTAATAATATCTAGACTTCATATATTCTAAAACAAGAGCCCGCCCCCTCCAATCTGTACGGCATGCCAAGAAAACACATACAGCAGCGATATCTGTCTATATTTCTGAGATGAGGCATTATTATGTACACTATTTACATCATTCGGTCTATTGTCCTCATCTTTGTCGCCATATTTAATACAACATTTCGGCTCTTCAGTATCTGTCTATATTTCTGAGATGAGTTATTATGTACACTATTTACACCATTCGGACTATTGTCCTCATCTTTGTCGCCATATTTAATACAACGTTTCGGCCCTTCAGTATCTGTCTATCTTTCTGAGATGAGTTATTATGTACACTATTTACACCATTCGGACTATTGTCCTCATCTTTGTCGCCATATTTAATACAACGTTTCGGCCCTTCAATATCTGTCTATCTTTCTGAGATGCGTTATTATGTACACTATTTACATTATTCGGTCTATTGTCCTCATCTTTGTTGCCATATTTATCACAACGTTTCGACCGTTGTAGCCTCCGGCCTTCTTCAGGTGGTTGGAATGAACCCTTTATTTCGCTCGCTGGGGTAGACAGTTCTAGTTCTACGTGCCATGTTTAATAGATGTCAAATAAATGTCTAATGGTTGAAATAAAGGGTTCAGTTCGACATTCCAACCACCTGAAGAAGACCGGACCGTACAACGGCCGAAACGTTGTAATAAATATGGCGACAAGGATGAGGGCAGTGTAATTATTAGCACTAATATCAGAAATGTCAAACTGGACCCTTTATTTCGCTCGCTGGGGTACGTTGTTCTAGTTCCACGACCCATGTCTAATGGATGTCAGTTATCAGTTATCTCCTGTTAATTCACCTCTCCAAGTTCTCCACTGCCTTAACCAGGTCATTTCACTGGTTCTAACCAACGACTTTATCCACTGTACTATGTGTCCTTAAGAAGGCTGGAGCATACATCAGTCGAAGCGTTGTGATAAATATGGCAACAAAGACGAGTACAATAGTCTGAATAATGTATATAGCAGCGGCATCAGCCAAATCCTTTTAAAATAATACCTAAAAACCAACATGGAAGAATGCTTTCATGACATTAATACATATAATGTCCTACAATTTCTGAAATATCCAACTGTATTCCAAAATGTAACTTCAAGAAAACTGCAATATAAAACACGTATATCACCGCCTCTAGTAATAATGTCCACACAAACATGTATATGAAAAAATCTGAGTATCATTTACCATGTATTCAATTGTGAAAGCAGAATAACATAATATTTTTATTAGTACAAAAATGCAAATAAGATTAAATTTTGACATTAAATAACCTATGACTTAACATGCCTTTAAACAGAAAAATCAACTAATCGTCCAAATGATTATTAATAGGCAGTTAAATACTCAACTGGATGTCGATACAAAATTTGAAATTGAATATCCCAGCAAGGATTGAAATATCGTGAAACAGATCGACCCCAACCTCCTAAAAATGAAGAAAATTGTGGCGAGATCCTAAACAACTGCGGAGTAATTTATTCTCTGTGCATCGTGGAATACAAAGATTTGCAATATTTTCTGGGACCTGGGCACGCTGCTCTCAATGCTAATGGTCATTTAGAAAAGGAAAAACTGGTGGGTTCTGATCGAAGAAGTTGCATGTTTAGACTTGTCTTCATGTTGCAAGTCGGACGCAGCAAACAGTCAAGCTGGGAAATTCTTTTACACATGGGTTATTGTCCAGCTCAGTCATTTTTTCAGACAATAACTTTATATTTATCTACGATTCCAACAATGTCCAAACTATCACAATATTGGCCGAAGAATTCACAGAATCAAAAAGAAAGTAAATAAAATATAAAATGAACGGAAAGGTTATGTAAAAGCGCAGAAAACAAACAAAAAAAACCCTCGATGGCTGCCTAATGAAACTTTTGACAGATCATCTTTGAAATTGTAATTGATTGAGTTGTTTTTATGGTTTATCAACCTTTTGCATGTTATTTAAAGTCAGAAAATATTTTTTGATGATAAGAATTATTTGAAGATGATAATTATTTACTGATACACACCTTACTATTTAACCCATAGCTGGATGGAGAAGAGGGAGATTTATAAGGAACACGACAGAAATTAGAACTTGGTTCTCCGGTTTCCCAGCCGAGATCCAACACACCAGCTGCACATAATAATCCCAAGCGGTTACCCATCTAGGTAGTGACCAGGCTCGACACTGCTCAACTTCGAGGATCTTCAGCTGATTTGCCAGTAAGCCCTTGAAATTGTGTCTGCTGAAATCAAAAGCCGGTGTGACGTTGGTTGAATATACAATCAATATTATCCACATTGAAGAAATAGCTCTTCATTTTGGAAAGTTACTGAATGCGGTAATGGCTGTAGTCGAAAGATTAAACTCATAAATAAAAAGAGGATTAACAGATAATATGAATTTATCTGATTATAAGTTTACATTAAAAATGCTTTAAAAGAAGAAGTCTTTACTTTATATGTTTTGCCACATGTAAATCCATTTACATTTTTGTGTATTATTATATATATATATATATATATATATATATATATATATATATATATACAAGTATAGGATTGGTGCATACGGAATAAATTACAAAAACCACACCATCATTTGAGAAGACACCAAAAGTGTTGAAACAAAATGCCTATTTTTGTAGTGATTTTATAACATTTTTATGTTATAATTATCGAATAAATTATATATATATATATATATATATCAGTGCAAATCAAAAATTATTCGCACTTTCGCCATAACATATCTTTAGTTTGTCACACTGTCTTATTTGAAGTTTGAGCTTCATCGATTTAGTTTTCTTGTTGCTGTGACAGTATAAACATGACCGCTCCGCTAGCAGTGTGCCTTACTTTATATGTTTTGCTACATGTAAATCAATTTGCATTTCTTCTGTATATATATATATATATATATATATATATATATATATATATATATATATATATATATATATATATATACTACGTTTGTGTGCTTATAACATTGCAAATCAGGTTATTCTTACTCAAATTAGTGGAGATGTGAATCTTCAAAAAAGCCAATAATTTTATCGGTCGACGAGGAGGTCGATAAAAAAAAAAACTGAAAACTCAAGCCATACTGTTAACCCCTTCCCGAGCGTAGACGTATTATATACATTTTTACCGAAAGTGTCTTTTTCTGATACCGACGAATAAACACGCCCTAAACATAAGTTAAAAAAAAACAGCTACAGACGTGTTTATACGTTGATGTTGTTTCTTTTTATTCCCTTCTGAGCGTGAAATGAGACCAGTTGTCAACTCACAAGTATTTTAGATCTGTTAGCCACCGTTCGGGTACTTCAAGGTGTCACAATTTAAAAACAAATAAAATTTCGTCTGAAAATGACACCTTTTTTTATCAACTCATTTGGCGAAGAGGTTAAATATTACTGTCAGATCGGGACTTTCATATGGATATCATGCATGGCCTCAAGCCCGTTCATGAAGATCGAAACTTTCAGCTGTATACAACCGTTTCCTAAGATCGATAGTGAAAAACGACTTCGTGTGATCATCGTCTGAGGTACTTGGCAAATATTATTCTTTTTTGAATATTATAGACTGGTGTTAGAGAATCAACACAAAAAAAAACTGTACCAAATAACAGAAGCCACATCACTTGAGGACTACCAACAGCAGCAACAACTAAAATAAAAATATGAAGCAAATAAAATAAAAACAACGCATGTTGGCTCAAGATAGACCTAAATCTACCTGTTGACTCAAGATAAACCTAAATCTACCTGTTGACTTAAGATAGACTTAAAATCTACCTGTTGGTTCACGATAGACTTAAATCTACCTCTTGGTTGAAGATAGACCTAAATTTACCTGTGGCCTCAAACCAGATCTATATCTACCTGTTTACTTAAGATATCTCTCTATATATTGGTGGAATCAAGATAGACCTAAATCCACCTGTTGGCTCAGGATACGTCTATATCTACCTGTTGACAGAAGATAAACCTAAATCTACCTGTTGACTTAAAATAGACTTAAATCTACCTGTTGGTTCACGATAGACTTAAATCTACCTCTTGGTTGAAGATAGACCTAAATTTACCTGTGGCCTCAAACCAGATCTATATCTACCTGTTTACTTAAGATATCTCTCTATATATCGGTTGAATCAAGATAGACCTAAATCTACCTGTTGACTCAAGATAGATCTAAATCTACCTGTTGACTCAAGATAGACCTAAATCTACCTGTTGACTCACGATAGACCTAAATCTACCTGTTGGCTCAAGATATACCTAAATGTACCTGTTGCCTCAAACCAGATCTATATCTACCTGTTGACTTAAGATCTCTCTCTATATATTGGTGGAATCAAGATAGACCTAAATCCACCTGTTGGCTCAGGATACGTCTATATCTACCTGTTGACAGAAGATAGACCTAAATCTAACTGTTCACTCAAGATAGACTTAAATCTACCTGTTGACTCAAGATAGATATATATGCCGTTGGCTCAAGACAGATCTATAACTAACACACCAAAAAATTGCTGTGGGACCATTTTAGTAACGTAAGAAAGTTTGGTTATTGTCAGTCTATCCGTCCTAGATCTTTGAAGGTTTTACGCAGACAGAGAAAAATACATTTGGGGAATAACAGTAGAGAGATTCCAATCAGCCTATTGTCCATTGAAGTTAAATTCCGAATTTCTTCAGAGGTAATGGATTCACAACTGGTTGATAATGCCTCGGAAAATTTATTCGTGAATAAATTGCTTTCTGTCCGCATAATGGCGTCTTTTCATGAAGTTCCAATTATATTTTCAAATGTGGCGAACACGCACGGCACGCCGTAATATGGACATATTTAACTTTTCTTTAGTTAAAATTTCAACGAGTGTCGGAGCAGCATTATGGTATCGTGTATCGAGACATAATTGGGGATTTCATTATTACGGTCCGCGGACTGTTTAATAGGAATCTCTAATTACGTGAGACGAAAAGAAGGAAGACCTTTTTTAAGTATTAAGCTTCACATGATATAAGTCACAGGAGACACTCAAGTGAGAATGTTATTGCTAAAATGATGATTTAGGGGTTTGTCATGAATAGAAAAGAACATAGTAGAAAGTAAAGATTATGAGGTTAGGTAGGATATATAACAACAGGCAGCCATTTTGGAAGGAAAAGGGTTATTTAAGTGGAATTTTCTTCTTACCTTTTGAAAACGGGAGAAATAAGAGTGATTCATTTCCATAGAAGTAGAATGGCGTGTCTTAGATGTAAAGGTCTGAACTTGTCAAACGAAAGTCTGGGTTGTGTGGTTAATTGATTGGTTCGTATTTTTACGACTTATCAACCTTTTGCAGGTTATTTAAAGCCAGAAAATATATTTGATTGTAAGAATTTAGAATAATGATTTACGGATACAAGTTCTACTATTTAACTCATAGATGAGGGAGAAGAGGTGAATTCAGCCGTTTCCCAAGGGTTTTTGTTCGTAAGTGAAAATAACAAACCAAACTGCAATTGGAACCTTGATCGCTGATTAACAATTCCGAGCAATTATCTATTAAACCATTAGCACATCCATGTTTACAGCGGTTACCCATCTAAGTATTGACCAGGATCGATATTGCTTTCCGTGAAAGTAGAATGGCGAGTCTTAGCTGTAAAGGACTGAACTGGTCAAACAAAAATATGGAATGTGTGGTTAATTTATTGATTTGTATTTTTATGAGTTATCAACAGTTTGCAGGTTATTTAAAGCCAGAAAATGTTTTTTTGTCTGTAAGAAATCTTGGAGATAATAATGATTTACGGATACAAGTTCTACTAAGCTAAGTTACCCATCTGCTTAACTTCGGTTATCGAACGGAAACAGTGTTTTAACGAGTGTGAATGTCGACCAATTTCCACAAAGATAAGGAAAAAAAAACTCCGAGCCGTTCTTCATTGTACCAACCGCACATTCAAGCCCACAGCACTTGATATCCACAGGCGGCCACTAGGTAGTAACCAGTATCGAGGTTGCTCAACTATGGAATAGTGTTAATCTTAACATTTGTCAAGCAGCGATAGACATGCAGTACAGCGATGGTGGGAAGAGGTGCAAAGTGGAAAATAGTTTTACCCGGCAAAAGACCGTGTATATACTTGTGAACTGCATGAAGGCGGGAAGTTGAAAAATTAAGTAAATGTGAAAGCGATAATAGATATTTTTGTTTATATAAAACACTAACAGTAGAGCCCGGCGTTGCCCGGGGATGTAACAGTAAGAGATAGATCAAGTATCGACCATCATAAAATCTGAAAAATAAAATTGACAAAGATTCTTGTTTAAGGTTGACGGACACGCTTGTCTTAATTATTTTTTTTTTGTTGTTGTTGTTTTTTGGGGGGTGGGGGGTTACGAATTGGTCAAACTCAAACTCAAACAAAAACATTGTTTTCAATCGTTATGAGTCTACCGATTGAATAGAATTTTATTATAAACAATTGTCTTGTAAATGGAATTTTTAAAGCATTCTGAATGTAAAAATAAAGAAAAAAGTGTGCAAGGCAATAAGAAACACTACCTGCCAAAAATAAAAGTGAAGTTTTGTTGAAATCGGTTGAAAAATGTAGGAAATCCGATCCCATATATAAACGAACATACACACACACAAACAACCTGGGTATAACTCGATATGAGTTGTCACCCTTTCATTCTGGCGACTTAATCGTCTTTTCAAATTGATTTGTGCAAAAACAATCGTGTTTTTCCCATTTTTGGCGCTGTCAGAACCACCGCCGGGTAATTTTACGTAGTCCTGTGAAGTTTTGTAAAATCGGTTGAAAAATGTTGGAAATACGATCCCATATATAAACGAACACACACACACACACACACACACACACACACAATCTGCGTTTTATAATAAGTAAGATTTCAGGATATTTCTCAACTGATTTACGAAAAAAAAAATTATCTGTCTATATTTCTGAGATGAGGTATTATGTAAGCTATTTACATTATTAAGTTCGACATTCCAACCACCTGAAAAAGGTTGGAGCGTACAACGGCCGAAACTTTGTAATAAATATGGCGACAAAGATGAGGACAATAGTCCGAATAATGTAAATAGTGAAAAAATAATTCATTTTATATTTTCGTAAACATATATAGAAATATGTTGTGTTACATAAAATTCGGCCGACCATTCTCAGGAATCATTCAAACTGAAATACCTTTTTCAGTTGTTCTGTTTTTGGGATATCATTCAATAGCCTTTCTGTCCTAACCAGGTTTCCTCCAAGCCTGTGCGATGCTGACCTGCTTGCATTTTGTAAAAGAAAAAAACATAAAAATAAGTTTCTGAAGATGAAGAAGCACAAATCAAGTGTCTTGCTAATCAGCAGTGCGCATGCACCAAACCTAATGATTCTTTTTTTTTTTTTTTTTTCGCGAGCATTTGTAAGAGGTCATCTGTTTGAAATCATTGTAAACCTAGACAGTGAAAAGAGAGAAAAATAATTAGTAACTTTTTTTTCATGACCAAATTTCCAGAAGTTTGATCTGGTATTAATGCATTTGAATGTATTTCGGAAAGATGGGAGTAACGACCTAAAGAGACAAAGTAGGGAAATGGAAAAGGCAAAGTTTCTGGTGATCCGGGTTTTAAACAAAGAAAGAAAGAAAGAAAGCATTAATATAAAATAATGATAAATTGGTCGATATTGGTGAAATTCTGATAGAACAATAACTAGCCATTTAGATAGATAGATAGATAGATAGATAGATAGATAGATAGATAAGGAAGAGACTGCGATAGATAGATAGATAGATAGATAGATAGATAGATAGATAGATAGATAGATATCGACGAGACACTGATAGATAGATAGATAGATAGATAGATAGATAGATAGATAGATAGATAGATAGATAGATGTCAATACTATTGTTGTAATCATTGATTGCTCAGCTATCTCAGAGCACAGCATACTTACCCTAGTTTTTGTTAAAAAATCAAGTTGCTATATGCATTTTTTTTTTGCGCGCGCGCGTGACTAGTTTTCGTTTTCCCAACCAATTGACAAGCCGTTAGGAGAGGAAATAAATTTTGCATATTTCCTAGACACCGATAGGTATCTATATTTGCATTTGATGTTTTTTTTTCTGCACCTATAAAGTTTGAATTTTGGCGAAAGTCCAGTTTCGTAACTTTGCTTGATACTAATCGAAATGCTATTTCCTGTTGAAATATGGCTTCAATCAGATACCTGACTGCATTTTCTGCTCATGTGGGTTCACAGGTATAGCAATGCACAATTACTCACACATGTTTTTCAACTTAAACATTTTATATAACTTTCGACTACTCACATGAGACACACTTATCAGATTGTATAAATGTAATATATATCCACATATATGCATTTTATTGATATATTCTGGGGATCATTGATGCAACTTTATATATATATATATATATATATATATATATATATATATATATATATGCCATACGTGATACACCCTTAGGCGACCATGTATCTTTCGATATATGACTCATGAGGCAGATTTTTTCCCAGTAAGTTGCCATTTCTTTCTGCGGTAGACCAGTTGCCAAGTCTATGGGACCCGGTCTGTCCTGCTGTTTACCCATAGCTGGGAGGGGAGAAGAAGGGGTTCCATACCTTTCCAAAGGGTATTAGCACGTAAGTGAATGTAAGGGATTCGAGTAGAACTACAAAACGGATCTCCGATTCCTCAATCCTAGCCGCTATCCATTACTCCAACGTATCGGATGTAAAAGCAAAATTGCCCATATTTTAGATTAAGATTTGAACCGCTGTTAGAAATGATTAAAGATATCGTACTGGAATTCTCCGAGGTTGTCATAGCACTATTTGACTCTACTTTGAGCAATAAGAATGTACCATTACTCTGCAAGCTTAACAGAAGTATTGTGATAAATTTGATCATAAACGAAAATGACATATTCATCATTAATTAATTATAACTAAGGATCAGAAACTCATGAAGTTCAAATATATATATATATATATATATATATATATATATAATGGATAGCCGCTTGGATTGAGGAATCGCAGAGCCGAGTTCGAATTCCAGACGAATCCATTACATTCACTTGCATGCTAATACCCTTGGGAAAGGTGTGAATCCTCTTCTTCTCCCTCCAGCTATGGGTAAATAGCAGGACAGACTGGGTTCTATAGCCTTGGATGGCAACTGTTCTAGGAGAAGGACAACTCTGAATTCAAAACCTTTGGAGGATCGTTTAGGGACCTTGTGGCACTTAGTGCACCAGGTCTCTGAATTCGGCCCTTCAAAAAGTGTGGATGGTCCTGCACGAAACCTTCACCACTATAATCAAATCTCATGTGCTGTTGTCGGGCTGTCGGTTTCCTGGGAACTGATCTGCTTGACCCTCATACGTTGAATTCGACGGGAGAGTCGACTATATATATATATATATATATATATATATATATATATATATATATATATAATTCCAGGATCATTTCCCAACTTATTCAATATAATCTTTGCCCTTTCTAACCTTCTAACTTTCTATCTTGGAGTAACAAGTAGCCTCAGAAATTCCACGTACAATTTCATTTCAAAGTCTTTTTTCACTACTCAGTGGACTGCCAGAGCTAGAACTCATCTCTTAAATGTCAAACGTCTTATAAATAGAGTTGGATGATTTCTAATTGATCTCTTTAGCTCTAAGTTGAAATGTTGATTTCTCTTGCCGTTGTGACATCCTGATCTAGTTTTCTTCTCTTCTCTTCCCTGTTTTTTAAACCTATTCACCGTTCTCTTGATGGTTCTTGAATAGACTTTGAAGATAGAAGCCTGATTATGAATGTCGGTACCTTTACTAAATTACATTTTCTTCTCAATTGGAAAGGCAGTTTAAACCTCTTCTCGTTTTAGTTACGAAAAATGCTTTCAAAATGGCTAAACGTCTTATCTGAAAAACTGAAAATAGAAACCCAATTAGTTTAGTGGGTTTTTTTTATGTGTTAGAGATTTTGCGGGATAATTATCTATACAATTTTTCTCTTACACCTGGTATATATATATATATATATATATATATATATATATATATATATATATATATATAATTTTTTTCCTATAGACAAAAACAATTTATTCACTACAAAGATCCAACTTCGTTTCAGTGCATTTAAATTGCACTTCGACTGGTGAGAAACAAAATTGTTTACCATTAGAATTCCGCATCGCTACCACACTGGACTGTAGAAGAAATGATATCCTTTGTTTGAGAGAGAAAAGGAGAAGATGATTCTTTAGGCGAGAACGGAACGAAAGATGGCGTCTACATCTACTGCGCTGACAACATAGAAGAAAATCCGTTTCGCGAAACGGATCAGACCTACGTCCGTCTTCTTTTTAAGGGATACCACCGGAGAATGCGGCGTGTTTTAGATCTCGACCAAGTCTGATTTATTTCTAATCCGAAATTTGTATTACTTCAAACGTTCTTATCGGAGATTCTTCGTATTAGAAATAGAAGCCCCATAATTCTTCTGTTTATGTCTTGGATAAGCATTCTTTTTATTAGGATCTATCAAATCCACCGACTGAGATCTTAAACACACTGTTTAATGAATTAAATTGGATTGTCTATTTCAAGTACGAATATACTCTAAAAATTTTTTGAAGTAATATATATGTGTGCGCGCACGCGTGTGCATGTGTGTGTGTGTGTGTTTACACTGGATCTTATTAGATACATGAATGCGTGTCTGTGTGAATGTATGGGTCTACACTCACGTCCATTATCTATACATAAATAGCTGTGTTCATTTCTAAATATTCACTCTCTCTATCTTTATATACATATATATGCTTGTGTGTGCGTGTTTTGTATGTATGTATGTGTGTAATTGTTTGTTTAAAATAAATATATATATATATATATATATATATATATATATATATATATATATATATATGTGTGTGTGTGTGTGTTCTTGTCCAGATACATGCTTTTATTAGTGCAATATTAAGTCTGTGCGCAAATGTCGGTGTCTGTCTGTGTGTTTGAATGCGGAAGTGAGGGTGTCTGGAAAATTTCCCCGACACAGTGGAATAATTATTACCACCCCCGACAAATATCATGGCGCCTTGCTGGGCATTTTTTGCCGCTGCCCCTAAACCAATTTAGCCTCCAATACGCCACATTCGCAATCGATTTAAATACATTAAAATAATCGATGACTCAGAAATAGCCAAACTTACCGACTCAGCAAATAATAAGCCAAGAGAAGCCACTTGAAGTTTTACTAATTCTTTTTTTTTTTTCTGCTGTTTTTGTTTCTCTTGTAAAAATCATTTCTTTCCGACTATTACGTCTAATATATGCCAGCATGGGTGAACTTTTACACACGGAATTTTCATGGAATTTGCTCTTTGAGTTTATATATAATTTAGAAAGATAAATTTTCATATCTGTATAATACCAACTCTCCCAAAAGACAGAGAGACGAGTCAAAATTTCAAAAATAGCACTTAATAAAAAAAAAAAATAGTTAAAAAGCAAATTCGCTTCGGCTTATTTGGCTCTTTATGTATCTGACAATATACCAGACAATATCTTTTTTCATTTGTCGAGAAAATAGAATATAAATCGTGGTCAACATCCAAATTTTTTAAAATATTTTAACTTTCATAAAGTTTATTTTCTTTACCCGTTAGTGACTAGTCTCTGTGCATTCATCTCATATATTAGAAGAGAGGACAAAATCATTTGATGTTTGGTTTACAAATCGGTAAATAAGCATTACTTTTCACATCTTTCATTTGGTTTCTGTTTATGTCTCTTTTTTTATCACTTGTTCTTTTCTTTTCTACTTTCTTCCATTATTTTCTTTCTTTTTCTTTTTCTTAATCTTCTTTCGTTTCATTATTTTTCTTATTTTTGTTTTTTTGTTGTTTTTTCTTTTCTTGCTTTAATCATATCTTTCTTTCCTTTTTCTGTTTTTTCTTTCCATTTCTTTTTCTTTTCATTGCTTTTTACATTATTATTTCGTGTATCTTAGAAAGAAAAACTAAAAAAGAACTTTCTTTTTTCTTTTCATTCTTGTTTTATTTTATTTTCATGTTTGTTCGTGTTTTTCTTTTCTTTCCGCTTTCACTTCATTTCTTCGTTTTTCGTTTGTTCCTTTTTTTTTTTGCTATTTTTGTTTTCTGATTTTTCTATTCTTATTTGTTATTTCTTTTCCTGTCTTCATGTTTTTCTTTTACCTTTTTTCTTTCTATTGATATTTTTTTGTTTATTCTTGTTCCTCTTTTTCACTTGATTTCTCTTTCGCATTATTTGTTCTATTTTTATTTTCTTCCTTTTTCCTATTTTTTTCCTTTTTCGTGTTTTCCGTTTTCCTTTTCTTTCTAATCTTTTTTTTATTTTATTTTTCTTGTTTTTTTTTTTTACGTTTTTTCTTTTAATTTATGTCCTCACTAGTTTTCTTCATTTTTTTACATTTTTTTCTTGGTTTTTCTTTTCGTATTTTTTCTCATTTTTCTTCTTTTTTTTTTGTTTATTTTCTTCCCTTTTCGTTTTTCGTTTTAATTTTTTTTTCCTGAAATCTGATTTTTTCTTTTCCTTTTGTGTCTTTGTAGTTTTTCATCTTTCTTTCTTTTCTTGATTCTTTTCTTCTTCTTTTTTCTCTTAATGTGTTTTTCTTGTTAGTTTCTTTTGTTCTTGCTTTTTATTTGTTTTTTTTTTTCACTTTTTCTTGTTTTAGTCTTCTTTTTTTTTTCTTCTTTATTCACTTGTTTCTTTTCGTTTTCTATTTTCCTATTACAGTGTAACCCGGATAAAAGAGACCCTGATATAAGAGAAACCCGGATATAAGAGAAATTTTCTGGTCCCAAATTAGAGCCCATACTTACCTAAACAAAATAGACCAAACCCAGATATAAGAGAAACCCGGATATAAGAGACTTCTTCTCCGGTCCCGACAACTCTCTTATATCCGGGTTACACTGTACATTCTTCTTTCCTTTTCTTTTCTTTCGTTGTTACTTTTCTCTTCCTCTCCCTTTTTGCATATTAGATAATATCTTCATATTTCTACAAGAAATCAAAACAAATGGATACTTTACTACAATCTCTTGATCTATTTTTTGTTATTTGAGGTTTTAATTTTACGTTCTTCATAAATTCTTTCTCAATATTCACAACACAATAAACATTTTCATTTGCATGTCTATTTCCTCCTATTGCTTTTCAGTATAACCTCTAAAATATATGTATTTATTAACTGCCTTGTTTTCAGGATTTGTTTGACTGCAACCAAAGATGTTTGAATGAATTTCCATTAATCTTTTACAAGGAAATTTCGGTTTCAGAATCTCTCGGTACTAAAAACCATGAGTAGCTCATCTTGCGTCTGAGGTTCTCCATTCTTCCCCGAGCCGGTCAAGTTAGCTACAATGTTCAAACTGAACATGTACGCGCCAGCATTTATTGATATCATTTAGGTATAAATTAGCGTAAGTATTCAATTAATACCTTTCATATTACCTGATACCACACACACACACACACACACACACACACACACACACACACACACACACACACAGAGATAAAAGCCAAAACTTCAGAGGAAAAGGCAATAAATGTAGCTTATGCCTTTCTGAGAAGTTAAAGGTCCTAACAAATATACATAACCCTAATATGTTAAACAAAAGAAATGTATTAATTAATGACATCATGCATACATAAATATATAAATAAATATATACTCAAGCACGTTGACCCAGATTAATATAGTTTTCTCCCTTTTGGATTTCACAGATATTAGTTTTAATGTTGCTATTATCACTATATTATAATTATTATTTTTAATGATATATTATTATTACTGTAATCTATCATTATTACAGTTATTATTATATCTACTATTATTAACTTTATCATTATTTTAATATTATTATCATTACATTAATTATTATTATTTTACCACTGCATACTTATTTTTCTATTATAATTTTATCGTTAAATATTTTTAAGCAAAAAATGAGTTTCCCCTTTGATTTTTAACGTCTGTTTACCAATAGCTTTCGTATAAGTAATTTTTTGAACTGAAATTAGATTTTCTCATTTTTAACTTTCAATTTGAAATCTAAGTTTGAACCTAAATTTAAATGCAAATTTAGATTATACTACTATTAAATATTTAACGACTGTAATAAATTATCCAAACAACATCACGAAACCGCGTGACCCAGAAATATTATCCAGGCTGTGATCAGCTCTTTGTACTTGAGGATTGCATGGTGCATGAAACTGAGAGTTGTATTGTCGGCGTAGGGTATTATGTATATTTATTAGTATATAGTTAATAGCTCTGTTATTTCTCACTGAGCACTGTTTTACTTAAACCAAGGACATATATATATTTCTATGTGAACACTTGCATGTACATTTATTTATATGATTCTCTAACTAATGTCAAATCGGTCGAGTTTCGATCCCGGTTTGAGGCAATCGGATATCAAAACACACTGATGAGCTGTGATACAGCGAAACAGGGTTGCATATATATATATATATATATATATATATATATATATATATATATATATATCATAAACAATGTATTTATACAAAGAATTATCAAGCAAAGTTAATGTGATGAATGGCAAAATCACTCCGCTAACAAGTCTTAATGAGACATAAACGTACTATAAATTCCCTGAATTCCCTATAAATAAATTCCCTGAATAATAAGATACTTATATTCGAGTTGTTGTCACTTGCCAAGTAATTTCGACAATTTCAAATTGCCATTTCAGGTCGCATTATTTTCCCATGTATAGGCAAACACTAAGACGAAATGTGTATAGATCGAAAGATGTTTATATATATATATATATATATATATATATATATATATATATATATATATATATATGTATATATATATATATATATATATTTATATATATATATATATATATATATATATATATATATATATATATATATATACCCATGTACATTGTGCATACATGAGAAACTATGTATTACTAAGTTTATAAAAATAAAAAATTTGCTAAATGAAAGAAATGAAATAGCTATTCTTTGTCGACATTTACAAAAACTCTCCTTAAATAATATTTAAGTACAATAAAATAAAGAAAAAAGAAAAAGAAAAAAATGGGAGCTGGTAATATACATACTTCTATTTGATACATAATAATAATTTTTAAATAATTTAAGTAATTCTATTATATTTGCTTTAAAAAAATATAGTCTATTAGTAATTAAATGTAAAAATAATATTTTGTAGTTCAATAAAACATATTCTGACCAAAAAAAAAAACCTTTTCGAAAGAATCTTTATCTATACAAGTACGAATTTAACGGAAAAAAATGCCGAAAACCTTTTTCTCGTTCATAAAAATAAACAGACGACATGCGCAGAACGGATGTCAAAATTCGTCGAAAAATGCACCCCTACCCTCCCTAAATTTAGCCTCTTATTCGAACGTAACTCATAATTGATACAATAATAGTTAATAAAAATTAATACTCTACTGCCGCTGTCTAAATGACTGGATTCCTCTATATCCTTGGAAACAAAAAATTATGAATTGTATGTGCATTTAAAATTCAGTAAATTTAAAAATAAATTATTCCAAAATTTGATTGAAGATGAAACAGAACTAATACTTTTAATTTAATTATATAATGAAATTTGAAGTTTTTAGCTCCGATTTTTGAAACATGGTAATTCCTGTCTAGCGAAGGAACCGTATTTTTAAATCAGTTAATTTATAATATTTATGCTCTGTAATATTTACAGTGAGCACTGTTTTGTAAAAATATCAATAAGAACACCGGATTATATATCTTACTGTTCTTTCTTGTTATTTATATATATATATATATATATATATATATATATATATATATGTGTGTGTGTGTGTGTGTGTGTGTGTGTGTGTGTGTGTGTGTGTGTGTGTGCGTGTGTTACAATTTTCATTTAAAACCATTGACAAGTTATTGCAGTTAAGTTATTTTATTAATATTTTTCTGGTCTTATAATTTTCATTTATTCTGGATATAAATTAATTATCTACTCTAAACAATTTAAAACAACTAACCTCATCGTCAAGAATATTAACGCACTTGCAAGATCTAAATTACAGAAATCCAATATCATTTACGAATCCACATGTCCATTAACGAACTATGTACCTGATCAATCCAAATTCATATATAATTATATTGAATAAACTATAACATGCCTAACAAAAAGACTCGCGTTACATTTCTGTGATCATAGCTCAATTCAGTCTCATTTAAATACATATGGAGGCCCACCAATCTCCATTTGAATCCTACTCGTTGATAATACAAATATAATAGCCTCATCCATATGTAAAATATGTAAAAAAAAATTGAAGCAATTTTAGTAAAAGAAAAAAAAAAACAACACTCAATAATATCAACTATAAACACGGCCACAGTGTACTGATCGTGTTTGGGAAATAAAGCATTCCTATAACTCTAGATACACATATAAAACAATCCAGATATTCAGTTTAAAATAAAAATTAAATCATCCTTGATAATGGCTAAAAGTATAGAAGAAAGCGCTCGGATATACAAAACATTCGGAAAATTTCTACATAAATTACGTCCAGACAGGAAAATTATACGAACATAAGTAAAATTAAATAAAAAAAAAACTTCATTGCAGTAGATAAGTTCGCCTATCGTCTGATTTACAATCCTCTTCAGACTTTTGAACAGGAGTAGGGGTTTATCCTTAATTCTCGTTTTGAACTGGATTTCCGATTTCTTTTAAAGTCTTTTCATTTTCTTTCCCTCCCCGTAGCCTCTTGTGTCCTTGTGACATTTCCGCCTTGCTTGGGATAGCCAATAAAGCAACTAGTATACGTAAAATTATGTGTGAACAGAATTTCTGAAAAAAAAAGAAAATAAATTTAAAACATATCAAAAATTCATAAAAATAATCGAATATCAAAAAACTTTTAATGTAATAAATCTTAATTTTATCATTTTAGTTTGAAAAATATTCACTTCGAGCGCTAATATAATTTAAATACTTTATATAAAATATTTAAACATATATTAAAATAATAAGAAAAAACAGTAAGATTTATAATCCTGTATTCTTAGCAATTATTTTTATTTAAAAAAAAAATAGTGCTCGATACAAACAGTAGAGCATAATATTATAATTATTTTCTTTTTTGAAAATATAATTCCATCGCGACACAGAAATTAATATGTTTCAAAACAGAAACTAAAATTTTAAATTAGAATATAAAAAAATTAATTATAAAAATTAAACGTAAAATCCACAGTTTTGTTCCATTATCAAGCGATGCTAGGATACCTAGCATTGCTTGGCAATTCATTTTGATTTCCTTCCTGTCTCATTCGTGGGATTTTACCTTGTAGAACATGCTCCTAGAAGGAGTAACCAGTTCAATTTTAAACACTTAAAGTCAACATTAAAGTTAAGTATATATCCTACATACCCTCATTTTAGGCATTTCTTTTATCTACTTACAACAACATTGTTCAGTAATCCTCTAAATGGCTTTCCCGTTGTATTGAGCGAATAATAGTAATCGCTTCATCTCCCTTGGCGCTATAATTTGTTATCTGTAATAAGAATGTTTTATTTTATTCCTTTGCTCTGAAGCGTGGAAACAACATTAGTCGACACGCTTTCGAGCCCTAAAACAATAAAATTGCCCCTTTTTCTAAGCAACTGATGTCCTACTAAAGTGTAGGGTAGACATACTAGTTAAAAGTACAAGCTAAGACTATTAATGTATATAATAAATTCTTGGCTCTAGGTAGGGTGGATTAGTGCATAACGGGTTGAATCAAAGAATCAGAGAGCCGAGCTTGAATTTCATTGTATTTCGTCATATTCACCACAATGCAAATAACCTTGGGTAAGTTATGAATCCATTCCTCATCCCCGGCTAAACAGCCGGACAGACTGGATCATATGTCTTTGATCATATATCCTAATTCACAATCATCCATCTATAGGCTAAATATCCTCACCAATCCGGACTTTGGCAATCGTGGTCAGTACGGCTACACCCCTGAAGATATGGTCAATCAGATTTGAACTCCTAAAGAAGTGGGATGGCTCTAGATAAGGAAACCGAGGCGCTTTTGATGGGAATTTAAACATTGAGGACAACTTAAATTTTGACAATATAATAGTACCACAAGAATATATTATTTTAAGAAATTATGTCAAAATAATTTTATATTTAATCGATTCATCCCAAGCAATGACACTAAGACGCAAAGAGGGAAAGAGAATGAGAAGATTTTAGTAGAAACCGGAAACTAACTCTTAAACATGAACAAGAGATAAATCCCTACGCCTCTGTGCTCTACGTCAAAAGACAGGGGAGGAGTGTGAACCGGGCGACAGAACTGTAGGAAAATCGTTTAAAGTACACGAAATCAGACAAGAGAAAACAAGCTTGAATTTTAGTTACATCTTTAATGAGGAGAAGCATAATAAAATCAGTTATATTGCATCACAAGAAAACAATCTTTTAACACATTATGACAGTTGGAAAAGGATATTTTGGGCTTTGTAATATCGATCAGATCCTTCCCGACAAGATAAATATTTTCAGTAATCTTTTTAACTTTTTATTGAGAAATAATGAAAATGTAATAGCCCTACAACAAGCTATATTTTTATAATTTATTGCATTGTCGATCCATGTATGCAAGTGGAAGCAAGGAAGCTGGTAAGGGGTTGGTTAGACTTAAAAGTGCAGCTTCTTTGCTTCCATAAAATTTGTTTAGTGATCAGGATTGTAATGTCACCACTCCAAGTGGCACCTATTTTATGTGCTCTATTTGCCATACCCTTGATAAGACTTAAAGATAAAACCGATAATTTAAAATAAATTACAGTATAATCGTCTATAATTTAAAATAACTTACAGTATTGCCGTCTATATTTTTAAATAATTTACAGTATAATTGTCTATAATTTAAAATAATTTACAGTATTGTCGTCTATAATTTAAAATAATTTACAGTATTATCGCTTATAATTTAAAATAATTTATAGTATTATTGTATTCAAGTGACAAATTCAACAGAGAAAACCTAACAAAATGATCGTGGGCGAAAATAAACTAATAATGTTGCCTAATCAACGTGAATACCCTGACTTTTTCGCTTACCCTGACCGGTTGTTCCCTGAAGGTTAGTTATCTCGAACGTCTGTTGGAAACAAGTTCACTTCGGAGCACAAGTGAAACCTATATGCACTATCGATCGCCAAAGATGCTGGAAAAAATAGTCGGCACGGTATACCTCTCCAAACTGTACCGCCCCACCTCCTCGAAGTTTACAAGAACCAGATCAGACCAAAGATATCTTATTGCTGCCGCATCTGAGCAGGAGGCGTCTAGTCCTCGCTTCAAAGCCTTTCTAGAGTTCAAATTCGTCTACACGGGCCTGTGGATACTTAATTATTTCCCACTCTACAACCTCTTTCCCACAGACGAAACAACGGAAACCTCTCACTACTCTATCGCTATTTCCATGACAAATGTTCAGATAAGCTATATTCCTTCGGTTCCACCAGTTCAGACCTTCACGGCTAAGATCCACCAGTGTCACGTTCATTCCCATGTATTCCGTTAGTAAGAAGAAAGTTCTATTCGTACATGTCCTTCTCAAGAACTGCATCATCGGGAGTGGGGCAGACTCCCGAGAGGGTGCTTCCTCAATGGCTTCAATCTTAACTTCTACCTGTTTAAGGTTAACCGTTATCTTTCCTGCATATCTTCACAATTTCCACTTCTTACCTCCCCTCATGTTCATACAACATTGTTTAGTAACCCTGTACCTTGGATGGCTCATGGGGCTTGTATTGTGTATTGCAATCGTATTATAATTGATAAAACAAAACTTACTTACCACTTTATCGTCCATACAACCTCATTTAATAAACCTCTACTTTGAGTGTCTCTTGGGCCTTGTTTTGAGTGAACACTTATTGGAAAGAAAAAATACAAGATTTAATTTATGGATTATGATGAGGTTTCCTCGCAAGTATATGTCAGGTCACTCAATAGGTACAATTGGTTCCATGTACTTCTGTACTAGCTGCCTCCCTTTTGGTTGTCTGTGACAAAACCGGTTTACCTAGTGGGCCTTTCTGGTGAAATGGGTAACTCGTAACCCAGCAGGATTAAAAAGAAGGCTTTTAAAGGGGTCACGGACTTCCTTGTACGATAAACCGTTGAATTCTTTTGTAATTCATAAGCATCATCATTTATCCATTCTTTTAAGTGATGCGTAGTGAGAGTTTTCAGTGGATCATCTTCAAGCAGAAGTTTTTGTGTTTCGTTCAGATTCTGCAATCGTTGTTTGTTACTTTATATTTTCAACGAATTTGAAGCATCGTCCTGTTTTTCAATAATCTCTAATGTCTGACGTAACGTAAAAGAATTTATTTTCTTTATTCTTCCAATTGAAGTTTCATGTGTGAGAGACATTATGAGTTGAGAAATTTCAAGTTATTAACAATTATCTGCAACGAAATGAAAAATATTAAAATGTGGCATATTCCTATACTATCTAAATGACAACACTGAGAAGTTCGGATATGAGGACTTCTACTGTATATATTTCCTTAAAGAATATTCTTATGTCTATTCACTCTCTCTATCAGGTTTTGTTCCATATTAGACAAATTCGCTTTTGAAAGCGCTTAATTAAGCAGCATTCAGAATGTGTTTTACTTGTTTTGTTTTTTACAACAGAATGAATTTTGCTTGTCTTTTGGTCGGAAGAATTCGTTGTATCCAGAGAAAACTACAGATGTTCTGACGTTTTCTTGGCTTCCGATTTCAAGCCAAAGATCCAGTCAAAGAATAAACGATCTGGTCTCCTTCCAACAAGAATGGCTTCAGAATTTTTCTTCCCACACCACCTCTCTCATTATTACCATTTTCCTTTTACTGTAGCAAGAAAGAAATTAAGAAAAAAAAAAGAAAACTAAAAATAAATATGAAGAAAGAGGAAAGGAGATGATGTACAACAGAAGACAACAAATCAAAACTTTTAGTTGACGATTAAGAAATTTTAAAGCATAAATCTCTTATAGATGACCTAGACCATGATGAAGACATTCATGATAGCTAGCTTAGATAGATAGATAGATAGATAGATAGATAGATAGATAGATAGAAAAAATGTACCTAGAAATAGATTTAGATAGATAGATAGATAGATAGATAGATATACATTTACACACAGAGAAATAAATTAATATACAAATAGAGGTAGAGAGATAGACAGATTTACATAGATAGGAATATAGAAATAAGTTTACACAGATAGAGAGAAAAAAATTTACATAGAAATAGATTTAGATAGATAGATAGATAGATAGATAGATAGATAGAAACAAACAGATTGAGATAGATCGATAATAATAGGCTGAGATAGATAGATAGATTGATAGATAGATAGATAGATATACATTTACACAGAGAGAAAGAAATTAACATACAAATAGATTTTCATGGATAGGTAGAGAGATAGATAGATTTACTTAGATAGGAATATAAATATAAGTTTACACAGATAGAGAGAAAAAATTTACATAGAAATAGATTTAGATAGATAGATAGATAGATAGATAGATAGATGCAAAAACCTTTATAATTTTTCATTTCTAGATGATAAATTTCTTGAATTGTATTTATTTTCCTTACATATTAACTGTGGAGAATATCATAAGCCGTGGTTCTTAAACGGTGCAGCGCGCTTCATAAGTGCTACGGAGGAGGATAGCCGGTGAGGCAGAATGATTCAAAGACAATCAAAACTTTTGAAAGCGATTTTTTAAAAATTAATATGCCAAAATAAATATGATTTCAAAATTTAAAATTATGGACTACTTGTAATTACATGCATGAGTCTCTGTATAAATAGTTACACATAATTATTGACCGATATCAAGTACTAAGAATACCGTAGCATGAAAAATAAAGATTGTGAATCAGTGTCGTAAAGAGTCACTACTTTCTCTTGTCTCGAGTAACTGGTCTAAAAACCGGTTTACGGCTATCGCCGTAAAGTAGTCAACAATGCTGTGGAGAAGTACAAATTTGTGATATGTATTTGGTAAAATATAAAATGATTGAAATAAAATTTATAACAAATAGTTTTTATTTTAGTTATATATAAATTTCAAGTCAGCATGAATGCCTCTATTTTTTGATTTCTAATTGCCAATTAGCAATAAGTTTTACAGTGTCTGCAGTTGACACTTAGGTCAGCACGATACGGTGTATAAGTTGTTGGTTGACGGGATTCTATCAAAAAGATTTCCGGGAAATAACTGAGATAGACGTCCGTATTTGAGTATGATGAAAAAACGATCTCGAATATTTTATAACTATTAATAATATCCCATTGGGATATGGACGGGCCGAAAATTAATTGGTTAAAATGATGATTTTGGTGGGTGGGCGGTGAATGTCGCGAAGTTCAACCAATCTGAGCGATGGTTCATTAAGATCCAGCTTAAATAATGAAAATATTTTGACTGATTGAAATTTTGTTAGATTGATAGATATGACGGGCTATCATATATATATATATATATATATATATATATATATTTAGTTTATGCAAACTTAGGTAATCCGTATGGGTAGACCCGAGGAGGATGATATCCAGAGAGCTCAATGTAAAATTCAGAGCAGATATGTTTGAATAAAAGACAGACCACGTTAAGATTCCATGTAATAAGCTATTTCACCATAACCCCTTTTACAGGGTTCTGGATCATCAGACTTTACTTCCAAAAGCTGAAATGAAAAATGAAAAGAAATTCACACATTTTTGACGGACCTCATCAAGTATACGTAAAATTAACGAAGTGAGGAAGTGAGGTGGGAGAAAGGATATGAGTGTGTCATATGTATCATTTCAATTTCAATATACTTAAATATTTGTATCTATAAAAAGAATGTATAAACATAAGAATGTCTTTATATATATATATATATATATATATATATATATATATATATATATATATATATAAAGAGAGAGAGAAAATAAAGACAGACTTTCATAGATAGATAGATATGTCAGGCTGGCATATATATTGGTGTGGGTTTGTAAACAGTGACTATGACGGCTATTATAGCAAGACTCTTCGGTATAGCGAATCGAGTACTCTCAGTCAATGTGTGTTTATCTAAAAATAAATACGCTAAAAATTCCCAGCTGTGCCCCGGCGGCTTAGTGGTAGAATCTCCGACTGACGCCAATTCATTTCTGGTTTCGATCTTAGCTAGAGGCAACCGGGCGTCTAGCCACACTGAAGAGCTGTGATACAGTCTGTCTGTGGATGAAAAAAAAATATATATATATAAATATGACAGGCTGGTATATATATATATATATATATATATATATATATATATATATATATATAGATAGATAGATAGATAGATAGATAGATAGAGAGGGAGAGAGAGAGAAATTACAGGATGGCATGTATATATATATATATGTATATATATATATATATATATATATAGAGAGAGAGAGAGAGAGAACTGTATGGCATAGATATAGGACATGCTTAGATAGATAGATAGATAGATAGATAGATAGATAGATAGATATGAAAATATTTTGAGTGGATGCGGATCGGTAAATAGCCTCGGTATTACTTTCTGGAGCGTTTCATGAAAGCATATTCTCTTTTTGTAATTGGTATGATGCGGAATTGAAGAATTTAAGAAACAGACACTTAATACTTGATATCACTCTGAAGTAACTATCAAAGCCGTACTAAAATAATAAAAAAGAAATTATTCGAATATATGATCTGTTTGTTATTATTATGGTCAAGAATCATTAAGATAGCCGGACTGTTAAAACACTTGTATAAACTATTACGTAAAATTACATAGTCCGTGTGATCTCGTGGTACATGGCTTTTGTAATATCGCTCTGCATGAGAGTTTGTGAAATAGAAAAAAAAAAAAAAGAAAAATATTGATTTTGGGCACATCACAGATTATTTGCGTCCAAGGAGGTACAGTTGTAATTATTATATTTTATTGTTGTGGGGCTATCCCCTTTTTACATAAGATGGACTCGTCCAAAGTATACTTATACTGACAGATAGAATACCTGTTGTTGATATCCGTTGAGATACAGTCTCGACGTTTGTAGAACTCTCTGCTTTGCCAGATATGAACCCAGACGAAGCATTGCCGAAGGGCAATGTTTCGTCCCGGGAGGTAGACAGGCCCTGAACCCGTCTAGGCGGGTTCAAAGGGGATATTTTTGGCCGAGCGTACGGGCTCGGAGAAACCCACTTTAAACTCAGCCTTGTGCCACATATATTCCTCGTGGGTGGGATATTAAATACCGAGATACGTTGAGATACGTGGAGATACGTTGAGACAAGTTGAGAGATACGGAGACAGACACAGGGTGTTCTCAGAGAGTTATGCAAGAGTCCAGAGAGAAAGAGAGATGATTTCAGCTTTACTTACAGAGACTTGTACATATACTTTCTACTAACCCGCATTTCTGGACTACTAATCTTCACTTCAAGTCTGTATTCTTACGTTAATACACTTATTTTTCTCTCTCAATTTCTGGTGTTGTTTATTTATTTGTGCAGGATTCCATTCCCGGAATCCACAACATTTATATTATAATAATATTTAATTTAAATTATTAACAAAAATTAACTTGCATTTTTCAGGTTATTAGTTATCTAAGACAGTGATTCCATACTTTTTTTTCACTAATGGCTCTCTTTGAACCTTGATATATCTGTGGCCCATGAAATTATTATAGTGCAAAAAATGACTTCCATTTTACAATGAAAATACAGCTATGTCTATTTATTGGACACACATAATTTCACAAGCATCTAAAATATTTCGCATCTCCAATGAAACGAAATTTTCAGGATTTATTTTTACAATTTTCCTGTTTATGGCACCAAACACAAAACTTGTCCATAACTTCTAGACTCCATGTTTAAATCTATATTTCCAATGCCTGACCAATTAAAAGTTATTCAAACACTAATAAGTTAATTTTCATAATCTAAATATATTAAAATTATTTATATACATTTAATTTAAACTAATTTAAGGACTAGTAATTAATAAAAAAACCTATGGACGGTTCAATAAGCTGTGGCCCATATATTACTCCGACGGCTCAGAAAAATTTATAAACAATTGGGGTCCCTTCTGAAATTTGCCATGGCCCATGTAGGCCATGTGGCTATAGGTTTGGACTCTAAAGCATATATGTTTCTGTTCAGAGGTGACGCAATGCTGGCAGTACACTCTAACGAGCAACTGCATCGACTAATGGAAAATTTCTCAAAAAACAAGAGTTCAAGTCTGATCATGAGTCATAAGACCAGTATGGTGGGTCAAAGCGTTGACCAGACCCTCGTCATCAAAGTCAACAGCTACAACCTGGAAGAGTTTCATGAATTCACATAGCTCAACTCGCACTCCCTCGATCCTGAGATCAACAGACGGGCCGGATTAGCTGCCACCACGTTCGCCAGGCTGACCACGAGAGTCTGGGAGAACAAAAAGCTTACAACGAACAGCAAAATTAGTCTATAGGGTATGCGTCGTCAGCCTGCTGCTCTACGCCAGATTGCTGCTCTACAACAGCGAGACTTGCAGACACTGCTCCAGACAGGAGCGACGATTCAGCTCCTGCCATCTTTGTTCTCTGAGACGCATTCTGGGCATCAATTGCTCCAAGCAGATCACTAATGCTGTAGCTCTCAGCCATGCCTAGTTACTCAGCCTCTACGCCCTTCGCCAACAGGCCTAACTCCGCTGGCTTGGACATGCATGTCGGATGGGAGAATTCTGGAGGTGTTTCTATACGGGCCACCGGCAAGAGAGCACAAGGGTGACGTCATCTTCAAGGAAGTTTTCGAAAGGGATATGAGGATGATCGACCTGGACGTCGAGAGGTGTGAAGACGTCGCTAATGTCACTCACGGTGGCAATACGATTTAGACCTAAGACTGGAGCTAGGAGAGAAGAAACAGCGGCTTGTTGCCGTGGAGAAGCGAACTGTACGGAAAAAAAACAACAGGATTCCATGGAGAGATCGTTTTCATATGAATTCGTTGCAGTCGAGACTACTATTCCCCCGTAGACTCATAACGGACGCTGCGTCCTCATCAGCAGTTGAGGCATATCTCTTTGAGCACAGATCCGTTGTATCTCTAGACCGACAGATGCCACAGAATAACGTATTTATACAGAGGCGCAATTTAAGATATTGCCATATTTGGTTTAGCACATAGTTGAGCTCTAATTGAAAACCTAATCTTAACATTCTGAAGTTATTTACTCGACTACACACGGTGGCAATATGTCTCAGGAAGGTGTTTTGATGTGGCCTGCCTACGACCAATCCAAAAATGTTCAACGAGTTTTCCCATGTAAAATGAGAACAGATACTACGCTTTGATCACTGCCCGGACGCCGAGTAATAATATATTCTTAGCCTTCTACGTCGCGTCGGCTTGTCGCACGGGAATAATTTTCCAAATTTGACGTCATTTCCAATAAAAAAAAAAACTACTGGGTGAATACAAATACGCTAGTTAATCGTGATAAGGAAGATCGGTGTGATGATAGATAAGGAAAAAAGATTTGGATAGAAAACAAGTTTGCGTGCATGGGTCAATTGATCAGATTTAATTTGATATATCAAGTAAAATCACAAAGTCCACCATGAAAGAAATATTAAAAAGAAAGAATTGCGTGCAAGAACGTTAAAGGTCAACTATTAGAAGGGATCACAGGAAAAAAAAACATTAGAAATGAACGGACAAAATCGTCAATATAAGAGAAAGTATTGAATTGATATGTAATACATAAAAGAGGGGAAGTAACGTAGAGAAGGTTATTTAAATTACATACATATATAAAAAAAGATGGGCTAGATATGGTGGCATAAGAAATAGGCATGAACAGACTGAGATAGATAGATAGATAGATAGATAGATAGATAGATAGATAGGCATATATATATATATATCATGGAATTCATATATATATATATATATATATATATATATATATATATATATATATATATATATATATTCCAAGAGGAATCCAGCTAGAAATCAATGTCCAGGACAGAGTAAGAATATAATATAAAAACAATTGGTAGGTCTGATGAA
>CAHIKZ030000043.1:1005000-1107500 GCA_903632075.3 Acanthosepion pharaonis | reverse complement strand
TGTTTGATAAGGGTTTTTAATTGCTTGTAGAATTAATCAACCATTTCTCTCGTTATATATTAAATTATTATGGACTTTCCTCTACTTTATCGTCAATAATAATATTGTTAGAATATGTTTAGGTTTATGTATGTATATATACTTATTTATATGTGTGTGTGTGTGTATATATATATATATATATATATATATATATATATATATATATATATATATATATATATATATATATATATGTAGATAGATAGATGTGTATATATGTGTATATATGTATATATATATATATATATATGTGTGTGTTTTTCGTTTTCGTTTCTATTTCTTTTATATATATGTATATATGCGTGTTTGTATATGTGTATGTGTGTATATATGTATGTTTGTTTCAGTTAATATATATATATATATATATATATATATATATATATATATTAAAGACATTATTATGTTTAACATTCTTTTTATTGATACAAGTATTTGAGTAAATGTTCTGTTTATAATAAACAGTATTTAATAACATTTACCGGTCTGAATGTCCGAGAAATCTTCATAGAAAATATTTGTCCTTCGACAGGATTCGAACCTGTATCCTTTATAATAATATCTTTCATTCTTAAATATTTCTCGGTTGTTGTAACAGAATGTCTATATCTATGTATGTGGGTGTATGTACGTGTCTTTATCGGTGTCTGTGTGTATGGTAACTTGGATGCACCTTTCATTGTGTATGTATGTCTGTTTTTGTTTTTGTTTTTTTTCGTAAAGGTCATGGAGATATTTCCTGTCTCGTCACTTTTGTGTGTGTATATATCTAAATACGTCTGCGTGCTTATGTATTATAATCTGATTGTGTATGTATTGTCTATTGCAAGATGTCATCCTCCCCTGCTTATATTTAGAATTCAAATATATCTATGTTGTCATGAAGCTCATATCTTTAACCCCCAGGTATTGAAATCACCTTCTTTGGGTCTGTCACTGGATCTAACCAACGCCTTTATCCACTGTGCCATGCGTCCTTGGTTAAGGCAGTGGAGAACTTTCAGAGGGAAAATTAGCAGGAGATAACTGATAACTGACATCCATCAAAAACATGGCACGTGGAACTAGAACAGTCTACCCCAGTTATCGAAGTAAAGGGTTCAGTTCAAAATTCCAACCACCTGAAGAAGGCCGGAGCGTACAACGGCCGAAACGTTGTGACAAATATGGCGACAAAGATGAGGACAATAGTCCGACTAATGTAAATACTGTACATAATAATCTCACCTCATCTCAGAAATATAGGGACAAATATGGCGACTCCGACTAATGAAATACTGATCCTCATCTCAAAATATAGAGTACGGACCCGATATACCAAAAATATGGGAACAAATATGGCGACAAAGATGAGGACAATAGTCCGACTAATGTAAATACTGTACATAATACCTCGTCTCAGAAATATAGACAGACTCCAAATAGAATAACATCTGTATTTTTTCTGTTTTCCTCAGTAATTTTATAATTTTAAACTTAATAGAGAGGACAGAATAGGTTCTACAGCTTTAGATGTCAACTTGTCCTACCGCAGAAAGAAATGACAACCAACTGCGGGAAAAAACAAGTCTGCCTAGTCTAAGCGAAGGAGTGCCTGGAGAATCTGAAACTTACAGGTCGAATAGAGGAAAGAGGAAATAGGGAAGGGAAACCTGGCAAGGTGGATGACAGAACGTGGTCTGTGGGAGGTGACAGAGGAACTAAACTTATTGAGAGCTACAAAAGATAGGGGAAAGTGGAGAGCCATGACTGCCTACGCCATCAAAGAACACGGCACATAAAAAGAAAAGATCTTTTTTTATTAGGGCAGTTATTCCCAAAGTGAAAAGTAATTTTTCCACCGGCCCCAAAATACAGCGTCTATGGGGCCGACGAAAAAAAATCAAGGGGAACGTTGGTAGCCAGAACGTGGCAGTGGCAAACCTGATCTCTAAATAAATAAACATACATTTTACCTGAAGTATATATTGCCTTCAGTTTACAGTCAGTCAGTTATGTGCCATGCGTGATACATCCGTAGGCGATCATGTATCTTTCGATAAATGACTGACGAAGCATATTTTTCCCGCAGTAGGTTGCTATTTCTCGTCAACGCTATAGGACCTGGTCTTTTCTGCTATTTAGAGAAGAATCGTACCTTTCCCAAGAGTATTAGCACGTAAGTGAATGTAATGGATTCCACTGGAATTCGAACCCGGCTCTGCGACTCCTCAATCCGAGCCGCTATCCATTACTCCACCGGGCCTCTTATGTGTTACCAACGAGGCAGATTTTTTTTCCCCCCGCAGTAGGTTGTCATTTCTTTCTGCAGTAGATTAGTTGCCATCCAAGGTTATAGAACCCGATCTGTCCTGCTATTTAACCATAGCTGAGGGGAGAAGAAGAGGATTCACACCTTTCCCAAGGGTATTAGCACATATGTGAATGTAATGGATTCGACTGGAATTCGAACTCAGCTCTCCGATTCCTCAATCCGAGCTGCTATCCATTACTCCACCGTGACTTCTTTTGCTTAGACTAGGTAGACTTTTTTTTCCCGCAGTTGGTTGTCATTTTTTTCTGCTGTAGGACAAGTTGCCTTTCAAGGCTGTAGAACCTGGTATGTCCTGCTATTTACCCATCCAAGCCGCTAGCCATTACTCCACAATGCCTCCTCAGTTTACAGTATATCCCATTTATATAAAAAATATTATGGGAAATACTCAGATATTTATTTGGCATGCAATAGTAGCAACAAGAAAATCCATTCCAAGGTTTACTATACTTTAGCGTTGTGTCTATACGTTTGGGAGCGTTATGGTTTTGTTTTATTACATAAGGGGGCGATGACCCAAAAATCTTGGGAACTAATCTGTTAGGGTGTTCGAAAAGTAATTACGTAGGACATCGTTACAAATTATGTGTTAACCAACCATGAAAGACATTTAGGTTGATGTGTTGGAAACTACATCTATAATTAATTTATTATCTCTTACATTAGGCTGGTCGGACTGTAATTACATATATCATTGCAATGAATTGTGAGTCAACCAACCAACGCAGATTCAAAGGGGCGGAGAAATGTTAGTAAAATGAGTCTAGAATCTCTTCTTTCGGAGAGAGTGCCATGTACTCTCATAATGCATATAAACGTTTAATTAGGAAAAAGAGCATAAAAGAAATAATAGATTCTCGGTAACTTTCGCCTATGAACCAAACACAGGCTTTCACCATCTGCAGCAGTCTTTTTTAATAGACATCCCAGACTTCCATTTTTTTTTTTTTTTTGGCATCGCATTGCTGCAAGTGATGGGAATTTTTTTTTTCATGTTAGCAGAAAACGAAAACGACATTCGTTATCACAAAATGAGAATCTAGTGTGAAAACGAAAAAGAACTTCAAACACGGATCTTGCTTTATATTAAGTACCCCCAAAAGACTTTTCTGCAGGTCCCTACTTTGCATCTAGCTTACGGCCACATCAAGTTGAAACACCAGTTCTCGTACGATCACCGTAGAAAAGTCGAACATGGATAGTATCTAAATGGTTGACCGCTTAGGCATAACAGGTGATGTAAGCTTGTATGTGTGGATGTTATAATGTGTAACACCTCGGAATACTTAATTAGAGAGCCGGGTTCTAATTCCAGATGGGTTAATTATATTTACTGACTCGCAAATACCCTGGGGAAGGGCATCCACCTCTTCTGCCACCAACTACAGAATAATTATTAAGAACTGTATCACTAAATCATTATCTCAAAATCAATATTCTTACCATATAAAAATATTTTCTGACTTTAAATAACCTGCAAAGGGTTGATAAGCCGTGGAATCAATCAGAGAAGTTTTATATCTGGTAGAATATAAATGGTGTCGCTCATTAAGAGCTAGTGGAACATGGTTGGACACTCACTGCAGAGGTTTATTGTCAGCAACTTGATCGAGGAGACGAAACATTGCGTCGTATCCTGCCTTGGCAAAGAAAAAAAGATGTTATTTCCCAGTATGGCGTAGATGCACTCACTCTGCAATACAAACCCAATAAAATGAAATGGGAGGTTCTTCTACAACTTCCATTCTCACTAGACTTAACACTTACAGGTTTTCAATTATTTTTCGATCACTGAAACATTTCACAAATAGAAGGACACTCAGAAAGAAAGGAGAATTTGTAAAACAATTTTTCGTACATTCTAGAGAGTGAAAAACGAAATTCCATTAAAAGCGGTATCACACCTCTTTTCGTTGGGTTTCAAAAGGAAGATGAATGTTAGTAAATAGTATTTAAATAAATTTAATTTACATTAGATTTTTTACACTTTTTCTTGTAAAGCTTTTTCTAAAAGCTTTACAAGAAAAAGTTAATATAAAAATGAAAATACATTTTGTTTATATTATATGAAATAATTTGTGAAAAGCTCTGTCACTCGTACGGATGAGGACATTACACACAATAGTTTCAACCCAAAGTTTCAACCACTTGTAATATTTGGAAAAATGTTGTTATCGGAGGGGGGGATGCACATATCCATAAGATTCCAAATGATTCTTTATCGAAATTTGCGCATGCGTGGACTCGGCAATACTCAGATTCTAATTCAATCTTTTCATAATATGATGTCATGTTCGATGTTCAACATCTCTGTTGTAATGTCTATCCACTCTGATGATGGCTCACGTGAGCCGAAAACATTGATCTGGAAACAGCAATATATATTTACTTTTAAATTAAAAAAAAACTATACAACACTTAGAACGACTTTCAATAAAATATAATAAACATTCGTTATCGCTTATATTTATCAATATATGCTTGAATAATGATCTGCTGCTGCAATACACACATATATATATATATATATATATATATATATATATCTTTGAATTACTAATAAATTTGATATTTTAAGCAATTTCTCAATGGTATCTTTAAAAAAATAATATTATTTATAATATTGATTTATTGGTTTCGATCATGTATCAAACTAAAATTATAATATTAAAACCATTCAGTATATTTGATTTTATTAATTTATTAAGAATTTGTGTGTTTCCTCTTCCAATCATATATATATATATATATATATATATATAGATAGATAGATAGATAGATAGATAGATAGATAGATAATATTAGTGGTATATATAGATAGATAGATAGATAGATAGATAGATAGATAGATAGATAGATTTTTTACATATTTATAAATATGACACAGATTATATATAATTGATATCTATATAAAAGGAGAGAGTGTTGGACGGAAAAAGAAGGAAATCGATACAAAACTAACAGACTGGGATAGATAGATAGATAGATAGATAGATAGATAGATAGATAGATAGATAATGTAATTTTTACGAGCTAGTCAGGCAGAAAATTACAACTGTGTAATGTACTCATGTACTCAGTTCACGTTTGACAGTAAGCTAGAAATAAATTCAGCTCAGTAAATTATCTTCTTAAGTACAAGTTTTACATAAATATATATATATATATATATATATATATATATATATATATATATATATATATATATATATAATGTCTGTATATGTATTTAAATATATAATATGTATGTATATATATATATATATATATATATATATATATATATATATATATATATCATTAGTATAACTTTCTTTTCGGGTAGGGTGTATTATTTTTAAAAATGGTATCTCAACTTTTATGGAAATGAACGCAGCTGACACGCATTGAAAATACATACTTTTCTCAGTGAGTAAAAGTCTGACAAAGACAGATGGTGCCGTACATTAGCCGGAAGTAAGGTGGTGCACAGTGCAGAGTTTCATCGCAGACATGGTGCTTAGCCATGGGCACTGGCAATAAATAATATTTTAAGAATAAAAAAAAAATAATAATAAAACGTAATATTTATAGCCTTGCTCGAACATAAGACTTTAAAGAAACAATAAGAACAAATCCGGTAGAAGGTTAGAAAAATCAATATTTCTAAGAAGAAATACTCGAAGGAAAATGAATAAGCGAAATGTATATTTATTAAACTATTATCTCGCATATATATTGGGTGGAGTCACGGAAATATCTATCGTCGAACGAAGTTCTAAGTCCGGATGAAACTGGTCAAGTTTTTTTTTTTTTCTGTATGCCGTTTTCTTTCAGCCCCTGAGCGATCAGGGTTCTCTTTCTTTCCCTAGTCCTCGTTATGACGATAAGCAACACCCGGTCGTAATGCCTCTTTTTGAGAGACTGGATGTTTTGAGGTGCGCGGAATCACCTCTTAATTGCTGTTGTTCGCAGATTCACTCTGACCCTGAGGGGGTAGCACCAGTTAGAAACCCAGATATGGCCAAATTGTCAACCACCAGACAAAAACAAAACACTATGAAAATATAAAAATACATTTTTATCGTAAAAATACTAGTAATATATATATATATATATATATATATATATATATATATATATATATATTATATATTTTAGTATTTTTACGATAAAAATGTATTTTTATATTTATATTTATAAAATGTATTTTATATTTATATATATATATATATATATATATATATATATATATATATATATATATATATATATATATATATATATATATATATATAAGGTAATGGACAAAGGACGGAGGACGAATATTTTCTGTGAATATTTCTCGAACATTCAGGCCGGTAAATGTTATTTAATACTGTTTATTATAAACAGATGATTTACTTAAATATTTGTATCTATAAAAAGAATGTATAATCATAAAAATGTCTTAAAATAATAGTCGGACTTTGTCCATTTCATAATGTGTGAGGTCATTTGTTTACATTTGATACGCCATGAGCAGATATGAATGTACGTGAGAGATTCATGGAAGATTGAATATTAAATACAGTAAATTCGACCTCGCTAACCAAACGCGCCTCTGTGGCCAAATCGGTAAAGGCACAGGATATAGGATACAGGTTCGAATCCTGTTGAAGGACGAATATTTTCTATAAAAATTTCTCGGACATTCAGGCCGGTAAATGTTGTTTAATACTGTTTATTATAAACAGAGCATTTACTTACATTTTTGTATCTATAAAAGAATGTATAAACATAAAATGTCTTTATATATATATATATATATATATATATATATATATATATATATATGCTGTGGAAAAATCTATTTAATTTGATCTCTCTGAAGAGGAAGTCTGGGTTTGTATACAGTGACTGTTACGGCTAATAATGCCAGACTCTTCGGTAAATCGAATCGAGTTCTCTCAGTCACTGTTGTTTATCTAAAAATAAATACGCTTAAATTCACCTTCATCCCTTCCGTGCGCCAACGGCTTTGTGGTAGAATCCGCCGACTGACGCCAATTCAGTCGGGTTTCAATCCTAGCTAGAGACAACCGGACGTCTAGCCAAATTGATGAGCTGCGAAACAGTCTGTCTGTGGATGACTATATATATATATATATTGAGTTAAAATTTACATTTCGACAATAAATAACCTATACAGATTGGTCTATATTTCTGAGATGAGGTATTATGTATACTATTTACATTATTCGGACTATTGTCTTCATCTTTGTTGCCATATTTATCACAGATTGATATGCCGCTAAAGAAATTCAACCAAATCGTATCATTACCAACAATGCCTATTTATAGTAAATATTTAGTTTAAGCCATAAAATGGTATTCAAAATATTTAGATTTTGGCATTAAATAACCAATAGAGATGTTCATATGCCGCTATAGAAAATCAAACAATCAACATGAAAGAACTATTTCATGACATTAATCCATATAATATCATACAATTTCTTAAAGAAATCAAACTGTATTCCAAAATATGACTTCAAAAGACTTACAACATAAAACACACATATCACTGCCTCCGAGTAATTATATCCACACAAACATGTATATGAAGAAAAGCTGAGTATCATCTACCATGTATTCAACTGTGAAAGCAAAACAACATATGTTTATTATTTTAAAGACCCCTAAAGAAAATCAAATTTCGGTTTTAAATGACCCATAAGGAGTCGATATGCCGTTAAATAAATAAAATCCGATTTTCCTATCCCTTGTAACCGTGAGCCTTGTTTCTCCCTATGCCAAGACACCTGCCTCCCTCCATTATGTCATACAGTCACACAAACTGGTCAAGTAGTTGGCCCGTTCAATTCTTCTATTTCTATTGCCCTCGATTTAATGTGAGTGTCAAGTTTTCTAAGCCCTCTTTCCTCATTTGTATCAAAGAATCTTCAACTGTCTCCTGATTTTGATTGAAGGCGTTGCATTTGTTAACATATTCTTTAAGATTTCTTTGTTGATTAATTGCTGCGTCCGTAAAATTCACAGTATCCTTCTGTAGAACCACATTTCTGTTGCCTCCATTTGTATCTACATCTGCAATGAGGATACTAGAGGATTGTATAAATTAGCAGAGAGCATTTTCTTCGTTTCTGACGAAGTTTTCCTGTTTCTTAAGGGGTACTTTATCTTCGCGTTTTGTCCCATTGCTAAGTATTTTAACTGAACGTATTGTCATTATGGTAGATCAAGTGAGTAGTTATTATACCACTATGGTATTATGTCATTGTGGCAGGTCAAATGAGTATGTATTATGTCATTATGGTATTACGTCATGATAGTAGATCAAATGAGTAGTTATTATGCCATTATGGTATTATGTCATTGTGGCAGGTCAAATGAGTATTTATTATGTTATTATGGTATTATGTCATTGTGGTAGATCAAATGAGTAGTTATTATGCCATCATGGTATTATGTCATTGTGGCAGGTCAAATGAGTATTTATTATGTCATTATGGTATTATGTCATTATGGTAGATCAAATGAGTAGTTATTATGCCATTATGGTATTATGTCATCATGGTAAATCAAATCAGTATTTACGTAAAAGGAAAAGTTTAATACCTTAACTTTAATGGCAAATAAAATAGTAATATGATGTTCCAACTTCTGTCTGACAAGAAAAGCGTTGGACACATATTATTAGTAGTTCTTAATTAGCTTTAACGTTTACGCACATAATAATTATTCGTTTAATATTTTTAACGAACTTCATCAATGTAGACACACACACACACACACATATATATATATATATATATATATATATATATATATATATATATATAGTTTTTTTTATTTATGATGTTACAACAAAAACATGTAAGAATCGCTACACAATTGTAGTGGTATTTCAACACATAATTCAACACATGCGTCTCCTCAGGCGATTGTAAATTACTGGCGAGTGAACGATTTATTTGCTTTCAAAAGCAAAATACATCCTAATTTTTTTTAAAATAAAATACAATAAAATAAATAAAGAATATGACCCATGTTAAATTCAAACTAAACGAAAAGAACAATTTAAAAATTATTATCTTACAAATATGTCATGGGAAAGATTTGACATCTAACAGCAGCCAGACATTAACTCGCGTAAATTTAGCCCGGATCACCTGAAATATCGAAAGTTTGAAACTAAGATAGCGTGACCGGCTGATCTCTTAATTTTCATCGATTGATATATATATATATATATATATATATATATATATATATATATTGAAGGATAAAAAAATATAAAAAAATTAAAATCTTCAGACACACTGGGTTGTAGATTAATATTCTTTCGTTTTTTTTATTATTATTTCATTTAGATTCCTTGATTAGTTTCACCAAAATGGCCATCATCGAGAGGAGAAATATTTCTGTTTGCTGGTAGCAGTAAACTACAGAAATATATATATATATATATATATATATATATATATATATATATATATGTGTGTGTGTATATATATATATATATATATATATATATTCGTCCTAGTTCTTACACCGTTTCACCTTTTTTAGCAGATATTCTATTATCACAATGTAGGATGCTTACTAACAAATGTGACAAATGAAAAACAAACAAAATGAAATTCGCTAGACTACTTACTCAAATACATATTAAAAAAATTGAAATCATTTTATTAGTGAGTGGAAAAATAATCTTTGTTTTCATTTAAGCTGAAAAAAAATAAGTTATAAAGTCCTTCGCAAAGTTCATACGAAAATCTTTTGTTTTTGCCAACACAAAGAAAAAAAAACCTGTGTTGGTATTAAGTGGAGCGTATTAGCGAGATTGTCACAGTAGAAGACAAAGTTACGCTCTGTGATGTATGCATTGCGTAAATATAGCAGAAGTATATCAGCTAATATAAGCACAAATGCAGCTAATGACAACTAAACCCGATATATATTATATTTTTTTGTCTATTTGTCGTTTGGATATTTTCGTAATACACACAGTGTAAATACACTGGTTTCTGAAAATACTTTAAAGCGAAAAGTAATTTAGAATGGGAAATTTAGCACTCAGTAAGCTTTTTCAGGAGACGAGAATTTGAGAAATCAGTATTATTTAAATCCCAGTCGAATATATAGTCAAGTTCATTAATTTATGTTACGCTATTTATAGGAAAAAAACGGATCACAGGAAGTTAAAGGACAGATTTATTATATTCAAAAGTTTTATTGGTTAATAAATATATTTCCCAATTTTTAATATTGATTTTTAAGAGAGAAAATATTTTTTAGTCATTTTCCTGGATGTGGACTCTAATTTTTTCAGTATACGATACAGAAATAGTTGTCTGCTTTTTCAAAGCTTATACGCTGCTTCTGAAACAACCTTGCTGATTGGACAATAAATGCTAATGGGTAAATTTTAATTTGAGATTCATACGATCATTTTCTTGCACAGAATTGAGACCTTAGTCTATTGATTTTTTTTACAATTTTTAACTGGGTTCTACAAATATCTATAAATATATATATATATATATATATATATATTTGTGCGTGTGTGTGTGTCTGTGCATGTGTGTGCGTATGTGTGCGTGTGTGTGTGTAGCTCTAATCGTGACTCGAGTTTCACGCAGTGTGATCGTCAAACGTCTTGAATGGCCCGTTCCAGTCGTCTGCTGAAGATCGCTTTGCATGAAACTCGATTCACCTCAAGAGCTATCCTTTCATAGTGTTTAATATTGGTAAGCGTTTTTACTCGGTCTAGGCACTCTCGGCTTCGAGCGCTTAATTGTGTAGATAAATTTGCTTTCTAGCCATTTTTCTCTTTCTTTTTTCAGTATTGTCGTCTTCATTCGAGACCGCCTCTGGATAAGAGTTAAGATTTTGGCAAGCTGTCCTTTGATTCTCTCACCGGTTAATGTTTTCATTTAATCATTTATGTAATATATTTTCTGTTTATACGTTATTTTTATAGATACAATAAATACTGTTTATTATTATTATTATTATTATTATTATTATTTTATAAACAGTATTAATTACATTTACAGGCCTGAATGTTCGAGTAATTTTGGAGAATATATGAGTTCTTCGACAAGAATCGAACCTGTGTCAAATACGGAACCGTCAATTGATCTGTCAATTGAGGCACGGCGGAGTAATGGTTAGCAGCCCGGATTGAGGAATCGGAGAGCCGAGTTCAAATTCCAGTCAAATCTATTACATTTACTTATGTGCTAATACCCTTGGGAAAGGTATGAATCCTCTTCTTCTCCACCCACCAGCTATGGGTATATAGCGGGACAGGCCGGGTTCTATAGCCTTGGATAACAACTGGTCTACCGCAGAAAGAAATGGCAACCTACTGCGGGAAAAAATCTGCCTCATCAGTCATGTATCAAATGATAAGCGTGTATCACACATGGCACATAATTGACTGATAGTTGATCTGACGTGTTATGCCGCTTCGCTACAGAGAAGTGTCTGGTTAGCAAAGTTCAAATTCCTGTTTATGAACAACAAATTTCACGAAACGTACCTTAGCGTAAACATTGACAACATATTTATGAAATGGATAAATCACAGAATTATTTAATATATTTTCTGTTACAATTTATTTTAGTAAATGGTGTTTTTTTTAATAAATAAAATGTATATAATACTGTTTATTTTTTAAAAAATAGAGCATTTATTTAATTAAATTGGATCTTTTAAAAATAATGTATAAACAGAAAGTATATTAAATAAATGTCAGGCGTTATCTACTTCCTAAAAGTACACACACACACACATATATAGTAATAATCTTATAAGTATAAGAAATTATTAGTCTCTATCTCTCTATCTATCTCTCTCTCTCTCTCTCTCTCTCTCTCTATATATATATATATATATATATATATATATATATATATATATATATATATATATATATATAGTTGAATTACAAAATGATATCCATATTATTACCCCATTTTGATGGCCATTTCTTCCCCAGGAGATTCTCTCTGGAACTTGTCAATGCAAATACATTTGTTAAAGAAATGATTTCTAACGTTTTATTTAAGAAATTTAAAAAATAAAAGTTAAGCAAGAAAGGAAGGAACGAACGAAGGAACGAACGAACGAACGAACGAACGAATAAAAAAGAAGGAGGAAAAATACGAAAGAAGAAGAACAAAAAACATATGGGGAATGGGATTTATAGAGAGATAGAAAGACAAAGAAACTACGGTGGTTAGGGTGGGAGTAACCGGAACAAGACTACACAGAATAAAAAAAGACTGTTGAAGATGAATAAAGACCTAAGTTTAACAGATGAACTCTTGTACAAATAGGAAAAAAAAACATCTCATAAAAAGTTTTACATAAAATAAGCAAACAAAAGTTAAGGAAAATAGGAATTTAAAATTAATACTTTTATAGAATTATTGTATAAAATAATTTTAATTATTAAAAAAAATTTAATACTAATGACTCACCATAAATTATTAAGAAAAAATTTATTATCAAGATAAATTTATACACCTACCAAATTGTAAATATTAATTTAATTACTTATTACTTATATATTTAGTCTAATGTAATTATATAATCATAACATTTTAATATTAAATAAATTTATAAAATTGCTATTAATCCATTCAATACTATATATTTAATTATATAGTAAAAAGTAGGTAAGTAAATTATTAATTTATATTAATTTTAAATTCTATTAATTATAATAAATCTTAATATATAATTATATTATATTCATAATGTTTAAATATTGAATTTATAATTTTATTATTTATACCATATTTATATTAATCATTTTAATATTCTATTAAGGATTATATTTAAATTCAATTTTTTAAAAGTAATTTAATATTATAATAAACAAATTTTTTTGTAAACAAGAAAAACCTGAATATAAAGATTAATAATAAAATGAAGGACGAGTTTAAAACAATTAGATTTAGAACATACTTGCGCACGAACATATATATACAAACACAAGATCACATGTACAATGCCAAGCGATCATTGGCTAATAAATCTCTAATACATTTTCTACAGGCAATTTATAAATCGCAATAATGCGACAATTTTGGAATCGCTTTATTTTTTAAGTAGTCAAATTTGTGCACTTTTGGGAGAAGTGGGTCACAGAAGCTTCCTTAAGTCTCCCCACAGCTCGCTCGCTGATTGGTCGATGCCAACCAATCATATCGTTTGCACGTGAAGAATATATTTTTCCCGCGCAACGAATCGGAGCCTATAGTCGCTTATTTAAGCCAAGATTTGTTCTCATCTCAATTCGTGAAACCTCAACTGCTAAACGAATCTACGACAGTTGGAACTCCAATTCTAAACATGCGCCAACCTTCTCACTCACACGCACACACACATGCAGATAATTTGTACACCTTCACTAAAAACTTCTTTTGACACAGCAATACTTTTCAACAATAATATCACAAGAACAATCATCTCATGAAACACTCATGAATATTTATCCAGTGAACTTTAAACCAAATAATTATCTCTCACTGAACTCTTAAAATTCAGTCAAAGAGAGGCAACTCTTGATTAATTCAACCTTTCTTACTTAAATTCATGTTTTCTTTCATATTGATATTGTACATCTTGTTAATATACATATATTTTATGTGCACCAATGTCTTGTTATTCTTCCTGTGTGAGTCCTGTTTTCTTATCAAAGTTAAATTAATGTGGTGAAGTCCGCCACAAGACAAATAAAGCCCAAAATAAAATTTAGCAATATAAGGAAAAAATAACTGTGGCACTTTTACTATGACATAATAGTATGTACTATTATATATTTTACATAATTTATGAAGAAAGACTTCCAGATTACAGTATTTGCTGCTATGGAATGGCAAATTTGAAACCCAACTTGAAAAAGATATTAAATATCAAAACCTCTGAGTAAGTCGGACCACCCTGTTCAAAATATGCACATAAAGCGAATATATATTTATCTATATATACAGTATTGTCCAATTTATTTGTATTTTCAGATATCTACATTTTTCATGTTTTATTCGTAGAAATCTACCGATAGATGCCATTTCCTTGTACTCTCAGTTTCTTTCTCTCACATATATTATTCACTATATACATATATATATATATATATATATATATGTATATATATATATGTGTGTGTGTGTGTGTGTGTGTGTGTGTGTGTGTGTGTGTGTGTGTGTGATTCTCCTTTCTCCGTATTCATATCAGCTTATTGGTCACTCTGGTTCTTTTTGCCTCGACTCCGGTCACATTCATCGCACATCACTGGCACAATGGAACGCCTTTGGCCACAGACTAGTGCTTTGTAGAAACTTGGTGTATTTTTGTGCTATGAAAGAGATGGACATTCGTACTCACGTTAAGAATTCAATTGAAAGCCTGATAAACGGTACTGCTCCCGCCACTGGCCAACGTTGCAATCGGGCGCAACAGGTGTCAGAATTACACATCAGTGTAGACTTTATTATTCACTTAGTTGGCAAAATAAGTAAGAATATGACGTCAGTCTGTCCCCGGGTTGCGGCATTTACTTTACCCATATGAAAAGATACATATATATATATATAATTGTGTATTTGGGCAGCACGTCCATCTTTTATACAAATTTCATAGGAGAAACTGACAAGGCACTGCTATTAAACGTTTTATTACATTCTTCGTGCATGAGTGCAAGTGATTTCTTTTCTGGACAAGTAAAATATGTCCAAATGATGTAAGTATCCGAGCGATTTCGGCTAATCTATTAGCTGTTGTTCACATCTATCTATCTATCTATATATATATATATATATTTAGTTTATGCAAAACTAGGTAATCCGTATGGGTAGACCCAACGAGGATGATATCCAGAGAGCTAAATGTAAATTCAGAGCAAATATGTTTGAATAAAACAGATCACTTTAAGTTAAGGTTCCATGTTATAGGTTATTTCACCACAGCCCTTTTAAAGGGCTCTGGATCATCAGACTTTACTTCCAAAAGTTGAAAGGAAAAATCTTATTTATTCAAACATTTATATATATATATATATATATATATATTATAACATTTTATGTTTATACATTCTTTTTTTAAGTAAATGCTCTGTTTATAATAAACAGTATTAAACAACATTTACCGGCCTGAATGTCCGAGAAATTTTCAGGCTGGTAAATGTTGTTTAATACTATTTATTATAAACAGAGCATTTACTTAAATATTTATATCTATAAAAAGAATATATAAACATAAAATGTCTTAAAATAATCGTCGGACTTTGTCCATTTCATAATACACACACATATATATATATATATATATATATATATGTGTGTGTGTGTGTGTGTGTGTGTGTGTGTGTTGTTGATGAAATAGGAAAGAACAGTTAGATTAGTGATCCAAATTTCTTTAGTATTTTTGTTTTTATTAAAAAAAAAAAAGCACTGCTCGATACAGCAAAAGAGGTTCAAATTATATTTCCAGCGTATAAATGAGTAAAACATTTTGTCGGTTAATTAATTCAAGCATCGCTTAAGAATGATTTGTTTGTTGGTTTGTTTTGTTTTACGGCATATCAACCTCATTGGGTGTTTTAATGCCGACAATTTTTTTTTCCTGGTATATTTTGTTTCGTCAAAAATCAATTTCTGGTAATATTTTTTCCTTCAAAAATGTATTGCTGGTAATATTTTTTTCAAAAATATATTGCTGTTAATAATTCTTTACAACGTATTTCTGGTATTAAATCCTATTTTTACACTTTCATAATGTTTTTACCCCAGTTTCGGGAGACCCTAACAGGTACTACCACCCCAAATCAGAGTGAACCTGGGAACACCAGCAATTAAGAGATGGTTCAACGCTTTTCAAAACTTCCTGATCAGAGGCCTTGCTGCTGGACGTAGTTTATCGTCATACCCAGGACTCTCAACTGAGAATGAAACTGTCCTTTAGAGTTAAGGTTTATTATTGAAATTAAACTTTGGCAGTAAGTTTCAGCTTCGAAGAAGTAATTTCTGTATATATATATACTCCAAGCAAAGCGGGAAGCCACTAGCACGCAAGGGGTTACAGAGAGTTCGAGCGAGAGCAAATAGGAGTCATAGAGGAAAAGATGAAGAGAAGGTTAGGGGATAGATCAGGGCATCTGGAGACGTCGATTGACATTACATTTGAATAGGTGGATATTATAGCTATCAGGAAAACAAGAAATGGAGAGGGTGTTCCACAGGCAAGAAGTGTGAGACATGAAGCTATTGGAGTAGAGACGGCTACATTTAACAGTTTCCACAGTGAGAGCGAGATGCCAGCCTAGTTGAACGCTTAAATTCGTGAAATGTGGGAACCAGCGAAAGCAGCTCGTCGGAGCAGTTTCCGTGAAAAATGACAGAGGAAGGCAACGGCACATCTGTGAGAGGGTGGCTGCAGACGAGATGCCAGATCAGGGCCAGTTACATTGCATAACCGTCTTTGGATTTTATCAAGGACCTTAAGGCAATTAGAAGGGGTACCAGACCATATATGGCAGCAATACTCCATGCAAGGGCGAATGGTTGATTTGTAGATTTGAAGGATCGACTCCAGGGAGAAAAATTTCCTGGCGCAGCAGAGGGAACCGACTTTCCTAGCGGTGGACGAAGCCATTGACTGAATGTATTTGTTCCATCTCAGGTCAGCGGACAATGTGAGACTGAGCAGTCGGAAAGTGGTGCTCTCGTGGAGTTTAGCGTCAGACATTCTAATGGGAGGCAGGGATGGTTCTCTCTGGTGAGTAATAGAGAGCAGTTTTGTTTTTGAGGCATTAAAGTTAACCAGCCAATATCTGCCCCAGTCCACAATCGATTGGAGGTTCTTTTCAAGACATACGGAAAGGTTAGTTTTTTTCGGCGACACTAGATTTGTTTTTGAGGCAGGAGTAAATAGTACTGTCCTCCGTATAGATGCCTACTTGGGAACCAATGACATCAGGAAGATCCTTAATGAAGAAAAGGAACAGAGTAGGACCTACGATAGAGCCTTGGGAAATAGCTGTGTTCGTCGGGTAGGAACTGGAGGAGAATCCATTGAGAAGGACCATCAATGTACGGTTCGACAGGAATGATTGCATTAAGTCGAACAATCGACCTGTAAATCCATAACCCTGAAGCTTGCGACGAAGGCCGGCATGCCAAACCTTCTCAAACGCTTCGGAGATATCAAGAGTCACGGCACGAGCTTCTCCGTTACTATGAAGTGCTTGGTAAATAATTTCAGTTATGGCCGTTAGCACATCAGTTGTAGAGCGGGCAAAGCGGAAACCATATTGTTTGTCGGAGAGCAGATTATGGGATGTAAGGTGCTTAACCACTTCGGCGTTGATTAAAGCTTCGAAGACTTTCCCGAAGAGTGGTAGGAGACTGATAGGATCGCAATTAGAATGGTCAGAAGGGTCTCCAGAGTTCTTAAAGACAGGAATAATGGATGAGGACTTCCAACAGGGTGGAAAACAAGATTCATTGAGGCAGTAGTAATTTGGAGAGGGCAGGGGCCAGTTCAGGCGCACATTTCTTCAGGACAATGGCTGGTATCCCATCTCCACCACTAGCCTTGAGGGGGTCTAATTTGCAGATGATGCTCAGAACCGATGACGGGGTTATGTGCAGTCGCTCAATTGAGCTTCAGTTCTAAGGTGGAAATCGGGTGTGGGTACACCGGAAGAGTCGAGCGTTGAATTGAATGAGCATTTCAGAGTAAAGCATTCAGCCTTGTCGACAGAAGAGGTCAGAACATTAAACTGGTTGAACAAAGGGAGTATAGAGAGTTTGCTATTGTTAAGTACTCTCTTGCGGAGACGCCAATAATCTCTGGAGCCGAATTTGCAAGATGCAATACGTTCTTTCATTCGAGCAACAAATAGTGACTTTTCTTCATTGAGGACACGCTTACACTCGTTACGGGCAGAGACAAAGAGACGTCTATTTCAATCAGACATGTCGCTACGATAAAGGCGGAAGAAGTGATTCCTATTCCTAGCTGAGTAAGCAGCGGAGAACCAGGGAAAGGACTGCGATTTGACCTTATATTTCCTTGAGGGGATGAAAGCCTCATTTCCTGCTTTAACCCAGGAGGAGACCTCGGAAGCACATTCTTGAACGGGTAGGGTGAAGACAACGTCCCAGGGGACATCGCAAATGAAATCCCGGAACGAGTTCTAGTCTGTTCGTTGATAGCCGAACGATGTTCTAGTGGTAGGAGGTTCTTTGCAGGGGGTGGAGCTGAAGGAGATGTTCACAGACACTACAGCGTGATCGGAGTTGCCAAGAGGGCAGAGGTGCGTGGCGCTACAGGACTCGGGGATGGAGGTAAAACATAGATCAAGAAGAGAAGCTTTACCTTCCAAGTTGTAGGGAAAACGTATGGGGAAGTCAACTATTTGCGTGAGGAATTGAGAAATTAAGGGTTGGTATGCCTGCAAAGTCAGTAGTAGCGTTATTAAGCCACTTGGTATGATGGGCGTTAAAATCACCAAACACGAATATGCAAGCAAACGGATGGAGAGAGAGAGAGAGAGAGAGATTGAGAGAGAGAGAGAGAGCGCGCTTTGTCAATGTTGTCAGAAATGCATTCAAATACACCACAGTCATGGGAGGATGGAGAGCGATAAAGGAAGAAGAGGTAGCTTACAGCATTGAGAAGAGATAGCCGCGGACACATACGAATTGTCTGGAGATTCAAGAGACAGCTATCTAGCCAGCAGGAGATGGTCCTTGTCGTAAACACCAAGGCCATGCGTACGGGCATGAGAGTCTTTTCTTAGGAGAGGAAGGTAGCCAGGGATCGAGAGGTCAGAGGAGTCAAGGTTGGTCTCACGGAGAGCCAGTATATCCGGGCAGGAAAGATTCAACACTGCAGAAGTTGGTTCTAATGACACGGATGTTAGAAAATGAAATGTTTGAGGGTTTAGGTGAGTTTTTAAGGTCTGCTTTAAGATTTCTTTTGGGGTCGTTGTTAGTTTTCATGATGTGTAGTTTTAATTGCGATAGCGAAAAAAAAAAACTGAAGTAGAAAAAGCAGACGGTTATCGACCCCGACGTGGGCAGACGCAAATTGGCGCAGTCTGCAACGTAATGTGGCCTAACGGTTGCCCACCAGAGATGAATGCAGGGACACTTATCCATGCGCGACATGGCACTACAGACACCCCGGTATTATACAACTGTTGATCAGAGCGGCCACTCAAGACGCTACGCAAGAGTTAGGGCTCCTAACTACCAGTCGGAAACTGCAACCAAAAAACTGTCAACCGTGTACCCTCGGAATGAAGAGGCATTACCACAGACTGCACACATCACGGGAGAAGCACGACAGCCTCCAGTACAGAGGCCAGAAAGATAGGAAGGGAGAGATCCAGAAACCCCTTCCTAAACAAGAAACCAGGTTTGAGCCTCTACTCTTGTCCAAGAGAAGAGGGAGGGGTATTGACCGGACGACAGGAAAGCCTACCTACTACAATTACATACACAAACACATACAAAAAAGAAAAGAACAAAAAAAAAAGAACAAAAAAACCGCAGCTGAAAAATCCGATTTGACAACTGTAGACATATTTACCAATGGATGGGAATGGGATTTTATGTTTATGCCTTCCATTCCATTCAAGTTTTAATTAAATTGAAGTCCCATTGTCCTATCCTAAAGAATAAATTTGGTTTTCCAGTATAGCGGATGCGGTATAGAATTCTAATAAAGATGGTAGCTAGCGTTCACTATGGCCGACTTCCATTCTCATGGTCAGTTAGTTGATTGTAGAGGCTGCCTATATATCACCAAGCTTTTCAGTTTCAAGGAACGCAGGGTTGCCGAGAAGGTGGGATCCACACCACCAACAATGGGCTTAGGGTCTTCGCTTTCAAAGACATAGACAATGGGAAGACAGATACGGCAAAACATTTCCACGCTAGTATGTATTTTATTTAGCAAGAATTAACGTCCCACTACTACATAAGAATGCAGACAAGTTAGGTTCACGTGCTGTCCAAGACGATTTTTGATTTTTTTTTTTTCAGGGCCGATTTTAAACTAAGTAAGCGACTACAGGGTTCCAAATTAGGTTATAATATTAGAACACAAGAAATAATGTAAGTAAAGTAAACTAAATTAATAAAAATAAAGTGGTACATTAGCAAATACAGAGACAGAAAGAGAAAGAGAGAGACAACCATTGGACAAATTTGGGTAAAGCGTGTTCTACTTACAAATGGCAGCTAGCGTTCACTATTGCCGACTTCCATTCTCATGGTAAGTTAGTGGATTGTAGAGGCTGGCTATATATCACCAAGTAAGTAACGAAAATTTTGGTAATCTCCCTTCCCTCTGTAATTTCGCCCATGCCTTTCACACTATCCCTCACCACCCTCTATGTCACCTTATATAAGCTTAATACTGCCCTTCAAAAGTATAAATTTTAAATTCATTTTTTCACCCTTGAAAGTGAAGTCTCAAGATCCAGAGAAAAATGAAATCTCTGGTGAAATAAATTATAACAATGGAACCTTAAAGTGGTCTGTTTTTTCTTTAAATTAAATTATATATATATATATATATATATATATATATATATATAGAGAGAGAGAGAGAGAGGGGGGAGAGGGGGAGAGAGAAAAGAGAGAGAAGGTTTAATACGAATAAAATTTGTCACTTAGCTGATTGATGTTCTCTTAGGCATTTGAGCTCTGGAGTTTCGTAGATTAACCTTTTAGTAATCGTTCGGTCCTGACGTCAGTAGGCTTCTGCAAATGACTTCAAATTTTCACATTTTCTTTATTTTTATATGAAATTAAAATTTCTTTTAAACTTTAGTTATTGGCGTTAGGCTGATATTTTCCCCTTTTTATGAGTATGCGTCTTTGTTTACCTGCGTGCGTTCGTGTATGTGCGTATGTGTCGAATGAAGTGGCTATTTCTCTTTTTCTTCATTTTTTTTGCGTCTCCTCATACTCTCTCGCTGTTCTTTTTTTCCTTTATTTATTTACTTTGATTTGCCGGCCTAAATATTAAAGAAATCTTTGCCCTCCGATAGGATTTGAACCTGCGTCTCCCGAGCAGGACGGGCTTTAGACCAACTCGACTACGAAGGCTCTCGTCGATGGAGCAAATCTGAATATTGCATTTATGCATAAATTTCTTAAAATATTCTTGAAACATTCATGTTTAAGTTTGGTATCCTAAAGCAAATAAATCAATTTTTAAGAAGTAATGAAAATTTTATTATAAAACCGACATATTTTATCACTTGAACGTCATATTTAGTGGATAGTCATATTTTTTATAAAATCTAAATGCACAAATAAAAAAAAAATCTCTCATAATGATGCATAGATTACACTATTTGCATTATTGGAACTATTCTCCACATCTTTGTTGCCATATTTATCACAACGTTTCGGCCTTTGTACGTTCCGGCCTTCTTCAGGTGGTTGGAAAGTTGAACTGGTCCCTTTACTTCGCTCGCTGGGGTAGACTGTTCTAATTCCACGTGCCATGTCTAATGAATGTCAGTTATCAGTTATATCCTGTTAATTCCCCTCTCCAAGTTCTCCAATGCCTTAACAGGTATTGAACTCACAACTCTTTGGGTCCTGTCACGGAATCTAACCAACGCCTTTATCCACTGTGCCATGTGTCGTTAAGGACACATGACCACCTGAAGAAGGCCGAAACGTACAACGGCCGAAACGTTGTGATAAGTATGGCAACAAAGATGAGGACAATATTCCGAATAATGTAAATAGTGGACATAATGCCTCATCTCAGAAATATAAACAGATACTCATAGAGCATTTGGGATGTTTTTAAAGATTCTACGCCCAAAAAAGTCATCAACAGAATATATTATACCATCACCTAGTGTTTTTTTTTGTTGTTTTTTTTATGCTGTAGAAGAGACGATAGTCAAATAAGACGAATAGGGAGGGTAATCGACCAGTTCAAAGCCAAAGTCATGTAAAGCACCCAGTGAAACCAAGGGCTTGTAGGCTTGAGTATTGTCCTGAACAATCAAGACGCCTTTCGTCATTTTTCCTGGACATTTGGTCTTCATATCCATTCATAACTGCATCAGATGGTTGGTATTGTACACTTCATTAATGGTGCATACCTTTTGAATATAGTCAATACACACAATGCCTTTAGCATCCCGAAAATAAGAGGTCATCACATTCATGCTGATGAAACGACATTGGCCATCTTTGAAACAAGTGAGGAGGGTTTTTTCCAACGCATGGATTGTCTTTTTGTCTCTGGCTCAAAGTGCTGAACCCAATACTCATCCTGGAGTTTGAAATTTACAAGAAAAACAACTGGATCTGTCTAGAAAAATTGTTACATTTTGCCATGATGTGCTTAGACTGAAGCTCATTTTATCAGTTGTCAGAAGACGTGAAACCCACCGAGCAAAATCCTTCAAAAAAAGTTCATTGTGGAGAATGCAGAAGGATGATGTGGATATCATGGACCGAACATGTGAGTGTTGAACATGTTCACCATAGTCTATGAATATAGAATACAGTGCAGTACATAATCTGTTCAATGATCAACGTTAATGATTAACACTCACGAGTCAGACACTCTACTGAATCTGACTATATCGTCAATACCACCAGCAGCTGTTCCGTAATTCTTCAGTCTTCGATATCAAAAGCTGACAGTGCATATTCGGGAGAAAAAAAACATGGCCGCCTTTATACACGTCGCATTGAATATTTTGAGCCTTTTCATTGGTTAACCCTTGGTGAACACTAAAATTTGTCAGCTGGCTCACTAGTACACCAGGGTACCCAAAAACTCCAACACTGAGCACCGACGACATTTTAGGGAAATTACAAGCAACAAGGATATTGATACAGAGGGTCAAGATTTTTGCATCGAAACTCTTCAGTCGGTTTGCTAGAAAAGGCATTTGATTTTCTTTATCATTTCACCCTATACAAGACAATATATCCTCTAAGATGCAAGGGGTTACTGATCTTTGATTATATCATAAAAAGAAAATATTAAGAGGGGAGAGAACAATAAAAGAACTGGAAAAAATGACAAAGGATTAACAATTGACATAAATATTATATAATTTTTAGTTATATTCTTATATATATATATATATATATATATATGTGTGTGTGTGTGTGTGTGTGTGTGTGTGTGTGTGTGTGTGTGTGTGTGTGTGTCTGTATAATCTGAATGTAACAGCAAAATTATCCAAATCGTGTAAGAACATACCATAATTGTCCATCCCACAAAATGTTTAATATCTCGAAAAACAACTAAACTAATTGAGTTTCTTTTTTCTAAGTTTTCAGATAAGACCTTTATCATTCTTGTCATCATTTGTCGTAAGAATCAGTGAAAAACTCTTTGAGTTATTCAGCTAGAAAAAGAACAGATTAAAATCGTTTTGTGTCAGCCCCACTGTCTTCCCAACTGAGAGCAATGGTGAAAGGATAAATGATCGTTCAGGCTTTCATTAAAGGTATCAACATGCATAGTCTGGCTTCCATTTTCAAGAACCATCACGAGAATGGTGAACAAGTTTTTGAAAAGAGGCACATTAAAGAGGAAAACTGGATCAGGAGGTCACAACAGGAAGAGGGATCATCGTTTCAACTTAGAGCTAAAAAGATCAATTAGGAAAGATACAACTCAATCAATAAACCGTGTTTCAACTATAATAGTCCAAAGAGCAGTGAAAAAAGAGTTGAAAATAAAATCGTACGTTAAACTTCTGAGGCACATTGTTACTCCAGGATAGAAAGTTAGACGGTGATGATCATCTTGAATAACTTGAAAAATGATCCTGGAATAATAATAATAATAATAATAATAATATATATATATATATATATATATATATATATATATATATATATATATATATATATTTAAGTTATTAAGAACTTGGTAATCCAAGGAGGATGAAATCTTGAGAGCTCAATGTAAATTTAGAGTTAATATTAAAAAGAAAAAAACAGACCACTTTAAGGTACCATTATAATAATTTATTTCACCACAGCCATTTTAAAGGACGCCGGCTCATCAGATAGCACTTCCAAAAATGAAATGAAACGAAAATGAGATTAAAATTGATGGGTAGTGTAAGAAATAAATCTAGTAAATATGCAAATAAATATATATATATATATATATATATATATATATATATATATATATATATATATATATATATATATATATATATATATATATATATATGGGGGGGCGGGGGGTGTATGTATGTATGTGTATGTATGTATGTATGTATGTATTGAACTTTTGAATATATATTTGAACTTTATTTCAATCCTTCCTGAGCTCCCGATGCTTAGCTATGTTTAATTAACGAAGAAAATGCTATTTTCGTTTATGATCGATTTCATCACGATTCTTCTGTTAAGCTTGGAGATTAATTATGCACTCTTATTACTCAAAGTATAGCCGAATAGTGTAATAAAAAACCTCGGAGAATTCCAGTAAGATATCTTTAATCATTTTTAAGGTACAACGGTTCAAACTTAATCTAACAAATGGAAAATTTTGCTGTTACACCTGGCACACACACACATACACACACGTGTGTGTGTTTGTCTGTGTCGGTGTGTGAATAATAATAATAATTCCAGTTGAAACTTCCAGAAATTCTATGTTTATGCATATGCTTAGAAAAGAGGAATGTCTGCCCAATGTCACTAGAAGTGGGAAAGTTTCAGCTACCATGAAAATCAGCATTCAAATTCTTCACTTTTGACTACGTTTGAACGCCGTCTTTAGCTGCTGGAATCAAAGGTGATGCGATAAGCTCAAGCAGACCCACAGTTATATAAAAACGGACTGAGAGAACGAAATAACGAGAGACAACTGAAAATATAAGAAATCCTTGAAGACCTGCAATGGACGGTGAGAGCGGTTCCTTCATTCTTGGTGTATTGATCAAATCAACATCCATCGAATGTAAATGAAATCCAGAATACGAACGCTTCCCTAAGTTCAACATCGCCGAAATCCCGAAAGGAAGCAGACATATTTCATCCTCTTCCTCGATTGAATTATTCACGATTTTTCCTTTTATGCAGCATTGACCTTGGTTGACCTTCATTCCCCTAGCAAAGCGTCTCTTCTACGAAAAGAATCTTGGTAAAAAATATTTGATTATGACAAGAAAGCCACGATACTCTTTTCCTTTTCTATCTTTTATTGTTATATATATATATATATATATATATATATATATATATATATATATATATATATATATATATATATATATAAACATTTTCTTTAAAGCATTTCATTTCTTTTTTTTTCTTTTTTCCTATTTTTCCTTATTTTCTCATTTACTTTTACATGATTATCTCCCTTTTTCTTGATGAATTCAATTTCTTTCCAGCTTTCTTTTCTTTTTCTTTTTTGCCTTCTTTTCTGTGTTCCCTTCAACTTCTTTGTGTTTCTTTATTTATTATGTTTCCGCATTTTTATGTTGCCTTATTTTATTTTCTTTATTTATTTCATTCTCTATTTTTCTATTTTTTTTTCCTTTTTCGTTTTCCTTTTCTGTTTTTCCTTATATCTTTTTGCATTTGCACCTTTTCTCTTTTCTTCATTTTTGCTTCTCAATTTTTATTTTTTTATTTTCTTTTTAATCGATTTCATGCTTTATTCCTTCCCCCCCCTTTCTTGGTTACTTTCTTCTTTTCCATTTTAGCTTTTTTTCTTTCTTTCTCTTCTTTTGTCTTTTTTTTTCTATTTTCATTTACTTTTTAGACTTTCTTTCTTTTTATGTTTTTTTTTCATTTCCATCTTTTCTCTTTTCTTCCCTTATTTTTACTTCTCTTTTTTCTTTATTTTGATTTCCTATTTCATTCATTCATTCATTCATTCTTTCTTTCTTTCTTTCTTTCTTTCTTTCTCCTTATTCAATTTCACCTTCAGTTCTTCTGTCTTTTTTTTTCTTATTTTCACGAATTTACTTATCTCTTGAGTTTCACATAATGTCTTTCTATTAAACTTTTTTTAGGTTTCTACGTTTTTTTGTTACGACTTTTTTCTTCTCTCGCATTTTCTTCTCTTCAAAACATTCTTTCTTTTCCTGCTTTTTACCACTTCTTTCTTTTCTTTCATTATATATATATATATATATATATATATATATATATATATATATATATATATATATATGAAATGACAATTGGAAAAAAATCTTAGATTTTGCCGACACGTTTAGTTAAGTTATGAAAAACTTGGTAATCCGTATGGGTAATCCCAAGGAGGATGAAATCCTGAGAGCTCAATATAAATCCAGAGCTAATAAAACAGACCACTTTAATTCCATTATAATAATTTATTCCATCATCAGATAACACTTCCCAAAAATTTCATCTTTTTGGGAAGTGTTATCTGATGATCCGGCGTCCCTTAAAAGGTATCTGGTGAAATAAATTATTATAATGGAACCATAAAGTGGTCTGTTTTTTTTTTTATACTACATACACACACACACACACACACACACACACACACATATATATATATATATATATATATATATATATATATATATTGGTGTGTGTGTTTTTGTAGTATATGCCTCGGTCTGTGTACAAATATTACCAGAGTGATCGTAATATATATATATATATATATATATATATATATATATATATATATATATATAGTTTGGATTGGTTTGGTTTGCTTTACGATATGTTTAGCTCAATGGGTTATTTAATGCCAACAAAATTTTTATTGCTGGTAATTTTTTTAAATGTATTGTTGGTAATATTTTTCCATTAAAAATCCGTTTCTTGTAATATTTTTTTGGAAAAATGTATATCTGGTAATAATTTTTTTTCTTCAAAAATTTATTGCCGGTAATAATTTTTTACAAAGTATTTCTGCTATTAAAACCTTTTTTTACACTTTCATAGTGTTTTGATTCCAGATTGTGAGCTATCTATTTGCCCATAGCTGGGACATTAACAGGTGCTACCACCTCGAGTCGGGGAGGACCTGGGAACACCATTAATTAAGAGGTGATTCTACGCCCCTCAAAACCACCTGATCAGAGGCCTTGCTGTTGGACGTAGTTTATTGTGTTATCCATAACGCGGCTGTAGTTAATCGCCATACCTAGGACGGTACGTATATATGTATATATACACGTTTCGTTAAAAACGACTGACGCTGTGGTTAAGTTTTTATGTGTTCGTATCATTTTTTTTTCAAGACATAAATTACATAACATTATTTGAATGTTTTATATATCCAAGTGCTTTATCTCCTGAAAAGAAAAAAATGTTAGAGCTAAGAGCATTTCAAACATTATATAAAACTTAAATACAACACATTCTCTGTTGTTTTTAACGAAACTTGCATAAAAGAGGGGATTGATGTCCAAAACAAAACTGATATTACATTCACTTACGTGCTAATACCCTTGGGAAAGGTATGACTCCTCTAACTCTCCCTCCAGCTATGGGTAAAATAGCAGAACAGACTGGGTTCTATAGCCTTGGATGGCAACTGGTCTAGGTCAACTCTGAATTCGAAAACTGAGGAGGGTCGTTTGATAACCTTGTGGCACTCGATGCACCAGATCTCTGTATTCGTCCCTTCAAAAAGTGTGGAATTTTTTACTCATTCTTATCAGGTCCGAAATTTTATTTAAAAATGTTGTTTATTTCTGTCATCAAAATTACTTAAAAAAAGTAGCTATCAGCCATTTTTTTTCTAATTTTGTAAACAAGTTAAAAATCCTCGTTTATTTTTGGTATAATTATACCAAAAATCAATTCTACGTTTTTCAAAATTTATTTGACTAAAATTAGCAAATTTAAAGATTAGTTAAAATATTTTGAAAGAAGCTTTTACTTACTTTTTTCGAATAAAAAAATTGTTCGAAATAAAAAAGTAAGCGATCTGAACTGTGTTGTCATTTCTCGAGTGACAAGTGATACTTGTCATCACATATCGACAGCTAACGTGAGATTCGCGTTATCATACAGATGGTCATACGTGACGTAACGTTTTTTTGTTTTTTGTGTGAATCAGCTTATGTACTACCCCGTAATTAGTAGATAATAAAAAACAAAAAATTAGCATTCCAATTTCCTTTATTTTGTTATTTTATTATTACTGGAACTTAAAACATAACTTTGTTGATACTATCTATTGTTACGAGGATGCATTTCTATAATAAGGGATTCTTTGAGTTCTACTTGTTATTACAAAAAGTTTTCACTCATGAAATAGTTGTAAAATAGAGAAATTAGAAATAGAATGTTTGGAAGATTCTAGATCATTCTAGTATATTCGAGAAAATCTAGAAATATGTAAATTAGGTGTTAGCCCCTATAAAAATGGGATTTTTTGGAAAAGGGTTGTCAATGCTGTCAGTATCAACGTCTAGTCTGACCGTTTATTCTGTCTTTTGGAGGATTTACAATTGAACTTTTTTTGACTGCCCCAATCTAGCTAAGTTTTTGATTTATTTCTAACATTTTTCTAACTTCACTTTTCGACCTTTTTTGTTCAATTTATGACTTTTCTAACGTTCTCATTTTTGACTATTTGATTTTTTCCTTTTCATTTCCTTTCCTCTTATTTACCGGTACTTCTTTTTTATTTAGTTCTTCTCTATTTTTTTAATTAATTTCACGTTACTTCTTTTTTTTAGTTATTTCTTCTCTAATTAATTTTACGTTTTACTTTTTCATTGTTTAAATCTATTCTCTTCCCGTGCCCATACCCCGGAGTTTATCTGTTTATTTTTTCGTTTCACGTCCGACCTTTTTTTTTCTTCCCCTTTATCTATTTGTTTATTATTACGTGTTAATTATTTCTGTGTTTTTATTTTAATACCTGTTAAAAGTCTACGTTTTATCTGTTAATTATATAATATTTTAATTTTCGTGTTTAATTTATAATTTCTGTCCCTCCTCTTTTTACTTATTTAACGTTTTCATTGTTGGGTTGACCGGTTTTTTATCGGCAGCCATATTGTAAATTGTTAGATTTTTTAGTTTCGTACTTTATTTTGTATAGCGTTTACTCGTATTTTTTACGTTTATAACTATTTGTTTTTTTTATTGTGTAATTTGCTGCTTTCTTGTCTGTTGTTCTTTTAATTCTTTCCTCGTTTTCGTGAACTTTGTTCACAGTTTTCTTTTCTGTCCATTTGCTTTTGCGTTTTACCTGTTTACATTTGTGTTTATAAATTTTGCACACGTCCTTCTGTTTTTTCTGTTGATTCAAATTGTTGTCTCGTTGATAAGAAAAACTTTATTTTTACCCTCCCCTTTAATTTCTTTTTTCTCTTTTTTTCTCTTTCTCCCTCCGCCTATGAGGCGGTTCCCTACCCGTATTTACCCCTCCCCTTCCTTCTTAAAAAATGGAAAAAAAGGAAAAAAAACCTCCTTCCTTTTTAGCTATAAAAAAAAAGCCTAACCTATCGGACTATAGAAAGTCAATTCGAAAACATCTTTTCAACCCTACTAAAAAAGACCCCCCGGATAAAGATAATCTAAATGATTTTCCTGCACTTGAGTCCTCTTCCCCTAGCAACGTTAAAAACGCTGGGGAAAAAGAAGAAGAAAAAGGAAAAAATAATTCTACGGAAGCCAATAATGGCAACTTCAAGGAAAAAGTTAAAACTACGGAGGCCAATAATGGCCAAAATACTGAGATAGTCAAGGAAACGAGAAATGAACCGCAAAATAAGCCTGAGGCCGGGGAATCGCCCTCTTGTTGGTCGTCCCCTCCAAAGTGCATTATCAATTTAGCGGAGTTCTTGGAGCGTGCCAAGAGTTACGCCCACCTTGTTGTAGAAGGTGGACTCTTGGAAGACCCCCAAGAATTAAAGAAAATTGAAAAAAGAATAGTGTCGGTTTTCGTCGTGGACAAGCGTACGCGCAAAATTTGTCGCTCGACGAAAAACACAGTGTTGAAAGCACTAGAATCCTTCGGGTTCAAGCCCCTTAGAATAGTTAAGGGAGCTAAATTTTTCATGTGGGACGTACTGTTGCCCACACCGGAAGACTGCGTCGCCGCGGTTAGCCGCGAGCTGATAACAAAAGAAATTATACTGCGGACGGAGTATGAAGGCCGGAGAAGGACCAGGGTAACAGTATACGAGGTCCCTCCTCAAGTTATCGGGGAACATCTGGCAGCATTCTTCTCCCAGTATGGCGAAATTCTGGGAGCTTCCTGTGATAGCTTGAGCGGGGGTGGAGCTTTGACATCATGCTCGACGAGAAAGCCTTCCGCTCCATCCCCAACTGTCTGGATGTTGGGAGTTTGAAGTTACCGGTCATTGTGACGGGTCGAAGACCGGTATGCTGGAGGTGTGGAGGACTGGTCATCTCTCCTCCTCCTGCCCAGAGAAGAAGGCCTCTGGAAGTCAAGCCCCAGTCGTTCAAGATCCCCCTCTGACCGCGTCTGTAGATTCCGCCTCGCCTGTAATGGGCGTACCAGCCTCCGGGACCGGGTCGGTTAATCCTCCGGTTGGCGTGCCATCTAAAGCCACATTCCCCAAAGAGCCTTCGCCCGCTGCCAGTGCAGTTGTGGAGAAGGGGAGGGGAATGGCTGGTTGCTGGTAAGGCCAGAGGGAAGCGCCGGACAGCGGGTCCTCAGTCCCCTGAAGCCCCAAGGAAGAAAGGCACTTACAGCCCCACTCCCTCAAACAACGTTAAGGGCGATGCCCCGGCCTCTGAATTGACACTGCAGGAAAAACAAAAGAAGTTTGATCCAGGCTATGAAAAAGACTGAAAAAAAAAAAAAAGAGCTCAAGAAGCTATTAGATGCCAAATCCAAAGACCCTACCCCTTCAACGTCCTCTGCCCGGCCCACTCCTTCACCGAAGAAACAATCCTCGCCATCCAAATCCTCACCCCTCAGTAGAGATCCCAGCCCCTATAGACACAGGTCGTTTTATACCCCTCTACACACACCCACTCCCTCCCCCGTCAAACAAAAATCCTCCCCTATAGACACAGGTCGTTTTATACCCCTCTACACACACCCACCCTCCCCGTCAAACAAAAAATCCACCCCCCTCCATACCCCCAGTCAATCACCGGTCAAGAAAGCAGATATGCCCCCTCCCGCTCCGAAACGCCTAAGAAGCCCTAACCAAGATCCTAAAGAACAGAGGAAAAAAAGACACATGTTTAATACTGGGGAGGAGGTGTGCCATATTTCCCCAGCCCAGGCCGAGAGAGCCCGGGACTACGGAAACAGGCTGAAGGAACTAAAGTATTTGCTCTCTATAAAGCAGTTTGCAGACCTAGACATCGAGGTGCCGCAAAATTTTCCTAATGCCCAAAGAGTCCTAACAGTAGTAAGAGCAGGACCCGCAGCCAAACAAATCTGGGCGATGATCGATGAAGCCATCAATGCGTATAAGATGGCTCTACCCATTGCCATCACCGAAAACGAGCACCTGAAGAATTTGAAACAGTTCTGTGCAGAGAGGGTCCCCGTTTTATTTCACCCCTCCCTATATAGAGCTCTTAAACTGACCTTCCCCTGGGATATCGGCGGTATCTCCCAAGACGGCACCATCAAGACTGAGATGGGCCATGGGTCTATGGGAGAGGCGGTCGGTATCCTTACCCCGGCCATGTTTAATTCTGGTAAACAACCCTAATCGGACTTCTTGATGGCTCTCTGGTTAGCTACGTTGAATGTGCGGGGCCTGAGGTCCGAGTCTCGCAGGGCGAGGCTCTCTCGTGACCTTCAGCGCCTCGGGGTGAATGTTTGTTGTGTGCAAGAGACCCGGTTTTCTTCTCATGACCATGAGGATATACTGTCTAAGGGGTTCGCCCTTTATTCAGCATGTTTTGATGGTCGTTCGAGGGGTGTCTCTTGGCTAGTGAGCAAGTCTTTGAAGGCTGCATGTTCCCTTGTCTTCGCAGATCCGGCGGGCAGGCTTTGTGTGCTGGATGTTACTATAAAGGATAAGGCTTTACGTCTCATTGGGGTTTATGCGCCCAATAGTCATACTGAGCGGCCTGCTTTGTTTCGGCAGATCGAGCCGTTTTGACGACTTCTCGTCGGGTAGTCTTAGCGGGGATTGGAATGCCGTCCTTGACCCTGAGATAGATCGCATAGGTAAAAAACCGGGTACTAAAAATCCTGATGTGAAGGCATTTCGGGACTTTATCGGCAGGTTTGATCTTGTCGATAAGTACCGGAATGAGCACCCTCAGGAGGTAGCATGGACTTGGACAAATAGTGGCGACTCGGCTCCTGGCTCGCTTGCGAGCTACCTGGACCGAGTGTTAGTTAGGAGAGTCGACGTAGGGCTCTTAGAGTGTCCAAGTTTTCACTATATAGTTTATACGGATCATAGGCTTGTCCGGGTCCGTGTAAACTTAGATAAGCCTAAGGTTAGAATGGCTGGTTACTGGAAATTTAACTGTTCACTTTTTGGTGAGCAGGATTTCCGGGACCAACTGCTACTAATGATTCAGAGGGAATTGACGGGGGCGGTTGTGGGTAACGCCTGGTGGGGAAAATTAAAATCAAAAATTAGAACGTTTGCTGCCGATTTTAGTCGTCGACTCAATCTAGATAGACTAGCGGCGCAAACGGCTTTAGAAGATAAAGTTGATCGGGCCGTCAAATCCCGTGTTAGTGGGGACATAATCTTAGCTAAGGCAGAGTTGGCCTCCTTGCTTATCAAGAAGGATCAAGCTCTGGTAGTTAGGGCTAGGCTAAAAGAATGTCTTCTGAGGCGACGAATATGGCCGCAGAATTGCGCGCAGAGGAAAATCGGAACGTGGATAAGCGACATATAGCGTGCGTCACATTGCCGGATAAGCGGACCGTGACTACAAGCGCGGGCATATGCGAGGCCTTTCGGCTTTACTTTCAGGATCTTTTTCACCAGGGGAGCCCGGTCTGAGCTCTGCTCAGTTCGATGCCTATTTGGCTGACTTTCCCTGCCTTGAGGCAGCTGAAGCGGCTAGGTGCGAGGGTCCCATAACAGAGTCGGAAATCTGGGATGCGCTGAAGCAGGTTGGCCTGGATAAGTCTCCGGGACTAGATGGACTTCCCTACGAAGTGTACTTGAGGCTGTCGCCCGTTTTTGTTCCTTTGCTGCAGCTGATTTACAACCACTGGATGAGGCAGGGGTCTTTACCTCGACGCTTCACCAGGGGTGTGATCAAGTTGTTGCGTAAGGACAAGAACGGTGGGGATGGGTTAGGGAACTTTCGCCCTTTGACGATGTTAAATACTGACTTAAAGATTTTGGCGAAGATCTTAGCCAACCGTTTGCAGCTTGTCCTGTCTCGTCTGATTGGCCCCGAACAGACTTGTGCTGTGAAGGGCAGGACTATTCAGGATAACCTTCATATGGTACGCTTGATCTTAGAACAAGTCGACAGTGAAGCCGCGCTGATCAATTTAGATCAGTCCAAGGCCTTCGATAGGGTTGACCATCGGTTTCTGGAGGCTGTCCTGTCGGCGGCCGGTTTCGGAGCCGACTTTCGCTCCTGGATCCGTCTCTTGTATGCGACCCCGGTGCGCTGGTGGAAGTGAATGGGGTGAGGTCGGAGCCTTTCGTATTGTCTCGCTCCATTCGTCAAGGTTGTCCGCTATCGCCCTTGCTTTACGTTCTTGCGTTGGAACCATTCCTTCGCAAGTTAAAGGCGAATCCGGTCCTGCGCGGAATTTCCCTGCCTGGCGCTACCACCTCGGCCAGGTATTCTGCCTATGCTGACGACGTTTCGGCTCTTGTGTCGAGCAGAGCCGAGATTGACGAAGTCAGCAAAGAAATCAGTGGGTATGAGATGGTAACAGGGGCCAGGATCAACCGCGATAAGTCTGTGGGCTTGCGGTTGGGTGCGTGGAAGGGAGTTTCTCTTCCCGGACCTTTCCTCTGGACGGATGGGCCGATCAAGATACTCGGCGTCTGGTTCGGTCCTGATCTCCAGTTGAAATGAACTGGTCGGAGGTACAAGGGAAGGCCGAGGTCGCGGTTAATCTGTGGTCTCGGAGGAGACTTTCCCTGAAGGAAGGGCGGAAGTATGTGTTTCACACATCTATCCGATCCTCCTCTACCGACTCTCTGTGCTTCCACTCCCCGTATGCCCGACTATTGTCTTTAGTCCGGGCCTTGTTCTCTTTCTTGTGGAGAGGCAAGGCCCCTATGGTATCTCGCGAGGTCTGTTGCCTCCATCCCTCTGAGGGCGGTCTGGGGATGCCTAGCATTGAGATTCGTCAATATATGCTTCGCATTACTTTTTTTAGACCGAATGTGTCGTGGGTCGAATGAGGAGGGTGCCTTTTGGAAAGAAGACGTCCAGAAACATTTTCCGTCCCTGAAAAGTGTGCACTCGTGCGAAGAAGAGGCCAGCCGTACACCACGTGCCGAGTGCCCTTTTTTATCGTGAATGTCGTCGCGCTCTGAAGCTCCTCTTACGGGCTTCGGATGGCCTCTCCAACGCCCAGGCGTTGTCTCGCAAGGCATTATATCAAGTTTTAGTTAGGGGGTCCGTACAAGATGATCTGATAGGCGAGCTCGGTCTTACGAAGCAGGAGGCTCGCTCGATATGGCCTTGGGCGCCCGGGTTGAAATGCCTCAATAACGATGAGGCATCACTCACCTGGCTGGTGATGCGTGAAGCCCTCTGGGTCGGCAAGAGACTTTGTTCAGCAGGCTTGGAGAAATATCCAAACTGTCGTCGCTGTACGGGGAAGTCGAGACTATTGGTCACGCCTTCTTTCAGTGCAGGGCGGTAGTGCCGTTGTGCAGGTTTGTTGAAGGCCTCATGGTTCGCATGCTGCGCGGAAAGTTTTTTGTCCTGGAAGCCAGTTCTGTTTGTAGCAATGTGGTGCCGCAGATGACGAAGGCTGAACACTATGTGTTCTGTTGCTTACTAGGGGTTATGAGAGTCGTGATTTGGACGACGCGTCAGAAGGGATTCCATGAGGGCGTGAAGTTCACTTCTTCCCCAACTGATCTTGTTCTTTAAGCATCAGCTTAAAGTCAAGATCAGGACGGAAAGGCGGCGGCTCACCTCATCGGAATTCAGCAAAAGGTGGGTGAATCTTGCGCGAATGTGCCGAGTAAAAGGGGCTGACCTAGAGTGGCATTTGGATGCCGGTTAGGCATTAAGAATATTGTTTTCCTGGGTTAAACCTAGGCAACCCATCCCGGAGTTAGGTTAGATTAGGTTTTGCATTTTTTTTAGTTTTTTTTTTCTATTCTGGTAAACTTAGCTAGGGTGTATTTGCTCATTGGTCCCCTTTTATTTCTGTCCCCATTTTTTTTTCCTTCAGTTTAACTCCCCATCCCTCCCTCTTTTTAGGTGGTCAGTGATGTCAGTTCTCTGGTAGATGCGGGGCGCCTTTCGTTTCGTGTGTGGGTTTTTCGTATTTGTTGTTGTGTATGAATGAGTGTGTGCCTGTGTGAATGCTTTGGGAAGGATGAGTGTGGCTTTATTTTTTATAAAGTCCTGCATCGATTTCGTCCGGTTAACTGATATTTCTGCCATTTTCAAGAGTTTGTGGGGGGTTTTATTACTAACACTAATTTTATTTAGTTTCTTGTAAATATATTTTGCCATTTTGTATATATTCATTGGGGATCATTTTTTTAAAGTTGTTGTTTTTTATGCCCCCCCCCACAGACAATATTTTGTAAATAAGGGGTTTATTTAGGTTTTTTTCATGGAGTCAAAGAGGCATTTTGTTGTTTGTAGTAAGAAAGGTATGGATAAATGTGTTGTTTTGGTAAAAGGATTATTGTTCTGTATGATAGGGTCAGTGATTGTGGCTAGCTAAGTTTTAAGCTAAGACAAGTGATGACCGTCCTTTACCCCAACCCCCTTTTTGGCCTTGTGCCGCATTTGTACTATTGTACAATAAACAATAATGCTGTCAGTATCAACTCCGGCTTTTGATTCAAGGACTATTATATCCAGCCGAAAGAATCTCTATAAAAAGTTGCCGACCAACCAAAACCCAAAAGAGAATTTCATGGAACAAAGTTGGTAAATAGAATTTTGACTAATTTTCATTGACCAAACTAAAAATTAATATTTATTTACACACCTTTGTGGATTTCCAAATATAGCACTTAGATTACTTCACTCGCCCTAAAAAAGTGATTTGACTCCTTTCCTTCTCCCTCGTAACACTTCGCCAGTAACTCTCTGTGTTTTCTGTTTTGTAGGCTACAATTGTTTATCCTGTATATGTTTTGTTCTGTTTTAGTAAATTAAATATTTGTTTGTGATTTAGCTCTGTGTTGTGGTAAATCATTTTTTTTTTTTTTTTACAATTATCAACATGTAACACTAGAGATAATAAATACTATAAATAATGAAATCTACGCTTACACTCAAGCCACGTGACCTTCCGTACTTTTTAATGACAAACCATTTAAGCGCTTTTTATCAAAACATAATTACATTTTTTCATTAGTGGGGATCATCGGATGGGTCCAAATTATACAATTTTCAAATCCCTAGACAATGACGAGCTAAGAAAGAGAAGTACAAAAGGTCGATGGTGCTGTTATTTATTTTTTTTTATAATTTTTTAAAAATTTAATGAAAAAAAGTGTTAAAATTTCGATTTAAAATTAAAGAAATGAGAAATAATTGTATTAAAAATTCAATTTTCATTGAAAAAATTTTTTGCTTTCAGAAAATATTGTCCATATTCATACGAACAAATAAAAACAAATAAAAGCGTTTGAGATTAAATAGTATATTTGTTTTTATTGAGTTTTGTTACTTTTGTATGTTACAATTCAGAGCTGATTTTCAGGTAATGGGTTAATTAAAAAAAAAAAAAAAAACATGATTTACATTCTTCAAAGCCTTGTGCTTTAAATATTGTAATCACTAAAAACCGATGGTATGGAATTTTTTGAGTTTTTCATAAAATTAGATATGGGGGTGTTAATAAAAAAAAAAAAAAATATTTCTGCCATGACTTTAATAAAAAAAAACATATTCATAATAATTTCGATCATCTGTGAATATTTTCTGAAAGTTTCATTAACATCTGACAATTATTTTTATTTTTACAAGATTTTCCAAATTAATAGGTATAAATACCAAAAAAAAACGCTAAAAATTATCTATGTTATTTAGTATCCTTTTTGCAAAAAAAAAGATAAACAAGGTTTTTTAAATCAAAATTTAGAATATTCTAAAAAGATGGAAAAATTTTGAAAAATAATTTAAAAAAAATTTGGTCTATCCTCTTCATAAAAACATAAGCAGTTTGACGATAAAATTTTGTTTTCGTAAATTTTGGCGTCTTTTTCATCAGACTATGCTCTATTTTTTTGCAATTTCGTGGAGGTACCTATAAAAAGGCTTAAACACTAATATTCCATGGTCATAATTTATTCCATTGGAATCGGAATATATATATATAAGCATTTTTATTTAAATTACATTTTTTCTTTTATTCATTCTCTCTTTATTTTTATTTTTGTCCTAATTTTTTTCCTCCTTCAAATATTTCTAATAAATTTATATTTTTATTTGTGTTTGTTGCATCGTTTTTCTTTCTTCATTTTTCCGTTTTTAGTTTCCCTCTCGTTTCATTTATTTTAATTTTCTTCCTGGTTTTTTCTTCACTTTTTCCTTCCTTTTATCTGTCCGTTTTTGTTTGATTTTGTTTTCTATTTTTTTACTGCCTTCTTTCTTTCTTACCTTTACAAATACTTTCAGCCATTTGCATGTATTCGATTTTAGTTTTCGATTCTTATGAGGTTCGACTCGACATTATTCCCTCATCGACCAGATTCAATATTTTATTTTATTTTATTTTTTTTTTTTTGGTCTTTGGAATCCTCAAGAATTTCGTTTCATATTCTTTTACCATCAGATTGTTCTTCTTCCTTCTAATTCTTTGTTTCTCACTATCTCTTATTTTTCTCTCACTTTCTCTCACCCTCGCTTTATTTGTTTCTTGCTTCTTCTCTCGCTTTCTGTCTCTTTTGGCCTCATATCGCTCTATCCTTGTCATGGTTTCCATATATCTCTTGATTTTTTCTCTCTTTGTTTCTCTTTCTCTTCCTCTTTGCTTCTCTCTCATCCTCTGTATCTTTCTTTCCGTATCTTTTTCTCCCTCTTCCTATCTCTCTCTTCTTTGCTCTCTTACTTTTCTCTCTATTAATCTGTATCTTTCACACCCCCTCTCTCTGTCTCTTTCTATCTCTTTCTTCCTTGCTCTTATTTTCTCTCTATTTTTCTCTATTTCACTCACACATTCTCTCACTTTATTTCTCTTGCTTTCCGTTCTCTGTTTCTTCACCCTCTTTTCTGTCTCCCTTAGCTTTCTCTTCCTCCTCTTTATGTTTGCATTTTCTCTCTTTCTCTGTCCTATTTTTATTTCTATTTCTCGATTTCCCTCACTTTTCTGTCGTTCTTTAATCTCTCATTCCGTGCACCACCTCCTCTTCTTCTTCTTCTTCTTCTTCTTCTTCTTCTTCTTCTTCTTCTTCTTCTCCTCCTCCTCCTCCTTATTTCCTGTCTGTCTCCGTTCACTTTTCTATATCTATATTTCTCGCTTTCCCTTATATCTTTCGCATTATATCTCTCCTGTTTTCTTTCTCTTTCTCTATCTTCCTCCCTTATCTGTTGCTTTTTATCGCTTATTCTTTCTCGTCCCCTTTTTCTTTTTCACATTCCTCCCTATCTTTTCTCTCTCTCTCCTTCTTTCTCACTTATGACAATGAGGGCATGTCTTCTTTCTCCATTTTCTTTTGTTATTCTTTCTATAATCATTTCCTAAATTCCTTCCTGATTCTCAATCGCTTTCTATAGAATAGCTTCGCGCTTGTTTTGCGAAAAAGAAACCACTTCACGCCACTGCACCTGATCACCTGATCCCATTTAATAAATCCAACGAAAAGAATCAGATAAGTAACTCACAAGGTTATCGAGCAAAAGAACTTATCTCCTCATGATATATAATAAGCTTGTCTAAGTAAGGTAGAAGGACAAGTTGAAAGAGCTAGAAGCTATGATGGCAGTCTGCAGCAATATTCCAAGTGGAAATATTCGAAATTCTGGTTGAACTTTGACATACATGGAAAATGGACAACAATCTCAGTTAGGCGGGAAGACTCGGCTTCTTTTATTAATGAAACTCTATAGATATGAGTGCAACATGCGGCGATCGGAATACTCAAGCTATATTCATAGAGGCATTTAAAAAGGACTGAACACACAATAAATCGAGATGTAATTTTCCATTGCGCTACGGTAGGAGCTTACTTTTATATAAAGTGCTTTCCAAAAGTTCAGGTAGTTTTACTAAACAAAATAAATTCGTCTTCATCCTCTCTTTGAGTTCTTCGAAGATAACAATGTAAAGTAGGTTTTAAAGTAATGGCCACAAAGAGTAGCTACTAGAATCCGTACTACATTCAGTTCATGCGCGCTGTAGGTTTGGTTTGGTTTGGTTTGGTTTGATTTGGTTTGGTTTGTTTTACGACATATCAACCCGAATGGGTTATTTTTATGCCGACAAAATTTTCATTGCTGGTAATATTTTATTTTTTCAAAAATCTATTTCTAGTAATAATTTATTTTTCAAAAATATGTTGCTGGTAATGATTTTTTTTTTAAATTATTTCCTCGAAAATGATAGCTGGTGATAGTTTTTTTTTTTCCTTCAAAAATTTATTGCTGGAAAAAGTTTTTTTTTTTCTGGTTTAAAACCTTTTTTACAAAAAGTTTTTTACAAGGTTAACTTTTACCCATATTAAAATTACTATATTTAAACAGGGCGGACCTAAAACACCAGCAATTAAGAGGTTTATTAAAAAACCTTATCAGATGTGTGTTGGATTTATGTCCTGGATCCTGCGCTGTACTGAAATGCCATATTTAAACTTAAAATTTTATTAAAATTATTGTGAGTTATTTATGTCCTGTCCTGCTACTGATGCCACTAAACCGGCTACCCCGCTCCCCAAGATTTTCTGTGGAGCGGTATGGCTAGACACGCAGTAGGATTAAAAAATAATGCCAGTCAAAAGGCAGATGAACATTCTTGTAGTGTCAACGGCCATCTAGCACAATGGGTCCCACTGCTATGCATACAGCTAATGCAGTGACGATAAGGTGGAGGGATACCTCGACTAAAGTCAACGGCCATAGACGGGAGGTTCTCCCGATTGTTTCAACGGCCACATGTCCGCGGTCAAGGGATCCGTTCAAATTGGAGAACATCAGTAATTTAAGTTGGAGAAGGAAGGGTAACACGAGGACTACTTACCTGAACGTTACGAATCAAGGAATATTTTTCTCTGTCGAGGGAAAATGTACTGATGATAAACATAGGTATTCATAATTAGAATAAGAATGGTTTTGAAAAGAAAATCACCATCATTTACCAAGTGTTCCAAAAAGTAGGATTCAGGATAAACCTTTACAGAACAGAAACTTTAATTTGGAATTGGAATGAAAGCACCTACCCTGCATCCATCATAAAAATTCAGGATGTGAAATTAGCAAATATTAAACACTTCAAATATCTTATAATTTAGTATATAAAAAAAAATGAAACTGAATATAGAATACGGTGTGTCGGAGTTAGTTTCGCCAAACGCCACAAATTGCTACGAACCAAAACATCAACCTGAAATCTTGTGTCCTGTACTTAAATAGCTTTGTCAAATCGGGACTTTCATATGGATGTCATGCATGGGGCCAAAAACGTTCAAAAATATCTAAAGTGTTAGCAGGATACGATCGCTTTCTTAAATCAATGTTTAAAAATGAAAGAGTCTTTTTTTAAGAGTCTTGACAATGACGATCCTTCTTTTAATATTGCTGTCGCTACAGAATCATAAACAAAGAACTGTACTAAATATCAGAAACCACGTCACTTGTGGGCTGCAAACAGCGGTAACGACTAAAATGGATAGCACAAACAATCGAAAAAGTAAATGATGACATAATCCAAATGTTGACATCGCACACCACTTCAAACAAAAGGTTGGGAAGGAAAACCCCATAAATACTGCGCGATAGCAGTTGCTGAACATTAGAAACCTATTTTCCAGAAATATTGATTCAAGAGAAACATTTTGTAAATTTCAACCGAAAACAGTATTGGATTCTCGATCAATGAATGCCAAATGTATCCTTGTAGGGAAACGGCTAATATTAACATTTCTATTTCCGGCTTGTGGAAGCCACATAATGACCTTATGAGCATCCCCGATAATATTTATGATTCTGATTTCTGATAATTATGATGAATATTTATGATTCTGATTTATGATATTAATGATGAATATTTATGATTCCAATTTATGATAATAATAACGAATATTTATGATTCTGATTTCTGATAATGATGATGAATATTTATGATTCTTATTTATGATAAGGATGATAAATATTTATGATTCTGATTTATGATAATGATGATAAATATTTATGATTCTGATTTCTGATAATGGTGATGAATATTTATGATTCTAATTTATGATAATGATGATGAATATTTATGAATCTGATTTATGATAATGATGATGAATATTTATGATTCTAATTTATAATAATGATGATGAATACTTATGATTCTGATTTATGATAATGATGAAGAATGAGTATCATATATGTCTAATATATATTAAAATTTAATACATATTATTTATTGAAGAAAATATTATAAAGAGGTTATGTTGGCAATATTGTTGTATCTATACCTTTAAAATAATTTATATCTGCATGTAATTATTAGATCATTTCACCTCAAGGAAGACAATAAAGCCACTAAAACGCAAAGCGTTACTGAGTGTTAGAATATATGAGACAAAAATAAAACATTATTAAGGAGAGAGAAGAATTAAAGAACAGGAATGAAGAAGACAATTAAACGCAGGGGTAGTAATGAGACAAATACTTCTTAGAGTTAGAAAGTATATGATATTGTAAAGAGCCATTATCGACTAGCACCATAAATGAAGACGGCTTATAAAAACAATTATTTCTGATATAATAATCACCACTGGACATAGATAGATAGATAGATAGATAGTCTGGCATAAATTGACAGACTTACATAGACAGATTGGTATAGATAGACTGGTATAGATAGATAGATAGAGAGTATAGCATAGATTGACAGACTTACATAGATAGACAGATAGATAGATAGATAGATAGATAGATAGCCTGGCATGGATTGACAGGCTTACATGGACAGATTGGAATAGATAGATAGATAGATAGATAGATAGATAGATAGTCTACTGCTACTATTATATATTTAGAGATTCTAGTTAAAATACAAATATTTTCATGGTATTTTTTCTAATGAAATTTCCTCTAGAGTTTATGAATTTAAGCTCAGTACTAGATTGACGGTAAGGTCTCATCAATTTAAAGACGAAATTGCTAGATGTAACCATAAGTTCTATGTTAGTAGTTTCTTCTCTTGCACATATCGATTGTGGAACTCTCTTCCTGGATTCTTGCTTCCCCGTCAACTTCGATCTTCAAAATTTTAAATTCAATGTCACTCATTATCTTCTGTTTCAATTCTTATTATTGTCCTCTCTCCTTGATAGTAGTTTTTCTCATATTCTCAAATATTCAATAATCTCTTGCGTCCTAATGGCTTTATTGTCTGGCTTGGGGTGAAATGATTATAAAAGAAAAGAAGATGTAGAAAAATCTAAAGAGACTAAGATAGAAAGATAGTTATGATAACTTACCTAGATAATGAATAAGCAAAATATATATATATATATATATATATATATATAATATATTCAGGTGCAAATTTTTTAAGTGGCCTCTTTTTTTTCTTTTGATGTGCCGTGTCCTTTCAGAACGTAGGTGATCATGGCTCTCCACTTCTCTTCATCCCTTTTAGCGCTCAATAAGTTTCTTGCCTCTGCCAACTGCCCCAGACTTCGTTCTGCCATCCACTTGCTTAAGCCTGCCAAGTATATAATGCGTTGCTTTCCCTTGTCTCTTTTCCCCTTTATTCGACCTGAGAGTATCAGATTCTCCAGGCCTCCCTTTCTCATTATGCGTCCCAGATATTTCGTCTGTCTCTTTCTTATGTTAAGTATAAGCTTTCTCCTTGTTTGCATCCTCTCCAAGACCTCATCGTTGCTCACACGCTCGGTCCATGATATCCTTAGTATTCTTCTGTAGAACCACATCTCCGTTGCCTAGACTCTCTTCATCTTTGAGGAGACTGTCGAACATTCGTTGCCGTATAGGAGGACGGATGTCGTGTAAGAGCTCAGTACTTTTTCTTTGTCACCAAAGAAATCCTCCTGCCTCGCAGTACTCTGCCCAGCTTTTGGAATGCATCCTTGGCGATCCCAATCCATCTTCGGATCTCATCGTCGCACCTGAAACATATCTGAATAGGATACATCCAATTTCTAGTTCTTTCTTCAGCTTTCCGGCCCAGTGATGATGCTCTAATGTAGGCCAGACATGAGCAGGAAGCCGCATGAAATATTAATTTTCATACGAGTAAAAAGAAAGATTTTTTTTTTTGTTGAAGCTTTGTCAACTATTTTCGCTATGGACAAACTTCCAATTAAAAAATATGGAAGAGCTGACCTTTTTTTTCCTATAATTAAAAACTAGAATTATTGGTATAACATTATCACTGATGACAAGACAATTGACAGACTCTGTTGCATGTGATTTGTTTCGAATTGACTCATTTGAAAATATTATTTCTATGGAGTGTATTAAAAAAAGGTTTGAACAAAGTAACTAAACACCAAATTTTTTATATATTTATATTTTTTTCGCTATCCTCTGCCAGCCCCAGTGATGGAGAAAGCATTACCCCGTACCATCACCAGTGAGATAAGCTGCAAGAGCCACTCCGTTTTGCGAGGCCTGTCCCTTAATTGAGATGCCATCCCGCGAACCCTCCGAAAGAAAGCCAGCGAAAGAGGGACAATAACCCCAGATGACTGAAGACTCCACTGCCACAGGAGTAAAAAAAAAATTTTTTTTTTTTTTTTTGCGGGGGGAGCCTCAAAAAATGCTCAGTGGAAAAAGTCATAATATTATCTCTGACCTTATGTCTCTGGTTGGGATCCGGAAAGGAATGAATATACACCAGAAATCAAAGGAAATAAAATAGTAATAATAATAATAATAATAGCCGTGCTTAAGATAATCTTTAAATATGTGCATGAAATTTTAAAGTAAAGGCTTTTCACCAAAGATAATTTAGTCAATCCTAACAATACTAACGATAAATTGTTTATCATGCTCATCTTGCTTACTTTTGATGCTGAAGCATATCCCACTGACTGCTTACATACAAAGGTGACCTTTTACTGGATTGAGTAAAGCTTAATAAATGTCCCCTAAGACATTAAGAAAGAAAGGAAAACTGACACAAGCCCCCTCCTGTGGAAACCAATGTCCAAATGTTTCCCTAATCAACTAACCGGATATAAGCCTCGATTTGACATTTGAAAAGGCGGAGCACTTGTGACAAAGTTGACTGCGGTGTAGAAAGATTCTTGTTGTAGGTGAAGTACTTAACGAATTTTCAAGTCGTAGGCCACGTAATAATGGAATTGTACTCTAGCAACGATATAAATCAAAACGCCATTTATTTATTCCAATACCACATACTGCTCTACTAACCCTTTTTATATTTTACTTTCTTTCTTTTGTTGTATTTGAATTTTCTAAAATATATTGTCAATTTATTTCTTTTTTCATTGGTTACCTTCTTTTCGTTTATTCATTGTTCTGTTTATTTTTCTCTTTTAAGTATTTTTTACTAGGCTAATAATTGCTGCAGAATCAAATCCTATATATATATATATAGAGAGAGAGAGAGAGAAAGAGAGAAAGAGATATGATAGAAATATTGTTATAAGGTATGTTATATTTATGGGTAAAAGTGCAAATATAAAATTTGAAAATTGAAATCAACACCCAGCGGCGACAGTCTATCTTATGCTTAAAAGCAATTAGTCCATATACATCCATATATATATATATATATATATATATATATATATATATATATATATATATATATTTGTATGTGTATATATATATATATATATATATATATATATATATATATATATGTATGTATGTATGCATGTATATATATATATACATTTAGTCAAGAAATATATATATATATATATATATACATACACATTTACATTTATATAAACAAATATGTATACGTTATATATATATATATATATATATACATACATTTAAACAAGAAATACATATATATATATATATACACACATACATACATTTAGTCAAGAAATCTTATTTTCCATTCTGAGAACAACTATATTATATATATATATATATATATATATATATATATATATATATTTTATTATAATAAATGACAATAAAAATATTTTCCATCGCTACAAAAAAACTTTCATCTTTCACTACTTCATCAGGTGATGGTAGATAACTAATAATAAAAATGACTTAGGGTGATTTAAGAAAAATTATCTTTACCTCTTTTCATAGTTAAAAAAGGGGATAAGGTCAGAAGTATTCAGTGGTCGTTACGTAACATAAATTAAGTACTTTAATCTCAATTCAATATATAATACTGCCAACAGTGGGATAACCAGATTTTTTTTAATTTAAATTACGTAACGGCTAGTCAATAATCAGCAGCTAAATACTTTTTGTGCATGAAACTCTAAGTCGTACTATCCGGATAATACATACATACATACACACACACACACACACACACACACATATATATATATATATATATATATATATATATATATATATATATATATATGTATGTATATATATAATTTTTTCTTCAAATATATTCGACGACCTTAGTACTTATCAAAAACTGGTTCTTGCCTATATGAAAAATAAGCTTTCATTGCCAGATACAGCAGTTTTAGATCTCTGAAATTTGAATTTCAATTAATTCAATGGACGTCATTTATAACAGCTGAATGATGAGTGCATTTCGAATATTTATACCTGTTGCTATCTCGCCACAGTTGGAAATTACACGCATACATAAAATAAATACGGAATTTTCAAATAAAGTACATCTTTTACTTTCCTTGTTCTATCTCGTTTTTTTTCCTGTTTCTTTTTTAATTTATCTTTCTTTCTTTTTCTCTCTTTGTTCTGTTTCCTTTTTCCTTTTCTGTATTTTTTCGCTTTTTTTTCTATTTCCTTTCTTTCTTTTTACTGTTTCTTTTTTCACTTTTTCTTTCTTTTTTTCTATTTCCTTTCTTTCTTTTTACTGTTTCTTTTTTCACTTTTTCTTTCTTTTTTTTCCTTTTTTTTTTTACTTTTTTTTTCTGTTTCTTTTTTTCACTTTTTCTTTCTTTTCTTTTTCCTTTTTTTTTTTTTTCTTTTTTTTTACTGTTTCTTTTTCTTTTTTTTCTTTCTTTTTTTTTTCTTTTTCCTTTTTTCTTTCTTTTTTACTGTTTTCTTTTTTTTTCACTTTTTTTTTCTTTTTTTTATTTCCTTTCTTTTTTTTACTTTTTCTTTTTTTTCTACTTTTTTTTTTTCTTTCTTTTTTCTATTTCCTTTCTTTCTTTTTACTGTTTCTTTTTTCACTTTTTCTTTCTTTTTTCTATTTCCTTTCTTTCTTTTTACTGTTTCTTTTTTCACTTTTTCTTTCTTTTTTCTATTTCCTTTCTTTCTTTTTACTGTTTCTTTTTTCACTTTTTCTTTCTTTTTTTTCTTTCTTTTCCATTTCCTTTCTTTCTTTTTTTTTGTGTTTCTTTTTTTCACTTTTTTTTTTTTTTTTCTTTTTCTATTTCCTTTTCTTTCTTTTTTCTATTTCCTTTCTTTCTTTTTACTGTTTCTTTTCCTATTTCTTTTCTATTTAATCTATCTCCTTTCTTTTCACTTACTCTTCCTCTTTTTCCTATTCCATTTTATTCCTATTTCTCACTTCTTTCTTCTTTTTCTTTCTTTCTTTTCCGTCTTTCTCTATCCCCTTTCTTATCCCCTCTTTACCTCCTCTTCTTTTTTCTTATTCCTTTGTTTATTTTTTATTTTATTTTCGATCTTTCCTATACACTGTTCTTTCTTTCTTACGTCTTTTATTTTTATAAATTTTCTGTTCGTATTACTTTTCTTCTATATTTTATATATTTTTTTCTTTTCTTTATTTCCTTCTTTCTCGTCTTTCTTCTTTTCAATTTCCTTTCTTTCTTTTTCATTATAAATTCTTCTTTGCTTCCGTTTTTTCCCCTTTACTGATTTCTATTCAATACCTTTCTACTTTAAGAGAAAAAAAAAACTACTTTGTACCAGAAAATGTGCCCCAAGCGGTTGTCGCTAAAGTTCCCTTGTCCGAGTGTCTATCAACAATTCACGACGTCAACCATTCGTTCATCTTATTGAAGAGTCTTTCACCTTAACTGGACAATGGTCACTTTCTGACTTGGTAGATATTTCACACACATTTCTGCGTCAGTTGCCAAGTACTTGACAAGAAGCTTAAAAGGCATTCCATTGATAGACGATAACCGACAGTTCTTTTTTTTAACTATGAAATATTGAAATCATTTTTGCTTGACGTTTATTGTCTAAGTCAAGGATGGCCAACCTGTGGCGCATGCGCCATGATTGGCGTATTGTATGCTTACAAGTGGCGCATTGCATCCTTTTGATGAAAAGAAACTAAGCCACTTCTACTCATTCATTTCAATGATTTTATATTTATTGCACGCCCTTTGCGAAAGTGCTAAACAGATACGCCCCTGGTCATAAGGATATATTTTTCAAATAAATAGATTTTATTATAACTTTAAAATATGTCCATATTACAACACGTACTGAAAGGAAGTGAATGTTTGTGTGGCGCATTTAAATTAATCGTACAAAATATTGGCGCATGGAATCAAAAGGTTGGCCAACCCTGGTCTAAGCCGTAAAAATTTACATGAACTTTCTTCTTCAGATTTAGTAACCGTATCAACAGTCGATTTGTTAAAACCTAGGTTGCACTATAAGTAAACCACTGATGGCCCGGTAAACATTGTCCAATAAAAAGCCGGATTATCCGTTATGACGAACCAACAGCACCAGTAGAATTTCATAATACAAGTTTGAACCACTGCTGCATCTCTAGGAGCGCTACTGCCTCAGTGATAGAAACTTATATAAAAATAAAAACCGCCACCTTAAAGCAGCGAATCACGCCACATACCCCGAATCCATAAAAAAATTCAGGATGTGGAATTAGTAAATACTAAATATTTCAAATTCCATGACGTATGGATTAGCGATAACGACTTAATTCTTGGAGAAAATAACTAAATATAGAATAGGCTGCACAAGAGATAGTTTCGCTTAATACTGCAAATTGATACTAAACCAAAATAGAAATATCGAGTCATGTTCTTAAATAACCTCGTCAGATCGTGAATTTCATACTGATGTCATGTGTGATGCTAGACCCGTTCAGAAATAGTTAGAATATCAGCTGCATGCAATCGTATTCTAAGATCAATGTTGAAAAAGGACTTTGAGTGAGTGAAACCTGGGGATATTGGCAAAGATCCTTACTCTTTGAACATTGTTGACGAAATGTGCCAAATAACAGAAACTACATCACTTGACGAATACTACTAGACTTGAGAAACCTGTTTTCCCTAAAAGAAAAAGTGTTTTAAAAGAAAGATTAGTCCTAACCGAAAATGTCACTGACTGCTCGGTCAATGAATGCCGAATATTTCCTTATAAGGAAACGACTATTACTGCTAAGACCACTGCCACTTATCAACCTGTTTATTTACTTTGGCTATCGCATGAAAGTGAAGGAAGGAGAAGTAAAAAAAAAATAAAAGAAAAAATAGAAAGAAAAAGAAAAAAGAAAAAAAAAAGAAAGGAAAAGGAAAAAAAAGAAAAAGGAAAAAGAAACAGTAAAAAAAGAAAGGAAATAGAAAAAAAGAAAAAAAAAAAAACAGTAAAAAAAAATAGAAAAGAAAGAAAAAAGTGAAAAAAGAAACAGTAAAAAAAAGAAAGGAAATAGAAAAAAGAAAAAGAAAAAAGAAAAAAAAAAAGAAAAAGTAAAAAGAAAAAAAAAAGAAACAGAAATAAAAAGAAAAAAAAAGTGAAAAAAAAAAAAGTAAAAAAGAAACAAAAAGAAAGAAAGGAAATAGAAAAAAAAAAGAAAAAGAAAAAAGAAAAAAAAGAAAAAGTAAAAAGAAAAGAAAAGAAATAGAGAAAAAAAGTGAAAAAAAAAAAAAGAAAGTAAGAAAAAAAAAAGGAAAAAGTAGAACAAAGAGAGAAAAAGAAAAAAAGTGAAAAAAAAATAGAAAAAAAGGAAAAAAGAAATGAAAAAAAGAAACAGAAGAAAAAAAGAAAGGAGATAGAGCAAGGAAAGTAAAAGATGTAGGCGACTACTTTATTTGAAAATTCCGAATATATCTTAGGTATGCGTGTAAGGATTCATTGTAATCTTGTCCAGTTCCCTTCCGAAAAGCTAAGCAAATTATTAAGAAACAGGAAAATCAACCAACCTTTCGCTGAAATCTGCCGAAATCAAACGCTTTCTATCAAATCTGATTTTTACCCTAAGCTGATGCTTAAAGAAAACAACTAGATCCCGATGCGAATAACGTTCATCTCGCGAGATACCCTCCTTTCGGGACGTCAACACCACCTGTTTTGCCACGGCTAGCAACGTAAAAACACCATCCGTTTTAACCCGGAGAATGGAGGCGACACATTGTCACACGCGTACGCAAAGATCAATAGACACAAGCCGATCGGGAGAGATAAGAGCCGTCAACTCGCCGACATAATCCTAGAAAGGGCACACCTGAGGACAATGGTAGAAGGAGTTCGAAGCCAGGGTCACACGGATGACAGTCAGGCAAATCTGCCTCATGCCATCTGAAGGTTGAGAGTTAGCGCATTCCGAATCAATCGCCAGCTAAGCAAAAACTCAGTGTTGCTGAGATAATGCGCTGCTGACGCCCAGGACCAGAAACAGCGCAACTCTGATGCCGACAAGCTGATCCGGTCACACGGAGAATCCTTCTCGACCCTCTGCACTAATTCACGATACAATAACCTGCCACGACCGCGACAACGCTTAACCCAATAAATGGGATGAGTGATGGCAAGGCTAGGGAAGGCGTTCCTAACACTCCGTGCCATAATCGAGTCCTCCGTCAAAACACGGCGTAGAAAAGCCAAACTTGAGGCGTGTTGATGACTCTCCAGGTATGGCAATCCCAGCCCCCAAGAGTGGTCAAAAAATGTTCTATCGCTTCCATACGGCTCTTGCAAAGTGGAAGTACAGCCAAGCAGTAAAGGATGAGGGGCAAGACGTAAGACACGCCTCAGCCCTACCACTTCGAGGACAAGCTTCTTCGGAGTCAAGTCCGGATCGACGCTCCGACCTTTGCCTGTGTCGTTGACTAATTCTGCTTTAGCTGAAGTGTGTGTCCGAATCACACTCCAAGAATGCGGACGGGTCCATCAGTTTAACCAAAGGGCCCCGGAAGCGCGGCCCCCTTCCAGGCACCTAACCGTAAGGCGGAAGAATTGTTATAGTCAATTTTGGCCCCCGTCACCTTGTACCGTTCAAGTTGCTTCGGTACAACCTTAATGTCACGGCGGCACCACACAAAAATGGATACGTCATCGGCGTACGCAGAAACCCTGGTTCGAGCTCCACCAGGAACAGCGATTCTACATAGGGCTGTACTGCACGCCCTCTCTTTTAACTGGCGAAGGAGGGCTCCAACGCCAAAGCGTAAAGTAAGGGTGACAGTGGACAACACTGTCAGACAAACCGAGATACCGCAAAAGCGCCTGACCACTTTCTGTTCACTTGTAGCGCAGTACTGGGGGAGCGATACAGGAGGAAGATCCACTTGCAGAAGTAGGGTTCGACCCTGTAAACCCTGATAAATTCCTTGGACTGATGAAAATTGATCAGCGCGGCTCGCTGGTCGTCTTTTACACCCTCTATAATCGTGCGGATCAGATGCAAGTTGCTTTGAATTGTTCGCAAGTCTGATCAGGTCCCAACAAGCACGCGACAACTGACTGCAAACTCTCTCTCCAGGATCTTGTCCAAAATGTTATGGGCCTGTAATCGTCTAAATCCCACTCAATATCCTTGCCCTTTTTCAACAGCGTGATCACATCCCTGGAAATCCGGTCAGGTATAGACCCCTGCCGGAACTACGTTTTGAAAACCAGTGTCAAAATCTGAACAAAGATGTGAGACTGACTCAAGTATATTTCATAGTACAGACCATCAAGTCCCGGAGACTTGCCAATGCCAACCATCTTCAATGCCAAGTGAACTTCGTTCTCTGTGATCTCACCCTCGCAGCTAACCCTTCAGAGGGAGAAAACTGAGGAAAATCAGGCAAATAGCTGCAAAACCCATTCCAACTGAGACCAGACTACTTGGTAAAACGGCTCTCGAAATGCCGCCGAAACGCCTCACACATGCCCTTAGTCGAGCTCAGAGAGCGCCACTCCGGCTTAATGACCGCGCCAATGTATCAATCGGAACCTGGACGGATCTCTTCCTTGTCCAATTCTACGCCCATGTTTACAGCCTCGTTAGCCATCTTGTTTAACCTATGTCTAATTACATGACCCTACGACTATCTCTAGAGAATCCCCCTAGCCGAGACAAACTATCCTCTAGAGTCTTCAGCTTTTTACCCTTATCTAGAGCGAGGTGTTGGCGATAAAGGACCTATTCTTATCCTTAAGCCTCTCCCACCACATACTCCCAACAAACGCCCCACTAACTCCAGCGAATCCAGTCAGCTGTTGCTGAAATTCCTGCCTGTCCAGTAAGAACTTATTGAACTTCCAGTGTCTATTTTAGGCCTATTACCTAACACCATCCGGGCACAGATGTATCTATGATCTGAATAGTCTAAGTGGTGAAGGGTGGGACAATATGTAAATGTATGTCGAACCTTCTCACTAACATTCTGTCCAGGTAGCTGGCTACCTGGAGAGGAGGCCACTTAAGTGTCCACGTCCATATCACCCGCCCCGGATGATCGACCCTTTATCTATCGACGATCAGATCAACCAAGCTATGATCGCCTGATGACCTCCCGCTAGGAACGTCTCCAACCGATGAAAAAAGTCGGCACGCTCCCCATAATCGTTGGGCGCATAAACAGAAACAACCCGAAACAAACCACTGCTCACGAAAATATTGGCCATGATCAAAAGGCCCTACGCTCCCACATGGTCAAGGTCTACCCTCGCATCCAGGGAACGCTTGACTAACAAGGAAACACAACTAGACCGCCGATCCACATTTGCTGAATAAACAACGAAGTCGCTTGACAGCACACGAGCATTGACGTTAGAAACAAAGTGTTTCTCCTGGATCGTGGTCACATCTACACCAAAGAACACGAGATCACGAAGTAGGCGGGCAGCCTTACCCCGATCTCTCAAGCCCCTCACATTCAAGCTAGCTAGCTTAATAGACATCTTTTAAGCCTGAGTCCCTTAAACACAGACTGGACGAAAATCTGTAGGGGTCAAAACCTCGACGGTTTGTCCCAGTCTACCGGTACCTACACCAGACAGAATTCGTCCTTCTATGACAATACCGCAGACGTCCGTTGGGAAGGCTAATTTAAGGGACCTATATAGAAGGAGGGGGAAGAGAACCGGGACCATCCCAAAACAACACTGAAATAATTTATTGAGATACGGAATCTCTGCCTGAACCATCCGAAGCTTCGTGAAGGCATCTTTTACTCCCGCAATTTAGTCCCAGACCTTAAGGTGTTTCTTATAAGGGTAATAACACCGGGAAAGTTCCTTGGATTATCTTTTAACTTCCCGTCAGTGGCGGTGCACTTGAATAGAGGCCTCAAGAGTGCCTTCCACTGCTGCTTTTGTTTTGGCTGCTGCTGCTGTTCCAGCTGCTGCTGCTGCCTCGGCTGCTGCTGTCTGGTAGTGCCTTTTTCAGGGACATCCTGTTGGGGAGGCAGAGTTGCCGCCTTTACACCCCTCCTCACCAACTGTCCACTCGCCAGAACCACTGGGGGCCTTATTTGGTTCTACCTCTCTGGGATGCTCTATTGTCGGTTAAGGCTGTGGTGCCGGGTTTCTGCGGCCTTCCACAAAGATGTTTCGGTTACCGCAGGTGATGGTACTTGGGACTTCATTGAACTTTGGTCGGGTCAATGTCACCATGATTTCTTATTCACTGGTGGCAATGACTGCCTTGCTTTTGATGGAGGATACCCCCTCCATAAGACAATAACCTGAGAAGAATGCACCCCAAATGTCCTTCAGTGATTTACATGCGTACCCCATGAAAGGTAATCCCGTGACCATGTATTCGGTTTGAGAGACTTGGTGCTGTGTATGCTGCCGACTAATTCTTTTGCAGCTTCCTCTGTTGCTACAATGCATTTGATTTGCAGGCCAACACTTTGGCCCCAATATTTAAGGCCTTCGGGGTCTCCTCCATCATCTCCCTATTTACAGCAATGAATTCTCGCGTCTTGACATCAGCCGTCAACAGGGAGATAGTTCTCATAGAGAAGACTCTGACAAATGTTCATGGTCTAAGATGTTGCTATACTCCTCTCTCATGCCCTTGAAGCATTTTGGTTTTTTTTGGGGGGGAGGCTTTCCTCCGCCAATGCTGAAGTCGACGATAGTGTGGCCAATGTATCTTTTTTCTGGGGTACCTCCGCCATAGCGGGATGGTATTCCCATCACAAAACAAGGAAAACAAACAGAAAACACAAAAACACAGCACAAAAAAAAATTAGAAACTTCAAACTCATTACTTGGACGGGCCAACACAATATCCAAAAAAAAAAAAGTTCACAGCTAGCAGACAGATAAAAAATCGGATAGACTTTAACAGAATACAGATCCACCCGTCAGATTCAAACCTCAAAGAATTTCTATTTTACTTCCACGTTCTCAGTAAGACAGCGCTGTAGTGGTACTCCGATACTCCACAGATTCCACCCATTTTAATTTACTACTTCCTCTAAAATTCGTAGTTTTGTCTTTTTGGATTTATTTATATAATCCATGACAATTTCCTTTTACGTTTACTGAAATGTCTCTCATCCGGGGCTACTAAATGCAGTGGTACCTCGAATAGATCATAAATAAACTTCATTAGCTCTTCCTTTTGGTTATTTATGTTGTCCAAGTACCTTTTTCTTATCTTGTTATGATGTCACTTAACTGTCATTTTCGGGGTTTTTATCATGTACATCAATCTCCCGTTTATATTTGACAGAAGCATTCCAGAACTCTTTACCGTACCCATATTCTTTGGAAAATATGTTTTCTCCTCTGTCTAGGATTTTGTGATTCTTTTTGTTCCTTCTTTTTTATACTCCTTTGATAACAGCTTCTCGAATACCGATTTTATTTTCCTCGCGATCATTAATTCTGCCGGTGACAACCCTGCATTTGTACTTGGGTTCGGTGTCACCCGATATACACTTAGGAATTGTAATCTCTTGTCAACAGATTCGTTTCCGTCTGACTTTTTCATTGCTCACTTGAAAGTATCTACAAATCTTTCTACTTGGCCATTAGATCGTGGGTGATATGGTGCGATAATCTGATGCACATATGAAAAAAAAAACTGTGTTGACGTGAACTGCGTGCCATTGCCCGACACAATCGAATCCGGAATACCGAATCTTTTCAAAAAGTTCATGCAAAAATTTTATTATACCACTACACGTAGGATTTTAAATTTTATTACACCTGGCCATTTCGAAAAACTGTCAACCACATCCAAATAGTATTGACCCTTTATTGGACCTGCAAAACCAATATGCAGCCTTTCCCAAGGTTTGTCTGTCTTTGACCAAGGATTAAATATTTCTGTTGGTGCCTTTGTTGCCACCGCACAAGCTCTGCATGTTTTTACATTCGTTCTATATCTTTCTCCATATTCGGCCAAAAACAATCGCTTCTCATTAAAGTTTTCAACCAATTACCTATAGCGAACACACTGCTACCTCCTTAATTAGACTCCTAACATGCCACCTCTTGAAGCAGAAAGCGATTAATAAACGTTTATTAACTCATAACTTACAAGAACCTATAAGGAAAATTCTGGTCGATAACACAAAAATTGTTTTCAAATCTTATAGTCGCAGAGAACTTACTATTAGAGAGGCATTACTGATTAAATACCGTTCTCCTGCTATTAATCTTACACTGTTTAGCAATGGAGACGACACGTTAAAGGTTTTCTTAAAACAGAAGTGATGCTCAGGTCAGCCTGTGGCGCATAGAACGTGACAGCCCCCAAAATGCATACAACTTCCGCAAGAAGAACACAAGACTAAACTACTATGAAGAATTAATTCACCATACCAAAAACAACAACCTTGATAATGACTATAAAACTATCCAAAAGCGCTCGGAACAATAATAATTAGGACATTTTTTTATATGGTTTAACCCCTAAAAAGAAAGCAATGTTATAATGGTGGGAAAACTCAAAAATACTAGCGACAAAGAAGATTAATTAAATCTTCCTTGTCGGCAGTTTTCTTTGAAAGATGCTTGAAGGAAAGGTTGCTGCCCAAATATACATTAATATATATATATATATGTAAAGATACCTTATTTATATAGTTTGTGGAGCGTGTTGCTTTTTTCTGATATTGTTGTTATTTTGCTTACATATGTGCATCATGCTCATACGAACACACACATACATATTAGGGCCATTCAAGTAGGCTCTTGCCCTTTTCTGCACCAACTTATATTCTGTAATGTACAATTATTGTTTTTGCAATGATCGGTGAAATAACGTATAGCCCATTCTTAGATTCACTGTTGAGAACTCCGACATCAGCGCACTCTCAATACATTTTATTCTCACCATTCTCTCCTGATTAGACTAATATTTTTTAAAATCATAACTGTAAACAAATGTATAACGTTGAACTACCAGTGCGTTTAGATTGTTGTTATGCAGAATAACTCTCCGGTTTTCATATAATTATTTTTTTAAGTTTCTGCATGTTTCGCCGATGTATATTAATGGGCATTTTGTATAGTCTGTTATGTATATCCCTGACTCTATTATGTTGCTGCTATCTCGTTTGATATTAACTATATCTTTTGTGGCTTTAGGGGTGGTGGTGATGGATTTTGTGACAAAATTGGACAGACTTTTATCAATGGAGAAACTGATAGAACTAGGAGGCCCGGTAGAGTAAAGGAAAGCGACTCGGATTGAGCCGAGTTCAAATTCCAGGCGAATCCATTACATTCACTTACGTTCTAATACCATTGACAAAGGTAGGAATCCTCTTCTTTTTCCCCAGCTACGGGTAAATAGCAGGACAGACCGGGTTCTATAGCTTTGGATGGCAACTGGTCTACCGCAGAGAGAAATGGCAACCTACTGCGGGAAAAATATCTGCCTCATCAGTCATGTATAGAAAGATACATGACCGACTAAGCGTGTATCACACATCGCACATAACTGACTCATGATACTGTTGATTAACATTGCAAGGGAGATAACTGAGGTAGAACTATGAGTTTGATTCTGTCAGGATTGTCATTATTTGTGTGTTCTTGTTCTTTCTGTATTTGTCTTCTGTAGATTTTGTAGGCTTAGCGTTTGGTGTGTTAAAGAAAACAGAGCATTGAAGGAGTCAGACAGTGTTTCAATGTACAGGGTACGATGTAAAGTATCTTCAAATACTAAAGAGTAAATTGGTTCAATAAAATTAACACTGGCTTCAACCACGGCCTCCAGACGACTTCAGAATCTCCTGTATCTCATCAGGACGATCTCCTTGTTTAAGATTGCCAATAATCCTTGCATTCATTTCTTCTTTGGTGTTACAAGGAGATTTGTTGGTCTCTCGCTCAACTGCGACCCACACAAAATAATCAAAGGGGTTGCAGTCTAGAGAGTTACGTGGCCAGATGTAAGGTATGAGGATATCGCAGAAATTGTCTGTCAGCCATGACTATGTTCTCCTGTTTGTGTGGTTTGGTGCAGAGTCCTTTTGCCAGATATAGTGTCTTCCAGCAGCTACCCTCTTGACCCAGGGCAGCACTACCTCCTCAAGGCACTTGATGTAAGTTTCCGTGTTGAGTGTGAGGCCCTGTGGGAAGATGAATGGAGGCATAAAAAGGACACCATTAGTGATCACTCCAAACACCTTCGTAATCACTATTAAACTCATCCAACACTTTCTGAATCCTCTGCACTGTCCTCAGATTAACACCCAAACAAATTGTGGCACCATGCATCCTGACGATTTGAAAGAAATATTTATAGATATATGATTTGCTTTTTTTACGGTTTATCAACCATATGAGGATTATTTAAGGCCGAAAAATATTTTAGGTTTTAAGAATAATTCTTTCTTTGCATTCAGGCGATTTGGGAGAAAGAAAGAGAAAACGAAGAAGAAAGAAAGAAACAGTAATACGAGACGGGTCATAGGCGAACACACACACACGGCTTAAGAGACGAGAATAAGGAAGAAAAGGGTTATTGTTGATAGGTATCAGATGTCGAAAATATCTAGGTCACCTACAAACAAGCGTTGACCGATTTCCGCTTATCCACGAAAAATGGAATTTTGTTATCAATGGATGTCACCAAAAAAAAGAAATCCATTGTTGAACATTGACGAAACACAGACAGTCTTCACTGAGTGTGGAGAATCAAAATCCCACACAAGTAGTTTTCACTGGCTAAGTTTTTCTTTTTGACAGAATAGACTTTTGCCCTGCGATAATAAAGATTTTTTGTTATCAACACATGGGCCGAAGGAAAATGAAATATTTTTATTTTTGCTTTGGAGACGTCAAGTTGGCTAGGAAAATTTCTTTCTTAGGCCATGTCCAATTAACGATAAACTGCTTGACAATCGCCACGTGTTGAAACCGAGGGTTGTCACCTCGGCCGCTCATGATAAGGGCGATTTAATTAAATTTTTTTTAGTTAAGCCAGGTATTTCTTTCCCAAAACAAAGCAACAGGTTGTTCACGCCCGACTAAGACGTCATTGGCCAAGTGGATCACATGACGCACGAAGGAGGAGGAAAGATACCCGACCAGGACCTCATTGGCCGAGAGTGGTCACGTGACGCACGAAGAAAATCAGTCGACGCCTCTATCCAGAGTATAAGTATGAGAAGCCGATACGAAGGAGTGGGGAGAGCAGTTCACGCCCCTCAGAAGCATGGTGAGAGAGGGGGAGTGAGAAAAGAGTTACCAAAAATGGAAAAGAGTGGAAAATCCCTAACCAGAAATAAGAAGGGTGGATATGTATTTAAAATTAACGAAGAACCCCCGACGCCAAACAGACCCACCCCGGTTTTTGTCGGCGTCAATAAAAGCGAGACCCCAACCGACAGAAATCAGTTGAGCCCCGGACGGCAGGCAGAGATGAGTGCCCAGTGTTGAAACCGCATCAAGATAGCTGACCAAGATTCACGCACACTTTTGGACTCTTCTTCAACCAAGAACAAGTAGTTTGAAGAGTTACTTAGAACCAGACCACAGAAATCAGTTTTTCGACTTTCGTCCAAAGACACACCGAAACACAAATTTCTTAGAGAGTAGACAACTTGAAGCGTTAAAATTTGCCTAGCGAAAGCGTCATGCCACAATCCACAAAACGGGTCGGGAAGTAGACATAGTCCTATGTACCGAACAAATAGACATAAAAAGTTTGTTACCTTTTTCTTTTGATACTTTGAACTTTGTGAGTTTTCATTTTATTTTTTATACATATTTGTGTGTTATCACCCCCGTTGAACTCAGCTTGCATTACGGCCCCAACCCCTGTTTGATTTCGTCTGTCTAAGATCAATTCACAACGTGGGTAGGCAGACTGGAGATCAGTGCAGTTACCCTGGTAACCAGGCGTTGGAAGCAGGTTGGGAACGGCGAGGCTGGTATCAATCTAACCAGATTCCTAGCCGAATCACCAAAGGGTTAGAACGTCACGTTTGGAGCAGCGACACCCGGACGGAGCAGCGAGGAGCGAACAGCTGACGACCGGGGGACGACGTCACAAAATGTTCGTATTGGAACTTTCGATGTGAATGCCAAGCAATACAGCATGCCGTTTCCAAATTTCTGGCGAAGTGAATTGCATCATGGCGCTCTTTTTCTCGCAGACGTTGTCCAAATTACGTGACTATACTGTGTAGATGACAAAATATAAAAAAACTAACAACGCGCATGCGCGAAATTAAAAATATAAAATAGCAAGAATTTACCCATCACACTATGTACTTCTCTTCTTTATGCAGGAATTGGGGGCTGCAGATCCTAAGAGCTATTAAATAAAACTGTAATCACTCTAAATTGTAATCACTCTAAATTTTTATTGATGTGGTGGCATTAAAATATATGAGGTCATTATTATTATGTTTTGGTTTTCGATAAACATTTAGTAGAATGACTTTGTATGTGCGTATTAACACGATGTCACGATATGGTAAGGTTTTGTTTTGTTATGTTTCGTAGGTGAAATTGATAGTGTGTTCTCTGTTGTTTAGTCTATCAACAAGACTTGGTAGAGGTGTTTCATGTCGGTGTATTAGTAGGGCATCGTCAGTATATCGGAAATATGCTGCATCCTTTTGGAAGAGTACGCTGAAACCCTAAGCTTTTCTCTAGCGAAACGCGTCTTTGATTAAACATCTTCCATTTTGTCTCATCATTTTCCATAAACTTGTTATGAACTAGGCCAATGAGAGTTGCTGTAAGGGAGAGTCTTTGGGATTAAAACTACATAATTTTATCTATCATAAGAAATATTCAAGCCTGATAATTTTATTCTAAGGAACAGTTTTTTTTGTTGGATTTTTTACAAGAGTAACATTTGAGTGGCTGTCTATCCGATAAACAAATGAGCAACTTTAATTCAAATATCACTTACGTCCGCACACATAAACACAAACACAGACACACACAGAGACAATAACTCATTAAATGCATAAACCATTGGTCCCAAATGAATGAAAAATAAATGAACACAAATAGAACAAAAATGTTTCAAATCAATTTGAAAATATAATTTATTATAAGAAGAAAACAAATTTTATTTGAATACTTCCTGAATTATTTTCCTTGAAAAATAAAGTGAAACTGTGTTTTCATAATTTTAAGCCTTTGGGGGAAAAATCGAAGCCCACCTATTTTCTTGAAGCAACTCAGGGCTTAAAAAAAGAAACAAAAAAAAAAACTAATTCTGTCCCACGTTGAGAATCACTTATTTAAAAGAAGTGAAATTACTTAATAGTTAAGCCTTCTTTACTTTTATTCTAACGAAATCTTCCTGTTTCTTAATACTTTGCTTAGCTTTTTGAACGCGCCTTTTTCTATCCCAATGCGCCTCCAGATTTCAATGTCGGACCATCTAACCTCTGTTAAAACACTTCCTATTTATGTCAATTTTGTATTTGCTTCATTTTTATTTATCTCTAATTTATAATTGGCATGTTGGAATGTATCTTGTGGCGACCAACAGCAATTCAATAAGAACCGACTACACTACTGACTAAAATTGTTGGTATAATCAGATCTTTTTCAAATTAGTGGATATAATTATATAGATAATTGAGTAATAAAAATTATTGGAAAAACATAGGTCACTAGTTGTATGATATTCGTAAATATATAAAACGATATTTAATCTTGCATAATTGTAAACAAAAGAAAAGTAATTTTATGTCCAAACTTTACGACAGAAAACATTAATAGTCAGTTGCACATCCATTCAGATCTATAAATTTTCCCTATCTTTTTCTGTAATATTTTACTAAATTAGCACAAAACCATTGACAGGGATACTTTTCCACGTGTCAAGTTATAGCAGAATACATGTTTATCTTACCATTTCGCTATTTTTTTTCAACTCATCTCGTAAGTTTTCAATTCGATTCAGGTCGTGTCCCTGTCAAAGCTAATGTATAACTTTTATATTATTATCATAAAGATATTTCTGGAATAATTTGTCAGTGTATTTTGAACCATCGCCATTCAAAAAATTAATATCGACAATGCAATTAGATGCAGACAACTGGATGTCTGTCCTGGGTATGACGATCAAATACATCCACGTCCTGGGTAAAACGATAAACTACATCCAACAGAAAACCTCTGATCAGGAGGTTTTGAGGAGCGTGGAAGGACCTCTTAATTATTGGTGTTCCCAGGTCCACCCTGATCAGAGGAAGTAGCACCTGTTAGGTCCCCAACTATTGGCAAACAGCTAACCCCCAAACTGGGGTCAAAACACTATGAAAGTGAAAAAATAGGTTTTAATACCAGAAATACTTTGTAAAAATTATTGCCAAGAATACATTTATATTATATATATATATATATATATATATATATATATATATATATATATATGAAAAAAAAATATATACGGAAAAAACAAACAAAATCCTTATATACAATTATGCTGTTTTAATGTTAATATATCAACGTCGGACGTTTCGGTCTAATAAACCATCTTCAGGACATATTCATAAATTATAACATTATAAACTTCCGACGTTGACATATTAACATTAAAACAGCATAATTGTATATAAGGATTTTTGTTTGTTTTTTCCGTATATATTTTTCTTCATACTGTCGGAACTACATCCATATATTTGCTTACATATATATATATATATTACCAGAAATAGATATTTGGAATAAAAAAATATTACCAGAAATAGATTTTTTGAAGAAAAAATATTATCAGAAATACATTTTTGAAAAATAATATATTACCAGCAATAAAAATGTTGTCGGCATTAAATAACCCATTGAGGTTGATATGCCGTAAAACAAACCAAACCAAACCAGCAATAAAAAATCTTGTCGGCATTAAATAACCCATTGAGGTTGATATGCTATAAAACAAACCAAACCAAACCAAACCAAACAAGTGAATGTTATTATTTTTACGTCTACTGCTAGACGTAAGCAAAGGACAAAAGAAGAAAGAAAAATTGTACTAAAACATGGATTAATTACACTCCGATGAAATACAGAAAACTTATACTAATAAATACAAGTAATACGACTTGTACTAATAAATCTCCTCCGACTGTTAGATGAAAGAACGCAACAAAAAGTAGATTAAAGAAAAATAGTCAAAAATAAATAATCCGTTTTTTTGTGGCTTTTTTTGTGGCTTTTTATTTTCGGACAGGTGTTGTGTTCGGCAATCTTTCGACTAAACCAGAGATTCTCAATCGGGGCCAATATGGACGCCGGGGGTGACTATGTAACATTAATAGTGGTCCACAAAAAATAGCAAATTCGGAGTTCATGGTAATATTTTAGTGGTCCATATAGCAATTTCACTTCGGAACACTTGTTACAACTTAGAATTAGAAATTCTACAGTAATCTACGCCATATTAAAATAAGAAAAACAACTCAGGAAAAAACGAGATCAAGTAATGTAAATTAGCGTACCTTTTACACTACCGTATGTTTTGATTTTAATAAAACGAAGACGGATATATAAAGGAAGGATTATATATATATATATATATATATATATATATATATATATATATAAAGGAAAATTATATAAAGATTATAATTTATTATATAAGTTAATTTAATATATTAATAATAAATATTAATCTTAAATATTAATAAAATAAAATGTTAATATAAATTAATTAATATAAAATATTAAAAAAAATTAATAATAAAATCAATTTAATATATAAATTATATAAGGATTATATATAAAAGAAGGATTAACAGTATTAACCTTTTCCGCAGCAGAGGCAATTTCCGGCAAAACGGTCTACTTTAAGGGCCTATATATTTACTAGTGGACATAAATGTTCCATAGAATTTGGTTGTTAAATACACGTTTGTTTTCACTAAATTCGTTTTACTTCAAAATAAAACCCATACTTTTAATATTTCTATAATAAAATTCCTAAACTTTTCTATGAGTAAAAAATTAAAAAAAAATATTTTTTTCATCGAATGGTTATGGGGATACACAAAAATTTAAGAGTTAAAGTGGTCCAAGGGTAAAAAAAAAATGGTTGAGAACCTCTTGTCTAAACTCTCAATCTATGTTTAAACATATTGGGAACATAAAACCAGTGAGTTTGAGCCGAAAAGGGTTGAAAGTTTTGTGGGCCACTAGGAACCTCTTCTCGCCACTGTCAACTGGAGAAAATGGCGTGGTTTGAACACGTTACAAGACACGACATTCTGTGCAGTTCTATCATGAAAGGCACGGTTAAATGTGGACGTAAGATAGGACGCCAACGCAAAACTAGTTGGACGATGTCAAACAATGGGCAAGTATGATTATACCACAATTGCTGGTGGCCACCGTTTCACAGACCGTTGTGGTGGAAATTCAATATGGCTTCTGCATCCGGTTTCCCTGTACGATTACAAAAGTCCAGGAGGGGATTATGATGATGATTACGTGCAATAAATTATAGGTTATATTGCTTTTAACGCAACGAAAAATTTAAACACAGCTGATTCTATTGTGTCCGTACAAGTTAGTCTACAGAATAAATGCAAAAAAATGATATTGAATAGGTTTTTTATCTGTATTATAAAAAAAGAAATAATGAAAAAAATATTAACACTACGTATCAAACCTATAGTCGACGTTCCTATATATCCTAATTTGTCAATTTACGATAAAAAAAATAATAATATTTATCTGACATGGTCTCTCTTTTACTCCCTCTTGTAACATTGAGGACTTATATTTAAAGACTGTGTTGTGACGACTTGTAAGATGATGATCCCCTTCTACTCTGACACGTGCGGCAGAAAGGCCTCTCTTCGGGAGATTGGAGGTTTTGAGGAGAGTTAAACCACCCCTCAATTGCTGTTGTTTCCACGTTCATCCTCAGGCGGCGTGGTAGCATCTGTTAGGGCCCTAGCTCTGGGCAAATAGTGAACCCCCAAACAATAAACAAAACAAGTATAAAAATATATTTCTATAGTAAAAATTACCAACGGTAAATATTTATAGTGTTACGGGATGTTTGCTGTGTTTATATAGAAAACACGTGTTTCCTCGTATTATTTTTTCCCATAACAATTATTGCAGATTCGAATGTGGGTCCAAGTAATAAATGAGTAACACAAAAATAATATAAAACAAACGGCAATGTATTACCAATTGTATTACAATTACAATAAAAGAAGAAAACATTGAAAGACTAGTTACATAAAGCGTTTTAATTAAAGAATGTGTTTGTCGGCCTCCGTAATAGACACAGATGTGAAAGAGTATAAAAAGTCACGAGAGAAAAGTAAGACGGTGAAAATGAACAGATCCCACTTCTCCTCCCACATGTGACTACATCTTATAGTCAGTGTTGTAAAAGAGGAAAGTGAATGAACGAGAATATAATATTCTATTTATGGGATTAAGGCGCGTCCCCTAGCGACTGTTTATTTTCGGGAAGTCAAGTGGGATAACCCACAATAGTAAAATGACCAGTAATACATTTTATCTGTAATTGAAGCCATAAAACTGTATTCAAAATGTTTAGATTTCGGTATTAAATAACCCATACAGTTTGATATGCCGCTAAACAAAATCAACTAAACTAAAAGAACGCGACATCTATCAGAGATATGAAATTTAGATTTTTATCATTGAATAATAAATTGATCCTCACATAACGCTTCCTCTTCAGGACGTGAGCAATTATGGCTCTACACGACTTCCTATCTATTGTAGTTCTTAGCAATGCTTTTCATTTTACTATACCTCCCACACCTTGTTCTGCTATCTGTTTGCACAAGTTCATCAGGTACATTTCTCGCTGTTTATCTCTTCTTCCCTTTCCTTCATTAAGTAATGTGAGTGTCAAATTTTACAAGCTTTCTATCCAGATAGCTATTATGGTCAACAACTGCGCACAAATAGTTATTAATTTTAAAAAAAATAGTTATTAAAGTATAGTTTTAAATTTATTAATAGAAAATAAAAGTAATTAATATTACTAAAATCATAGAAACAAATTAAAAATCAGAGGAGTAAAAATTTTAGATATAATCTTTTGCTACAGGTACAAGAATGTCGTTTTTAATAAAAGTTTAAAAAAAAATAACCATAAATGCGTAAAAGAATGCGTATCTTGTTGAAAATTCCTTTCGACTCAAAGAGTAGATCAGAAGCTGTTCCCCTACTGTAAGTACTGCGAAACACTGCCTAGACTCACGACTCAAATTTCAGTCAGGGATCAATTAATAAGAGAGAATTATACGAGTGGATACTACTCTGTGCTCATAAAGTCCCACTCAAAAAAAAAAGATGAGAAGGGAGGGAAGGCAGGCCTTAAGCAATAAGGTCGCAGACCTGCGCATCCTACCCCTTCTGGTAAAAAAAAAAATTAAAGGAAATCAGTGCTCGGAGCGGCCTCGTTTTGCAAAACAAGCCATGGCAAACACCCAGGCTCCCCCCATCTGACCGCAACCACACATACGCAGGTAATATTACATTTTTTTCTATAATATAGCTATTTGTGCCATTTTATAATGCTATTATCTAAACAATAATAATACTGAATATTTTTTTTTGAATTAAAGTATATTTAGTCACATCTCTCTAATAGCTGTTGTGATCTGTAAATCATCTACTCTTATGGGTCAAAATTCGTGTGATATATATATATATATATATATATATATATATATATTAAGAAATGGACAAGGTCCGACAATTTATTTATTAAAGACATATTTTTATGTTTAACGTTGTTATTTTTATAGATACAAGTATTTAAGCAAATGCTCTGTTTACGATAAACAGTATTAAATAACATTTACCGGCCTGAATGTCCGAGAAATTTTCATAGAAAATTTTCGTTCTTTGACAGGATTCGAACCTGCATCCTATACGGAACCGTCATATACGCTGACGTGCATTACCGCTTAAGCTACAAAGAACCAATCGGTAGACAAGGTCGAATTTACTGCTTATAAACTCCATATCTATAAAAATAACAACGTTAAACATAAAAATATGTCTTTAATAAATAAATTGTCGGACTTTGTCCATTTCTTAATATATGACGTCATTTGTTTACATTCGATACGCCAGAGCAGTTATGAATGTCCGAGATTCATGGAAAATTGGAGTTTATAAGCAGTAAATTCGACCTTGTCTACCGATTGGTTCTTTGTAGCTTAAGCGGTAAGGCACGTCAGCGTATATGACGGTTCCGTATAGGATGCAGGTTCGAATCCTGTCAAAGAACGAATATTTTCTATGAAAATTTCTTGGACATTCAGGCCGGTAAATGTTATTTAATACTGTTTATCATAAACAGAGCATTTGCTTAAATACTTGTATCTATAAAAATAACAACGTTAAACATAAAAATATGTCTTTAATAAATAATATATATATATATATATATATATATATATATATATATATATATATATATATATATATATAATAGCAATGGTAGAAAAGAGCCTCTGTAACTTTATGCCATATAAATGCTCGGAATAGTATCAGTTGTACTCTGACAAGACAGCTTTTCACACCGTCACGGCAAAGCAACTTGAATTATTGGGTTTCGAATGGCCTCTGATATTCGGTGGCAGATCAGTAGGATATTTCGTTTCTAGCAACATTTGGGATTCATCGACCAGACCAGTCACATGTTTAGGGGGAAATTCCTGATGGAAGGTATTATCGCCGCCCCGTGGATAGGGCAATGGTAACAGACAAACGATACATGCTCAAATAATATTGACATTCAGCACAAAGGTTACCAGAGGGAAACACAGCAGGTCAGTTCAGTGGGATGTGAGAGGAGAAGCACTACCAGCGGGGTCCTGTTACTGTAACGACAATAGACGAAACTCCAAACCTGGGTTCGTGACATCGCTAATTGGAAACTTGGAGGACTGGACCCCAATTGTCAACAAAGAGCCGTGCATGTTGGCAGTGTTTCCCTAATGGTGTGATCAGTATTCATGAGATTGTATCCGCTGGTCGACCTAAACATGTCATTTGCCAACGACCGGTCATTGCTCTGCTTCCAGAGTATTTCTAACAATTCATTCGCGCCAAGTGTCCTAAAAACAAAGTCGTATTTAAGCAGAATAATGAACTGTATCATCACGACCAACTTGCACATAACTAATCTAATTCATGAGACATTCGCCAATGAGTTGGCCACCGAATTCGTCCTAACAAACCCTATCGAGCTTTTATGGAACGTAGTGGGGAATCTTATTCACAAGTTGGTGCATCTTTAAATATCAGGAAGCTATCTAGATAGGCATCTCTGAACATCTCTCTAGAAGTTCACAGACTATTTGTCGAATCGATTTAACATCGAATTTCTATATTTCGGCATGCTAGAAAATGTCCTATATAATGCTAGTTGCCTGTCTTATAACGACTGGTTCGTCATATTTGCATTGGCTAATCTAATCTGTATTTTACCAGATATATATCAAATCTGAACGTCAAGCTGATTTCAGAAAAAAAAAAACGGCTCGAAACTGTATACTATTCATCGGAGGCTTTTGAAATTATTCCCGCCTTGTGTGGCTTAAGGTTTAAGCGCCATTCATGTTATCATCAGAAAGTTTTGCGTTCAACTCGGCCGTTTGCTTAGAACGTGGTTGATGGTGGAAGTGATTGAAAGGGAAAGGGACTCTGTCCAACGACAACCTTTGCCAATAATCTAATCAAGAATTTCTCCAGTGACCACGCTTGGGTCATAGTTCATTAACTTTTGTTCCTTTAGGCCTTTACTTCCGTTTGACCATCATCTGTAGGACAGGAGTATCGTCTTTTTGCCAACAACTTCTTTATCAAGATGTCTCACCGTCGTTTAATGTTCAGTGAGGTGTTTTTGAATGGCTATTCTTCTAAGCAGTGAGTTCGATTCGCGCTGATAGCGGCTCGTTATGAGAAATCGGAGAACCTAGTTCAAATATCAGTCGCGTTCGGTTACATGAATTCATCTTGTTCCCCAGCTATAGGTTAAATAGTCAGAGCTGTATGAGGAAAATCATCGATATTGCAATATTCATCTGTAAAAATTATTCTTATAATCCAAAATAGGTTCTGGCTTTAAATAACACAGAATGGGTTGATAAGCAGTAAAAAAAATTCAACCTATCAAACCGACGCCATACTTGCAGACTAGATGACTTGCGACAATATAAACTAATCCTATCAACATCTTTGTTAGATATGCACGCTAGAGACATGACTAATTCTATATTGGTAAAAATGGTGATAAATTTACGGATAATATATCGATATAATGAAATAAATGCAAGAAAAGAAATGTTATATGGTTGTTACCTAGTCGGATCTGCCTATCGAGGTTAAATTTCGACCGAGGTTTTTGCGCTCGCTTGAGCACAATTACACTTATGGGACATATTATTTACAACAGTTATAGTTTAAAGAACAAGGCATTCTGAGCTCTCTCGCCTTGGTTGGCAACCAGTGTATGAGAAGGAAAATGGAATTCAAACCAATAGAGGATTGTTTGGAGAATGTGTAGCATACTGTGTATCATTAGAGTTAACACTTCTCCAGTAATGTTGATCTTCAGAAGACATCACTTTAATAAAAATTATATGAGTGGATATTCTAGTAGGTCGCTTCAAAATTTAATCTGTTAGACACACATGCATGTAAATAATCGAAGGTGTTTAGACATATATCTGATGTAACAGCAAAATTAAAAATTATTAGATTAAGCTCTAAACCGTTGTAACTTAGAAATGATTAAAAATATCTTACTGGAATTCTCAAAGGTTTTATAACGCATGAGCAATGAGAATGTATCATTACTCTCCAAACTTAACAGAAGAATCGTGATGAAAACGGTCATAAACGAAAATGATATGTTCATCATTAATTAATCATACCTAAGGATTGGAAGCTCATAAAGTAATAAAACAATGTACAAATATATATATATATATATATATATATATATATATATATATATATATATATATATTATTATTCAGAATCATTTTCCAAACTTATTCAAAATGATTTTTCGCCCCCTCTAACCTTCTAACTCTCCTGGAGTAGCAAGGTGCCTTACACGTTTCACGTACGATTTTATTTTCAAGTCTTTTTTCACTGCTCTTTGGATTGTCATAGGTGTAACTCCTCCCTCACCTGCCAAACATCTTATAGATTGAGTTGGATCTTTTCTAATTGATTTCTTTAATTCTAAGTTGAAATGATGATCACTTTTCCTGTTGTGACCTCCTGATCCATTTTTTCTTCTTTTTAAAACTTATTCACCGTTCTCTTGATGGTTCTTGAATGGACTTTGAAGATGGAAGCCAAAGTATGAATGTTGGTAAATTTACTGAAGGATGGAATGATCTTTTTCCTTTCACCATTGCTCAGTTGGGAAGACAGTGCTCTCTTTTTTAGCTGTATATCTCAAAAGGTTTTTCAGTGATTCTTACAATCAATGGTGTCAAGATGTCTAAATGTCTTATCTGGAAAAATAAACTCAATTAGTTTAGTGTTTTTTTTTTTTTAGATATTAAACATAGTGTGAGGGATAATTATGGTGTGACACGATTTGGAAAATTTTGCTCCTACACCGGTAAATATATATATATATATATATGTGGGTGGGGGAGGGCTGAAAGGCGGTGACCCAAGAAACCTTTTCGAAAATAAAGTAAAACCCCAAAGGAACCTATCTTCTCTCTTTGCATGTTTCATAATTATAATGTGAAATATCTGTCTATATCTCTGAGATTATGTATTATGATTACTTGCATCATTTACATTATTCGGACTGTTATCCTCCTCTTCATTGCAGTATTTACAACGTTTCGACCGTTGTACACTCTGCCCTTCTTCCAATCACGATTTGTTCTGCCACAATCTCGTGCACCGCGAAGGAAACACCGCAGGATCTCTTTGTAGATCTAGTCCTGATATTTAAGTACTCTTAATTCAGACAACAATGCAATATGAAGTATCAACACTTTGTCTACAGTTGACCTTTAAGCTTTGACCATATAGTCGAAAGTTCAGATCATTTGAAATAAGAAATTGCTGCTTCTCTTTCTTCATACTTTACGCATCTGTGTAGTGACCATTCAGAAATGAGTCGATCATGGCTCTTCACAATTTCCTATCCTTTGTAGCTCTTAGTAAAGTTTGTCTTTTTACAATCCTTCCCAATTTATGTTCTACCATCCATTTACAGAGGTTCGTATAATAGGTTACTCGCTGCTTTGTTATTGACTTCAATATTACCTTGTGACTGTCAAATTCTCCAAGCACTCTTTCTTCATGTGTCCTTGGAATTTCAAAAGTCTCTTTCTGATTCTATGTCAGAAAGCGCCAGGCATTTTTATGTCCTTTTTCATTAACATTTCCTCGTTACTCACATGCTCTATTTCCAGTATTCTCAGTATCCTTCTGTAGAATCACGTGTCTGCTGCCTGAAGTGCCTTCTTCATATGTGTGCTTTATTTAACGCCGAAATAAACCGAGGAATCTTACCTAAAACTACAACAATCTTATCTATGGCTGTCTTCCGGTATACTAACAGCATATCTTAGTTTTATTTTTCATTTATTATACTGTTTTTTTTTCTTTGCTTTCTTTTCGACTTTATTCATTAACAAGTTTAAAAGTCGCCCTATCGAGCGGCATTTCAGCTATCTCCTGTGGAAGTCTCTTGATTGGGCCTTCACCACAATATTTATGGAGGGGTAGATGTGATAGGCAACAAAAAACTACACAAGAATTCAAATTTGATCGCTGCATTTAAGTATTGAATTAATATTTAAGCTTACTTTTTAATAGTTTAACGGCAATTCTTCTGCTGCCAATTATTATTATTAAAGACGATTTGATGTACGTAGGTCCTTACTTTCCGTATAAACAATTATTTTTATTCCATGGGTGATTTTCCTGGATTTCGCAATTACTTTCGATTATTCTCAAATTTATTTCCAAGTTATAAAAATTGTTATCATAAAGAAAATTTTGTCGCAAAAAAATCACGTACAAAAATCGCCGAAAACAATGGCAGTAATAAAAACTTGGGAATCTAAAATTTCAAGAATGCGTGTTCGGATCCGGCCAGGAATTTTTTGTCCACAGAGTCGTCCTGATTTCAAAATGGTATAATATGTTGGGATACGGTCTCTAGGAGCGAAATTGCAAAGGTGTGACACAATGACCCACTGACATTGGCATTTATTATATAGATATATGAATGAATGAATGAAGATAGCCCCTTTCTACGCTACCGTTATTTCCATGGAATGTTTTCAGACGAACTATTCATGGCTAAGACGGCTATACAACGCAGATAGAAGAGCACCGCCTTCAATCACATCGTACTCCTTTGGTGTACGAAGTGATTTGGGGATGTAAGTCCCAGTCAAGCAGCTTCTTGCTTTGAGGAACAGACACCAACGAGGAAGCTTCCTCGATCACTACAATCTTAACTTGTTCAAGTTTAGGACTGTCATCTTCCATATATATCCCTATAAATTACGCCTGTTATTCTGTGACCCTCTTTCTTGAGAGGCTCTTTAGCCTTGTAGAGGGTAAATATCATTGTTAAAAAAAAAAGAGGATATAATACTCTGTGTTAAAAGTGGTGGCCGTAAGGCGTTGTCGATTGTAGTTCGCAAAGCGACGAGAACAACTGTAGGAACATTAAAAATAAAAAATGTTTTTCTGTTCTCTCATGACTAAACCCAGAGTGTCATGGCCTCGTGTCTCTTCCGGCAGCATTCTCCGCCGAGCGCTTTCTGACTGTCAATATTTCAGCCTTCAAGATGTGATTTCCGAACTAGCAATTTTATTCCAACGGAAAGATTTATCTTTTATTTTCTTTGTTTCTTCAGTCGATTCCTACACCTGCACGAAATCCTTTTTTTTTCTTTTTGTTTCATTTATATTCCTTTTCTCTTACCATCTCGCTCAAATTCTTTCTTTATTTTTTGTGGGTATCTCAACTTATCTTTTTGCCATTTAGAAATATTTCTAAAGACAGCAAGAATTCCTTTCTTTCATAAATGCTAGATAAACATTTTGAGTTAGCTAACACACTGCACTTAGAACTTACACACCACTTTGAAATACCAGGTGCTGTCAGCTTCGATGCGCGGGTTGGTGTAAAGAATAAAGGCCTGGAGTTGTTAATCAGGGAGCCAAGTTCCAATTTCAGTTGTGTTAGTTATATTCAGTTACGCGAAAATATCCTTGGGAAAGGTATGACTTCACATGTTCTTCCACTCCCCAGTAATGGTTTCTTTAGGAAAATTTCTTATAATTATTATCTTAAAAATATCTGATATTCTGAAAATAACTTATGGATTCAAATAACCCACAGAGGGTTGATAAACCGTAAAAAACAGATCAATTAAAATTTACTCTTTTATTTCCTTTCTATTTTTCGTTCATTCTTTTGACAAAATTAACTTTTTCAATGGAGGAAACATTCGGAATACATTGACCGAAACAATATTACTACCGATTGAAATTTATGAAAATCTTTTCTTTTTTTTTTTTTTCAGAAATGGAAACATCTCAAGTCCACTAAATATTATATATCTTTCTATGACTGATGGAATTTTCTTTCCAAACATTTTGTGTTTGGTAGTGTAGAAAATTAGCTGCTTCATTATAATATCATATATCATATATGAAAATCATTTTTTTTTTTTTCAGGAATGTAAACCTCTCAAGTCCACTAAATATTATATATCTTTCTATTACTGATGGAATTTTCTTTCCAAACATTTTGTGTTTGGCAGTGTAGGAAATTAGCTGCTTGATTATAATATCATGTATCATATGGATTCCTGTTTTTTGTTCGAAATTTTGAAGTAATGTGATTTTGTTTGGCAAAGCTGTTCCTTTACGATTATATAGCACTAATCTATAGGCTTTGATTAAGGAATGTCTTTAAGATTTGTAAGATTAATTTGTTTGAAGCCATTTTAATTTAAACATCTTTGACGCCATATTTATTACAACGTTGTACACTCCGGCTTTCTTCAGGTGGTTGGAATGTCGAATTGAACCCTTTATTTCGCTCACTGGTGTAGACTGTTCTAGTTCCACGTGCCATGTTTAATGGATGTCAGTTATCAGCTATCTCCTGTTAATTCCCCTCTCAAAGTTCTCCCCCAAGAAGAAGCCGGTGCGTACAACGGTCGAAACGTTGTAAGCAATATAGCGACAAAGATGAGGACAATAGTCCGAATAATGTAAATAGTGTACATCTCATTTTACCTGGAAATTGTGTGTGTGTGTGTGTGTGTGTGTGTATATATATATATATATATAATTAATTCATCGAGCCTGATAGAAACCTCAACAGAATGCAGAAAGCACTGGACGGCCGTTTCGTTTTATATTTGGGACTCATCAGCAGTGCGCGTCCACTACCGAGAATTGAAACCCTGACAGTTAGGTTGTCAAGCAAACATCATACCAACTGTTCTAATGGGCCTTGGTGACGAAGAGATTCCAAATCAGACTCAACATAGCGCCCCTCGCTCAAATATTCCAAGTGAACGGCTTGGTGAGAGTAGTCGTGGCTACAGGGGGCACAGTCCTATGGTTAGAGAGAACTCAGGAGAGTTCCACCACGGAATATTGGAAGAAATTGGTAAAGAAAAAAATTGAAAACATTAAATTAAAACAAACCTTAAATTTGGCAGTGATTGAATTCACCTGTTTCAAGACTGGCCTGTTCATGTGTGGAACATTTGACCAAAAGTAATGAATTCTTGGGTTGGGTATGAAGGTAGACTCTATAGAGTTGAGATTAAAATAAAAAATTCTATCTCCCGGTCAAGACCAACACCCCACCACCACAATGGGTGCGGGGAATTGCAGCTTGGGCTTTCTTCTCTTTTTGTAAAATCATGAGGTAACCCTTTTCAAGATTCTTCAGATGACAACTATTGAATGGATTGAATTTAGCTTTTGAGATAAATCTTTGACCACAAAAATATTATTCTTGTGTTCAAATAAAATCATGTCTGAAAAGGACAACCTGTTCATGGTGCATCTCTTTAACTGACATCACTTTTTCTAACCCTTTCAAATTATCAATAGGGATTTGTTATGCATTCTATGAATATTTAAGTTTGCTTTTGCAACATTATTATCTCTTCTAAATTCACAGAACATTGTGTGTCTTATGTGTTCATCGGAGGAAGCTTAAGTTAATAGCTAAGTTAATCATACTGTGACAACATAAATAACTTGTTTAAAACTGTAAAAGTACTAGCTTGTAATGTTCTCTTTGAGATATTTTAGAAGAGTAAAAATATCATTCATTTTATAGCTGTCAAATTTAAGAAAATTCTTTATGCCATGGCCTGATCATACCTAATATTGAATTTTGTCTCTTATCAAATAATCTGACTTCTGTTAAATATAATTTTAAAATTATACATTAATCATTGTTTATTATTCTATACTTTGATTTTTAAAATAAATTATGATATGGAAAATGCCCCTTGAAAATTATGAAAGCTATTTATTTTTACTTTTCTCTTGAAGTAGTTTTATACATTTCTGGAGTAAGATTGAAATAGCAATATTGAAAGCATTTCTGGCATCCACTATTGATGAATAGCTTAGTTTAGGGTTGAAGGAGTTTCTCTTGGTAACAGATCAGTGTTATTCTAAAAACACAGTAAGATTTATTTGTTGAAAACCTATTGACTTTGAACAGATTTTAGTCAGTGAACTTTTTGTGTGCCAAATTGTAGGTAGGGAAAATTTCATCCTGTTTCGTAGCCTTTTTTCTAGTGGATGGCAGGAACTTGTCTATATGGGTAGATCCACTGCTGCTGCAAGGTAGGTAATGTTAATCTATAATGTTTGTGAAAAAGTTATGACTGTTAATCAATTAATAAAAGCAAAATGATGCTATTCACATCTGTCTTCACCATCTAGATCACTTTTATCTTCTATTTACAATTTATACCATAAAGAAAGATAATGCTTTAGGAAATTTTTACCCATTTCCACAAAATGTATATATCCTTTCAAGAATGGTTGCCAAATATTTGTTAGATTTTTGGGGTAATGGAAAGGGATTTGAAAATAATGATTGTACCTACTGACATTTAGATAAAGTTGTGACAAACTGACAAGACAGTTTTTAGTATACCAGTACCACATTGCCATTGTTTACAAAACTGGTATAAAAAAAATTATATGATGCCATTTGATAGGACCGTATTAACTACTAACTTTTTGGACAAGTTGGGTATTGTATTACTGAGAACAATGTTAATTCTGGTTTAATTTGTAGATCAGTATTATTGCTACCTGAGGTCTTTGAAACTTAATCTTCAAAGTTGAAGTGGGCTACTACAAGCAGAACATGAAGAGTAACCAAAATGTTTAAAGTGTTATTGTAGGGGATTCAAAATAGGATTAGAATCTTTTTTTTTTCTTCTTCCAGATGTCTTTGAATTGAAAACTTTATACTAAAATCTGCTCCAAATTCGTGACATTATGAACATTTAAGTATTACTCTCTAATCTTATTGGTAATAAGTATTGTTATCCTATGGGTGATCATCTTGCCTATTTTTCATTTGTAGATCAGTATTATTGCTACCTGAGGTCTTTGAAACCTAATCTTCAAAGTTGAAGTGGGCTACTACAAGCAGAACATGAAGAGTAACCAAAATGTTTAAAGTGTTATTGTAGGGGATTCAAAATAGGATTAGAATCTTTTTTTTTTCTTCTTCCAGATGTCTTTGAATTGAAAACTTTATACTAAACTCTGCTCCAAATTCGTGACATTATGAACATTTAAGTATTACTCTCTAATCTTATTGGTAATAAGTATTGTTATCCTATGGGTGATCATCTTGCCTATTTTTCATTTGTAGATCAGTATTATTGCTACCTGAGGTCTTTGAAACCTAATCTTCAAGTCTGGTACTATAAGGAAAATAGTTATGGAAGTAAACAAAAATTGTAAAGTGCTTGTAAATCCGCAATTGATGTATAACTGGCGTAATCTCTAAAAATAATGTACACTACAGACAATAGTCGTAAAGGTTTCAGGGTTCCAAATAAAAGTAACATTGGATATCAGATTGTTTCTTTTGCATTTTTTTATTTATAATTTATCTCTCTTAATACATTATATTGAGAAATAACCCTGGATAAAATGCTTTGTTAAAAACAAGTATTTAATTCATTTGTTTCCTGGGGCATTAATAATGATTCATTGAAAAAAATTGTGATTAGGGTTGCCGTAAAAAAAATGATTAAAAAAATCTGCATTTAAAGTTTCGCATCATGGAGGCGGTAAATCATTTTCTGACGATGTTAAAAAGTTCTTAGTCTAACGCACTTCTCAAGATATAAACCAAATGACTAGACACACACACACACACACATATATATATATATATATATATATATATATATAAAGAGAGAGAGAGAGAGAGGTAATTATTTATTTGAAAATTATAACATAAATTTGTTATAATATCGCTACAAAAATAGACATTTTGTTTCAACACTTCTGTTCGCTTATTTTTGTAGTGATTTTATAACATATTTATGTTATAATTTTCAAATAAATAATCATATTTGCTCTACTCTGTACTGAGCACTTTTTTAAGAATAGTATTTAATGTTTATTGGAATTTATCCCATATACACCAATCCTATACTTGTATATATATATGTGTGTGTATATATATATATATATATATATATAGAGAGAGAGAGAGAGAGAGAGAGATAATATTAGTGGTCAATGTATATATATATATATATATATATATATGTGTGTGTGTGTGAGTGTGTGTATGTATGTATGCATTAATAAAAAACAATTGAGAGCCAAAAAATTCTTTTCTTTCCTAATTCAAAACAGTTATCACAATAGATGGTAGTTTTGTTAGAACTATAAACAAACTGCATGTATAGCATAAAGCTAATGCCAACATACCTCATATATTTTCATTCCAAGTTTGTAAAACACACCCAAGAACAAGGATCCTTATATTATTTTACTTCTATTTCATCATGCACATTACTAGAAAATATCATCTCACAAGTAATATCCGATTTTTAGTCAGAAAAGTTTCGTTTAATCTGAATTTATTCCTTAATATATGTTTCAATATTTCCAGATGTGATATTTGTTGTCTGGGAGCCATATATAATGAAGATGCAACACACACATAGACATTTTGGAATTGGACACACTGGGCTTCTCTTCTTACAACTGCTGACAATAGTTATCTTCTGGAATTATAACATTAACTTATTGCGAATCAGAGTGAAACATACTAATGCTATCTCACTAAACAGCAAACAAATTCTCCTTTGATGCTGGTCCATTTAGGTTTGTGCTTTAGTCCATTCACTTCCACCGATCCATTGAAGTCCATTGCTTTATATTCTTATAAAATATCTATTTTTCTATCAGTAATCTGTCTAAAAATGAGATGCATTCAGAAGAGATCAGAGACCCACTTTTGCTTTGTGATTCTTCTTTTATTAGCCATGTCTATTCAGGACGTACGTGATCACGGCCCTCCACCTTCTCCTGCACTTTGTAGGTCTTAATAAGTTTTGTCTTTTCTGATTTGCCATCCACTTGCTCAAGGCAATTAAGTATGTCATGTGCTACTTTCCCCTGTCCGTCTTTCCCTTTATCCGTCCTGTGAGTATCAGATTTTCCAAGCCCTCCTTTCTCTTTACATTTGTTGTATGGGGGTCACACATTATCAGGATGCAACATACACACACACACACAGACACATATACACATCTTGGAATTGGACACACTGGGCTTCTCCTCTTTCAACACAGTTTTTAAATTCTAACTGCTGACAATAGATATTTTCTGTAATTATAATATTGACTTATTACAACTCTGAGTAAATCATACTAATATAAATTTTCTTTTGATTCTTGTCCATTTAGGTTTGTGCTTTAATCTATTCACTTACACCAAGTCATGCAAGTACATTGCTTTATATTCTTATAAAATATCTATTTTTCTATCAGTAATCTGTCTAAAAATGAGATGCATACACAAGATTTCAGAGAACTACTTTTGCTTTGTGATTTTTCTTTTATGTGCCATGTCCCTTCAGGACATAAGTGATCATGGCCCTCCACCCTCTCCTGTCCTTTGTAGCTCTTAATAAGTTTTGTCTTTTTGTTATTTCTCTCAGACCCTGTTTTGTCATCCGATTGCTCAAGGCCATTAAGTATGTCGTGTTACTTTCCCCTATCCATTTATCCATCCTGTGAGTATCAGATTTTTCATGCCCTCCTTGATTATTACGTGTCCCAGAAATTTCAACTGCCTCTTCTTGATGTTAAGTACAAATTTCCTCTTTGTTACCATTTTCTCCAAAACTTTGTTATTGCTCACATGTTTGGCCCATGGTATCCTTAGCATCCTTCTGTAGAACTACATTTCTGTTGCTTCAAGTCTCTTCTTCATCTTTGAAGAGATTTTCCAACATTCACTGCCATACAGGAGGACAGGTATCATGTAACTGTTCATGCATAGTAGATATGGTGAAATGCTTTCCTTTTAGTTGTATTGGGGCCACAAATTATCATGATGCAACACACATACACATCTTGGAATTGGACACACTGGGCTTCTCCATTTTCAATTCAGCTTTTAAATTCTAACTGCTGGCAATAGATTTTTTTGTAATTATAATATTTACTTATTACAACTCAGAGTGAATCATACTAATATAAATTTTCCTCTGATGGTCGTCCAGTTAGGTTTGTGCTTTAGTCTATTCACTTCCACCAAACCATTGAAGTAAATTGTTTTATATTCTTATAAAATACCTATTTTTCCATCAGTAATCTACCTAAAATGAGATGGGAGTTCAGAGAACTACTTTTCCTTTGTGATTAGCTTTTATCAAATCACGAGAAAACAATTTCCCAAGTTTAGGCTTCTTTTCAAGTTTCTTCAGATGAAAACCAACTCTTGAGTCAATTGAATTTAGTTTTCAAGATAAATCTTCAACTACAAAAATATGAGGTCATGTGGAATTAAAAACCTTAACTCTCTCTCTGTTTTGTTCAGATGAAATCATAAAATTTTATGATATATTAATTCTAAAAAAAATCACTCCATCTAGATCTTTATGTAAGCTGTAGAATAGATTATGTAAGTTGTAACAAGATGGTGGAATAGTGGACGGGGGTCTTAGCAAAGGTTTGGAAGCTGCTCAGAGCAACAATGATTAAGAAGTTGTGAAGAGCTATATCCTGAAAAGGCACTGTACATAGAAAAATTAGAATTAAATGAGCAGGGGAAGTATCGTTGATTAAGATTCATTTATCTTATAGTTTCCATTCTTTCTCACGTACTTGCTTTATTTTCTTTCTTTTATTTTTTGAATAATGATTTTTTTGTTCTAAGATTTCTCTTTATTTTTACCATTTTTCTTTTTCTGTCTTTCTCTTCAGCATTTTGTATCTGTATTCTTTTCGGGTTCATTCCTGCAAGGCGTTTCTTTCTTTGATATTTTTTTTTCGTATTTTTTCATTGTGTTTATGATCCGAGCTTTCTCAATACTGCTTCTTTTATTTCATCTGCATTCATTCACTGGTTAATCGAAATCCGTTGACTAACAGAAAAGATAAAAAAAAACAGGGCTCAGTCATTGGGAAAAATGTCATATATAGTGCAGCAGACGAAATGAATTAACAGGATATGACTGTCAAGCGGAAGTCTGCTTACACGAAAAGATGTCGTCGTAGAGTGACATGGAGAGAAAAGCAACTGAACTATAAATCTTATACATACACTAATACAAACATATATATATATATATATATATATATATATATACAAACATATATATATATATATATATATATATATATATACAAACATATATATGTGTATATATATATATATATATATATATATATCAATTCAAAGATATTTTGCTAAGTACATTCAATATTTATTATATTTTTCCATTTTTTACTAATATTGGAATCAAAATATCGGGATCACATTTATGGATCAACTGATTCCAATTCGAAATGCAGCGATCTAAAGAAAGTGGAAAATCATAATGTAGGCAACAAAATCTTGCCGGACAGACAACACCCAGTTCTTGATAATAACTGAAATAATCGGATCGACCTGAACGACACAGAAAAAATGATGAATTTTAGACAGTTTATTCATAATTGTACGCAAGTGCAGTCAGTAATGGAGATTGACATCTAAAAATATATTCAGACAATAATTTATAGATCATTACTGACATCGAATATATATATATATATATATATATATATATATGCTTTGAAATATTATGGAATACATATTCATACTTCTAAAATGTTACGGATAATGAACCAACCATAATTGACGGATCTAGCAAAAGAATCTAATGCATCGATACATTGTATTTTATGACCGACAAATAAGTTCTGTGAAGTCGGGTCTACTAAGCAGCATCCTCTTGACCGAATAAAAGAAAGTATTTATAAATATTAGCTTTTGTGTTCAAAGGACTACAACACGGGTATTAAAGATTTCAGTCACTGTTGAGATTAAATTAGTCAGTTCTTGTCCGCCTTTGTCGGGGGACAGACCGTTCTCCGAATAGTTTCTATGTCACCAGTTAGTGAGACAAAACATTACGATAAACGACAGACCGCTTGAACTCTCTCTCTCTCTCTCTCTCTCTCTATATATATATATATATATATATATATATATATATATATAATTAGAAACAAAGAAAAGTACGTAAATTTTATTTAAAGTAAATGTTGGACAATCTTCTCACAGATGAAGATTTGACTTGAAACAACAAAAATATGGTTCTACAGTATGATTCTGAGAATAACATGGACGGAACGTGTGAACAACGACAACGTTTTAGAGAAAATGGACACAAAAAGACATAATTAGTATCAGTTAAGCAACATCAAGTCTGGTCAGTACTTCGATTGTTGACCACTTTAAATACCAGATGTATATCTTTAGATGTGCGAGTGGTGGAATAATAAGGACCCAGAATTGTTAATTGGTAAACCAAGCTCCAATTCCCATTGTCTACGTTATATTAACTTCGGCACGCAAATACCGTTGCGTAATGTATGAATCCACCGCTTCCCCATTCTATGGGTTAATTAGTAAGACTCAGATTTTCTCAAAGAATTTTTACAATTTAAAAATATTTTTATTTGGCGGGAGAAGCGATATTTTCACGGAAGTAAATATAATGAAGCCCATGGAACTCGTCTCTCCGATTAACAATTCCGAGCCATTATCCATTATAACACCTGCAGACACACACACACACTCTCCCTCTCTCTCTCTCTCACACACACACACACACAGACACACACACACACACACATATATATATATATATATATATATATATATATATATATATATATATAAAGGCAAAATATCAGCAAGATTCTCGAAATCGTGTAACAGAAATATTGTCCAATTGTTAGATTAAGCTCTAAACCGTTGTATCTTAAAAAATGATTAAAGATATCTTACCGGAATTTTCCGAGGTTGTCATAACACTATTTGACTCTAATTTGAGCAATAAGAATGTATAATTAATATCCAAGCTTAACAGAAGAATCGTGATGAAATCGATCATAAACGAAAATGACATATTCATCATTAATTAATCATAGCGAAGATCGGGAACTCATGAAGGATTGAAATAAAGTTCGAATATATATATATATATATATATATATATATATATATATATATATATATATTCCAGGATCATTTCTCATCTTATTCAAGATGATCTGCGTCCTCTCTAACCTTCTAACTTTCTGTCCTAGCGTAGCAAGGTGCCTTATAGGTTTCACAAACAATTTAATTTTCAAGTCTTTTTTTTTTTTTGCTGTTCTTGGACTGTCATAGCTGAAACTCCTCTCTCACGTACCAAACATGATATGACTTGAGTTGGATCTTTTTTTATTGATCTTTTTAACTCTAGATTTTCTAGAGACTCTTAAGACAAATGGTATCAAAACATGGAAAAAAGAGACTCAATTACTCAATTACTTTAGTGATTTTTTATATATTAAACAGTTTATGGGATGGACAACTATGCTGTAACACAATTTGAACAATTTTGCTGTTACACACGATATATATATATATATATATATATATATATATATATATATATATATATATATATATATGCTCACTTATGCGTATTGACGTATTGATGGGAATAATGTATTTATCAATAAATAATAATCCGTTATAAAGGTCATCGACTTAAATTTATGTTTAAGTAATCGTCTCAAATACGAATAACCTCTGAAGCCGAATGTCAGAAAGATATCCAATACTAATCTTTGTTAAGATCTGAACAACTGAGATAAAATTACGCACAAGTTTTACCTGGTGTGCCATTTATCGAAAAAGTTAAATAAAGTATTAACAAACAAAAAAATTTCGTTAGAAAGAAAGAAAAAAGATTGCTAAATTGTTATGAAATATCAGTCCTCGTATATGCCAGTAAATATCAGATATTTCCCTCCCAGATGAATAGATTTAAAGCAACAGAGATCTGGTTCATCATAAGTATTCGGTGAATGCCAAGGCGGTATCATGTGAGGAACGATGATTTGGTCTGGTTTAGTTTGTTTTACAGCATATCAACCATTATCGGTTATTTAATGCCGACAAAATTTTTATTGCTGGTAATATTTTTTTTTTCAAAAATATATTGCTGGTAATATTTTCTTTACAAAAATGTATTGCTGGTAATAATGTCTTCTTTCAAAAATTTATTGCTGGTAATAATTTTTCACAAAAAGTATTTCTGGTATTAAAACCTATTTTTGCACATTCACAGTGCTTTGACTCAAGTTTAGGGTTTACTATTTACCCATAGATGGGACCCTCACAGGTGCTACCAACCCGGGTCAGGGTGAACCTGGGAACACCAGCAATTAAGATGTAGTTCCATGCTCTTCAAAACCTCCTGATCAGAGGCCTTGCTTTCAGATGACGCGGATGTAGTTTACCGTCATACCCAGAACGAGGATGTAGTTTATTGTCATACCCAGGACGCGGATGTAGTTTATCGTCATACCCAGGACGCGGATATAGTTTATCGTCATACCCAGGACGCGGATGTAGTTTATCGTTATACCCAGGACACAGATGTAGTTTACTGTCATACCCAGAACGAGGATGTAGTTTATCGTCATACCCAGGACGCAGATATAGTTTATCGTCATACCCAGGACGCGGATGTATTTCATCGTTATACCCAGGACTCAGATGTAGTTTGCCGTCATACCCAGGACTCAGATGTAGTTTGCCGTCATACCCAGGACGCGGATGTAGTTTATCGTCATACCCAGGACGCGGATGTAGTTTACCGTCATACCCAGGACGCGGATATAGTTTATCTTCATACCCAGGACTCAGATTGTTGCATCATATCCAGGACGCGGATCATAGTTTATCGTTATACCCAGGACGCGGATATAGTTTATCGTCATACCCAGGACGCGGATGTAGTTTACCGTCATACCCAGGACGCGGATATAGTTTATCGTTATACCCAGGACACAGATGTGGTTTACCGTCATACCCAGGACACAGATATAGTTTATCGTCATACCCAGGACACGGATGTAGTTTACCGTCATACCCAGGACACAGATGTAATTTACCGTCATACCCAGGACGCGGATGTAGTTTACCGTCATACCCAGGACGAAAGCAACGATGAACTTTTAAGTAAAATAGAAAGGAAAATGACATTGATATTTAGAATCAGAAAAAAACACGAAACGCTGCGAAAAAATAGTGATTTTTTTTAAGAATTTCACCCCAAGCAAGGCGGGAGTGTCACTAGCACGCAAGGGTTACAGAGAATGAAAGTAAGAGTAAAGAGGGGTGTCTGAGGAGTGGATAAAGAGATGGACGGGTATCGAGATTAAGACATCGGGATATGTCGATTGACATTACATTTAAATTTTTGAAGATTATAACTATCAGGGAAGCAAGTAAGAGGAAGGGAGTTTCACTGTCAGGAAGTGCAAGGACAGAAGCTATTGGAGTAGAAGAGGCGGTTATATTAACTGTTTTGACAGTAAAAGGGGTGGGATGCCACACTTAAATCCATGCAGTTGGGGGCACCAGTGAAAATAGCTCGTCAGAGCAGTTGCCATGAAAATATTAGTAGAAAAGACAGAGGGAAGACATACCAAGTCTGTGGGAAAGTGACTGTAGACGAGATGCCTATGAAAGAAGGCTTTGTAAATTTGACACTCACGTGACATACCGATGACAGGGAAATAGCGATCGACCTAACTGACACACTTGTGTTGATTGATGTCTGGACAAGGACAAGCATGCTAATAAATAAAAATCTTACTAAAAGCGAAAAAGGATAGGAAGTTTGGGAGAGCGATGATCACCTGCTTTAATGAAAGTTCTCCCAGCATGCAACAGAAACTTTTTCCGCCGGAAAACGGACTTCCCGCCAATAGACATTGAATTCATTCCCTTCGTCACTGAATGAAGGTCAAGACGTCCAATTCTTCTCTCTGGAACATTGCTTGTTATAAGAAAAAGTTACTTCTTCCTTTTATCACACGCAACCATAAAACTGTTATGGTCCGGTTCCTTGTAGCCCGGTGATAGTCCAAGGTAGAGCCAATAAAGAAGAACTCGAACACGTATATGGAATAACACAGATATATTACAAACAGGAATATATACAGAGGGGTAGAAAGTGTTAGTACGAACAATCAGGTTTAGTAGTAATTGTCTGAACGCGACTCTGTTTCGGACTGCCTCTGACTCGATTGACTGACTCCTGACGGACTTCACTTCAGACTTCAGAACTCCCTGCTTCCTCTTGAGGCGCAGTATCTATTACGTATGGAATACTCCATTATGTTATTATGGGTAAGGTCCCATAACAAAAACATTTGTAACCAAAAATACACACACACACCAGTACAAAAAAATAAATTGTATGATTTTAATTCACAATTTAACATGTTTTAGTGTTATTTTTGTGTATGTTTCTTTCTTCCTGTGAACACGAGGCTATTTCTGTCGCTATGTGAGTGACCTCACAAGATTCCTTAGTAGGGAACCTAAAACATGAATTATAGGCATCTTTCCTCGTTTTTTTTTCCCTTATAGTAATCATTTCATGAAAGAAACGCGCGCTAGACAGAGAGACAAGATTGAATATCAAGAGATCGGCCAACTATCAATTCCACGTGCATGACGCTGTTTTGAAACTTTATCGATCTGTGGTTCAAAAGTCCCTCATGAAACTACTGACACGCGGAGCAGTTTGGAAGCATATACCTTTGACGTGCAACAAAGTTCTGAACTGCTGTATTGCTACAACCATACTGCTTGTTTTAGCGCGTGTTTTATTCTTATCTTTTAACACTCTGTATTATTCACTACTTTCTTTTCCACTGCATTAATTAATTTCAGTCATGGATACTTTCTGTTGCCATAGCAGGATATGACAACACAAATGCAAAATTAAAACATACTATGATTTATTCATTTGCAAGCATAATCATCTCCTCATCATGTCTAATGGATGTCGGTAACTCCTGTTAATTCCCCTCTGAAAATTCTACACTGCCAGGTATTGAACTCACACTCTTTGGGTCCTGTCACTGGATCTAACTAACGCCTTTATCCACTGTGTCATGTGTCCTTGAGGACATGGCACCTGGAACTAGAACAGTCTACCCCAGTGAGCGAAATAAATGGTTCAGTTCGACATTCCAAGCTCATGAAGAAGGCCGGAGCGTACAACGGCCGAAACGTTGTGATAAACACAGTGACAAAGATGAGGACAATAGTCCGAATAATGTAAATAGTGCACATAATATCTCATCTCAGAAATATAGACAGATAATCATCTCCAGTAAGTTAAAGGTTAAAATGAAAATGTATACACATACACTATATCACTGTCACGATTTCGCGACTAAGGAGTTCAAAACATATCCACTGATTTCGAGGTGTTCGGAATCAATGTCCAGAGAAGTATTGGTCCTCGAATTAAATTCACTATCCAAGTCGTACAGTCATTTTTACTCATCCAATGATGTTTTATTTTTGCTTTGGAAAATAAATAAAAATTGATTCTAAATTGTTTATTATAATAATTATTAATATTTTTACAATCTAATTTTGCAAAAAATATAATTGCAACATGAGTTAAGTCAAAAATATAGCCTTAGTAATGGCGTGACAAATATCGCCTAGCCAATTTCAGTAGATGCGACTTATGGTCTCCAAGAATACACACTTCTACTAAGAAAAGACAAGAATGCGTCCAATATTCCTGAGTAAAAAAATTGCAGCTATAAAATTGGTCGAAAGAAGTCATCGAAATTTTAACCCTAGTTAATTTTATATCCTTTTCTTCATTGTTACATGTTTTAAGGTTTCAGCTATAATTCTGATTAACTGCTTAAAATGAAAATGTAAACTCAACGTTCAGTATTTCCCCGTTTCAAATTTAGTGTTAAACACACCGTCAGCTACCAACTTTTTTTTTTTTGTTACTTAGCGGATTCATCCAGTTCTGACACGTCCTCGTACGCAACAAGATTGGACAATTAGTTAAACATGACCCATATATATCGCGATGAACATAACCACTTAATTTTTCTAAATATATATCCTTAATGCGAGCTTAGAAAAGTCAACATTATGCAATGTTTAATCTGTCGATATGAGATTCAATTGTCAATACTGATCACCTAAATGAAAACGATTTATTCGGCGCCATTAAACATATAATCATTGAACGCGGGAAAATATCTGCCCCAAAAGGTTTAATGAGACTTAAAGACAGAAGAAAAACAAAAGCTGACCTTAAGGTCACCAATATGTAAGATATGAAATCGTTTAATTCTGTGCTGTTTTTTAAATGAATTGTTTATTAATGCAATTAGGAATTTTATTATTTGATGCCTTGGAAATAATGAGTTTTTAAGGAGTCTATTCTAAATATAATATTTTCACATGCAAACTGCAAAGATGACATTTAAATAAGAATGAATTTAAATAAACGATGGTGACGTGTTATGGATAATTGTATATGTGAAGATGTTCAAACAGATTAGTGTGTGTATGTGTATGTGTCCGTGTGGGCGTGTGTGTGTGCGTGTAAGTACCTGTGTTTGCGTGTGTTTGTGTAATAGAGAGAGAGAAAGAAAGAAAGAAAGAAAGAAAGAAAGAAAGAAAAAAGAAAGAAAGAAAGAAAGAAAGAAAGAAAATAAGAGAGAGAGAGAGTTGGGATACTGGTCACGACCGTAAATCTAATAGCGCCCGAAAAAGTAATATGCAAATTACTTTTCTCCATAAACCATATTCAGTCGACTCACAATTTCGCAAGTCCAGACAAAATTCACAAATCAGGCCCACACACTCACACGCAGAAACAAACACACACGCAGAAATAAACACACACATACGCACACACATATGTACGTATATGAATTTGAAAAAATTATGAGATCAGTTGGACACACTACCTTGGTTTTAACCTTTCGGCATCTTCAAGCGATCCGGGCTTAATAATTTCTTGACGCGTTATTATTAAAAATAAATAAATAAACGGACAACGGCAAGCGTAACGGAATTGGAGTAGAAAAGCAAACAAGCAGATATAGTGAAATTACATATGAAATCATAATGATAAATATAAGCAGACATAATGTTTGCAATGTATTCAATAAGACATGTTTAAAAAGAGAATTTGCTGCCTAAATACAATATATATATATATATATATATATATATATATATATATATATATATATATATGTGTGGGGGGGGTGCGTGTGGGTGAATAAGAGCACTCTGGTGGACTGGCGTTTGTTTATATTCGTCAAAAGCAATACGCTAGTATTAGCAGTTTCTCGCTGCTGATGGCTGACACCAAATCGATCGGGTTTCGGTCCTGTCTTGAGGCTTTGGGACGTCTAGTCGCACTCAGGAGCTGTGATACAGCGACACAGTACTGTCTGCGAATGACACACACACACACACACATATATATATATATATATATATATATATTAAATTAATTCCCTTAATTTATTCAACCTCTGAGTTTCATGATGTTGTTTTATGTCTAATCTTCGGCGGATTACTCGATGAAATAAATGTATCAATCATATTCATTTTTCTTATAAAAACTGTTTGTTTTTTTTTATGATGATGTAAGATTTTCTTTTAAAATAACCACAAAAGTGTTATAAGATTAATGTTTACGATAAAATTTTGAATTCTTTCATATATATATTTAAATCATGTAAAATCATAAGGGGCAAATACTAATAAGATGATTACATTTCATTATTGGCGCAGATTGGTTCGCCTATCATCCGGGTTATAATCGTCCCCGTTTTTTTTTGGGGGGGGGGCTTTTTCCTGCATAGCATTGGGCTTTCGGTTCCTTCAGCACTGTACGTCTGATCACTCCGCGCTGAAATCTGAAATTTTATTTAATAATAATTATTACTATTATTTCCTCTCCCCATAGAGGTAGATACATTTGTCTGTCTTCCGCGATATTTTGAACAAAAGCAGTGCTTTGATCCCTTGTTTCCTTCTTAACATTGGGTTTCTGGTTCCTTGTAAAGTCTGCGTCAAAACTATACTTCTAACGTCTCCGTCTGAACTTATTCACGAATTAAATCTTGACTGATTCAAGTCTGGAAATAGCGGTTATCTTTCTTGCATCGCCCCAAGAACTTCATTGCTTGTCCTTTCTTAGATTAATACAACTCCATGGAGTAGCTAACTAGAGTGGCTCTTGGGCCTTTTATTGGGTGACCATTAAGTAAGTACCTGTTATTCAACAATAAAAATTCATATTAACCAATCAAATGATCTACACAGATTTGGGGGGGGGTATATTTATTTTTAGAAAACACTACTATTCAGAATCTGAATTCAACCAGATAATTAACTTACTTCGGGTCAAATATGATTTTCAAACATTTAAATGCAATGTCAATCTTTATCTTCTGTCTTCTTAATTTCTTTTCTCACTCTTTAATAATGTTTTTTTTTCTTTCACACCTAATAAAACCGTACGTCTTAATGGGTTTTTTACCTTGCTTGGTGTGAAAACTATATCTATAAAAGGCAGGATGTGTGTGTGTGTGTGTGTGTGTGTGTGTGTGTGTGTGTGTGTGTGTGTGTGTGTGTGTGTAACAAATGCACGGCCGCAATTTTCGATGGATATCCACCAAAATTTACATGCACATGCTCCAAGTTAGCGGGAACGCCAAGACCGACTTTGCATTTCCCAACTCCCATCGATAGTGGAAATAATCGATTTTTTCATGCTTCTACGGCAGTTTTTATGTAGTTTTCGGCCATTTTCTACTGGCCAGAGTGAGAGCCAATAGCTGGCTGCCACGAATAGGCAGGAAGATTCTATTGGCCAGCGTGAGAGCCAACAGCTGACTGACGCAAATGTTAACTAGCATGCTACAAGCAAAAAAAAATCGATAGCTGCATTCGTCACAAGTGGGAAAAATTTAAATCTGCATGGCACTTTACTCCAATTGGCTCATTCGATTGCTTACACTCAACGTTGATTCTGATTCTGCAGAACTGGTTTGGGTGTGAAAAAATATTTGTTATTAACATTTTTTTCATTCGGTTTTTCCAGTTACGAGTCCTTTTTTAAAGCTGATCGCTTTGTGTTCATTTTGTTTAGTTCTTTTTTCGTAACAGATTTCATGTTTAGTATAGAGCTTAGAAAAAATTCGGAGTGTGAGATAGGCAAGAAGTAAGGCATGTAGTAACATCAGCACAGCAAAGGAAACTCCTTTAAAGGCAAAGAAGGGCAAAAATATTTTAAGTCAAGTGATAGCGATTGCTGTATGAGTCGTACGATTTTTGAGTCAAGAAGGGCAACGCCTGGCCATGCCGCTAGTGATTAAATATATTTTTGAATTCTCTATATTTCTTTTACATTTGACGTGGTTATTTAAGTGTATATTACTATGGTTTCCGTCATTGATGCCCATTTTCTGTTAAATATATCTAGCTCCTTATTGCTGAGCAATTTTAAGACAACTTACAAATCTTCGTAAAAGTTTAAGTCTAAACTAGACGCGGATATATAATTAATATATTAATACGTTACTACCAGTCTAGTATTGCGTTTAAATTCATCTTGAGCTCATCCGAACAATTACCATGAAAGTATTTATAAAAAGTCACAAAGAGGCGGGCAAGTGACTGAAGCAGTGCCGTGAGATCAGGTCAAATAGTATTGCTGATTCTTCTTTGGATCTTATCGAGGAGCATCAGGAATATAGCAGGGGCGCCGGACCATACATAGCAGCAATATACTAAGCAAGGATATATGGTAGACATAGATATGCAAGATAGATTCCGGAGGCAAAAATTGTTTCACCCTAAACGGTGAACCAACTTTCTTAGCAGCTGATCTAGCGATGGATTCGATGTAGTTTTTGCACCTCATGTAAGCTGAGAATGTTAGACCGAGAAGGAGCAATGAGTCACTTTCTTGGAGGGTAGCATCAGCCATATTGAAAGAAAGCAGGAAGGAATCTCTCAAATGATTTATGGAAGTTTAGATTTGGAGGTGTTAAAAGTCAGAAGCCATCTTTTGCCCCAGTTAACGTCTGCTTTGATACCCTTTTGTTAATCACCCGTCATTTTGACCTTGTCTCACTGATCAGCCCTATTATAGAGGAAGGTGTAAATGGTTGTGTCTTCAGCTTAGAACAAGTTCAGAGCTGATGTCATCGGAAAATTCTTTAGTGAAGATTAAAAACAGCGTAGGATAAAGGCGGGAGCTCTGAGTGAGTGTTTTATGTTGTAGTTTTCTTGAAGTTATATTTTTGAATACCATTTGATTTAAAAAATAAATTGTAGGATATTATATGGACTCATGTCATGAAGAGTTCTTTCATGTTTTGTTTTGTTTTTTTTTATTTTGTATGACGGTATATAAACCCTTGTGGGTTATTTAATTCCGAATGCTTTCAAATACAGATATTTTGTACATCATTTTATACTTTCAGAGTAAAGGTATGTTTTATAGGTATACATTTCGGAGATCATAAAATGTATTGTTGGTAATTTTACTATAAAAATGCATTTTTATATTTTAGTATTGCATTGATTGTCATTTGCTATCAAAATATATTGTTGGTTATTTTACTATTAAAATATACTTTAGTTTTTTTTTACCCATAGCTGGGACCCTAACAGGTGCTACCACCCCAGGTTAAGATATATATATATATATATATATATATATATATATGTATGGGGTCTGAAAAGACCTGATCAAGTAAAATACATTTATAGAATGAGAGACAGAAAAATGAACAGTGTGAGATAGATATTAGATTATTTAATGATTTATTTATGGTTTTACAAGCACACAGATGCACTTATTTGGGTAATATAAGAAAAATTTGGAGATATATTACCGAATGGTGGAAGAGAGACTGAATGGAGATAATACAGAAAATCTTGAATTAATAACGTGATCTGAATACCAATCAGTAGTGCTTAATGATATACTATCGTATATCTATAACCCTAGGTTAATAACTTGCTTTATATATATATATTTATATATATATATATATATATATATATATATATATATATATATATATATATATATATATATATATTTGCACGTTTTCATGGTGAATTTCCTGGGGCTGTTGCGTAATGCATTTTGCGCATGCGTTGAGGAGTGCGTGTGTAGTCGGTAATGTTTGCTTCCTTCTGTTCCGCCAAAAGATATGGCTTCGTACGCAGCATAGCATGGCTTGGCGCAACCATGATATCCATCCGGGGAATTTTAAGTGAGGTGATCTAGTAAATCATGACTCTAGTATTTCTTTTCATTTGCGCCCCGAGTCTTAAATTATTCCAACGTTTTCGATTTCCTCCCCTTCCTTCTCTGCCAATTCTCGCTTCTTTCTCCCCCCCACCCTCATGCCCGTTTCTACTGTTTCTTTCTTTATCTCCCTCTCTTTATTTTGTTTATTTATTTATTTATTTCGCTTCTTTTTCTCCCGAATCGTTCACTTTTATAAATCTTATATATTTATCTTATGTACTTCTCATGCAAAAGGTCGTTCTTGCCCAGCAAGAACCAATTCTACCGTCAAGAACGATTCTGTCCGCCTGAAAATCAGATGGCACTGATATTCTTTGTTTTGAACCTATTTCGCGAAATGAGGGCAATTTATCATCATTTTCGTCTCTTAATGTTCTATTCGGCCGTCTGCTTTAGCCAACCGTACGGACACTTTGGCCTGTTCCCCAACCTCACTTCTATTTATGCGACACAAGGCCTCATAATAACGGAGATGCCGTTTGCTACACCATTTAAAATGTGATTATTATTATTATTATTTTATTAATTCTCCTAAGCAAGGTAATAAAGCCACTAAGACGCAATTGGATAAGTGTGAGAAGGAATGTGAGAAAAAGAAAAAGATTAAAAATATTCTTCTTCTTCATCATATCCTCCCTCGCTCTTTCTATCACACACAACTTCTTCTTCTTCTTCTTCTTCTTCTTCTTCTTCTTCTCCTTCTTCGTCTTCTCCTTCTCCTTCTTCTTCTTCTCCTCCTCCTCCTCCTCCTTCTTCTTCTTCTTCTTCTTCTACTACTACTACTAATTCTTCTTCTTCACATCCTCTCTCTTTCTATCACGCACAACTTCTTCTTCTTCTTCTTCTTCTTCTTCACGTCATCCTCCTTTCTATCACACACAACTTCTTCTTCTTCTTCTTCCTCTTCTTCTTCATCATCATCATTATCATCACATCCTCCTCGTCTCTTTCTATGATACACACATTCTTCTTCTTCTTCTTCTTCTTTTTCTTCTTCTTCTTCTTCTACTACTACTAGTACTACTACTACTACTTCTTCTTCTTCTTCACATCATCCCCTCTCTTTCTATCACACACAAGTTCTTCTTTTTATTCTTCTTCTTCATCTTCATCATTATCATCACATCCTCCTCGTCTCTTTCTATCATACACACTTTCTCCTTCTTCTTTCTACTACTACTACTACTACTACTACTACTTCTTTTTCACATCCTCCTCCTCTCTTTCTATCACGTACAACTTCTACTTCTTCATATCCTCCTCCTTTTTATCACACCCAACTTCTTCTTCTTCTTCTTCTTCTTCTTCTTCTTCTTCTTCTTCTTATCCTCTTCCTCTCTTTCTATCACACCCAACATTATGCGTTTGTTAATTTTTTTAAAATAATATAGTGTTCATTAGTTTGTTTCTTTTTTGAAAGAAACCGTTAGGAAGCTAATTAATAAAAAAAAATTGTCTAATGTTTAATGTTGAAACCAGGGAAGTGGTTTCAACTGATCTCCTAATTTTAAAAGTTAAAATCTCTACATGTGTGTGTTTTATTTTATTAAACAAGCGATCATGACTAAAATCGAGTAAAGAAATATCGTGCCTCCGACAGGAGTCGAACCTGCATCTATTTTTCAATCAGAGACGCCACATTCTGAGTTATCAATGTTCCACTGTTTAATAAAATGGGATAACATCTCAAACACGTATACCTACTAAAAGTATACGTTTATAGTATTAAGGCATATGTATGTGTGCATGTGTACGAATCTAATGTTTTGGGGCGACTAAAAACGAATCCAAATATTTCTGCCCAACGGCAATGAAATCAAAGAGAAGCCACGATTGAATAGTGACACGCTTTTGATTTGTCGTCTTTCATTTTTTCTCTGAGATCGCCATTATCGAAACCCTGTGCATAAAAGAACTCAAAGAGGCCGTTACATATAAGTACGTAGAAGTTTTTGCAATTCTGCGTGTGTCAGAGTGAACCCATAAGGCGCTGCAGCCAGTGTTTCTTGTGAACTTCCAACCAATAGAACTATTGCAAAAAAAAACAGATATATAATATGGCGGCCGATAGAGAGAAAGATGGCACGGCCTTCAAAAGCAGAGTTTTAAAACAATCATAGACTTTAAGTTAAAAGATGAATATACTCTTAAAATCAGTGTTCGAAATCCAAGCTTCTCTATCTGGGCTCGGATACTGACTACTGAAACAAGTAAGATATATCTAAATACTTGTCCATGTCTCTGACATGACGTATTATGATTATTTACATTATTTACAATATTCGGACTGTTATCCTCATCTTCATTGCCATATTCACAACTTTTCGGCGTTTGTGCGTTCCGACCTTCTTCAGGTGATTGGAATTTCGAATGGAACCCTTTATTTTGTCAACCGGGGGTGGTGGGTCGATTGTTCTAATTCCACATGCCATGTCTCTTCCGGATGTTTCAGTTACTTCTCTTTAGTTCAACTCTCCAAGTATTTTGGTCCACCACTGCTGTAGTCCGGTAATGAACTCATAACTCTTTGGGTCTAGTCTCTGGAATTAACCAACGCCTTTATCTGCTTGGCGCGTGGAAGTGGAACAACTTAGCCCGATGGACGAAATAAAGAGTTCGGTTTGAAATTCCAATCGCCAGAAGGCCAGAGCGTAAAACGGTCGAAACGTTGTGAATCGGGCAATGAAGATGAGGATAACAGTCCGAACGGTGTAAATAATGTAAATGTCTAAATACGTTTGCCAAAAGACAGGCTATATAATGTTTTTTTTGTTTTGTTTTGTTTTTTTTTTTACATAGATATAGCGGTTATCTCACAAAATTTTTAATAAAGTCACGTCTCAGAATTTCGTATTATTAAATATCCCACATTGTGATAAAAACATCTTCTGGGAATGGTGAAACTTTGTAAGAACCTGAACGCAAAATTACTGTGCATGAACTTGTGTTGCGTTGCAGCTCACATCTGACACCAAGTTCGTTAAAAGAGTGCAGATTCTTTCAGGCAAACACCACTTAAAATTTACCCTTAGGTCAAAACGTTATCCACATGCCAATTTCTAGCAGAAAAGCAGATTATATTCTTGTGTAGTGACCTACTTGTGCTGTAGTGATTTTCCAAGCGTAGCTCAGATGTAGTACAAGGCCGAAAGTATGGGGCACCCAGTGAGGATCGAACTCACTATTCAGTCCTATTGTTCTAGCGAGTCAAGCTTGCTAACCATTACACCACCTCGAGCTGCCCCCTTATTTTCCAAGCGTAGCTTAAATGTGGCACAAGGCCGAAAGTATGGAACACCCAGTGAGGATCGAACTCACTATCCAGTCGTAAATGTCCTAGTTAGACAAGCTTGCTAAATATTACACCAACCTACTTGTGTTGTAACCTACTACCTTAAGCGGGCGAAAATTAAATGAGGCATAGATGAAGTGGAGGTGAATATTCTAGCAGGTCTCTTCCCTTGTCCGTCGTTCACCAAGGCTCGCTTCGTTTCTCTGTATCTTTTCGGGGTACTGGTCAGTTTCATAGCTAACACATTTTTTTTTGTCCTGTCGTCTTCGTCTAAAAAAGTAATTTATCTTTATTCAGCTACTTCTCTTTGTCTGGGTCTCTCGTTGAAGGATACTGATAACCATCATTCGAAAATAAATGTTCCAAATCCATTTTTGCGACAGATCCAGCTGTTCTTAATTTAACAGGACCTCAGATGACTGATATTTCTAAACTAGCGATTAAAGCACTTTTCAAAAATTTTCGTCTTAGTGAATTATTTTCTTTTTTGATTAGAGTAATTTTTCTAATGGTGGTCAGTCTCATTACAGTGAGCAACTATTGAGTTCAATGCGTTGTTCTTTTAAAATATCTCTTCTGTGTTAATATAATATTTTGCGTAAGCTAATTTATGGCAAGGTAGAATAATGGATAGCGGCTTGGATTGAAGAAATGGAGAGCCGAGTTCGAATTCCAGTCGAATCCATAACATTCACTTATATGCTAATGCCCTTGCGAAAGGTATGAATACTCTTTTGCTACACCCTCCACCTAACTGGTCTACCTCTGAAAGAAATGGCAACATACTGCGGGAAAAAATCTGCCTCGTCAGTTATGTATCTTTTGATACATGATCGGCTAAGCGTATCACGCATGGCACATAAATTACTGACGCTCGGGAAAGGTATGAATCCTCTTCTTCTCCCCCACTCAACTATGGGTATATAGCAGGACAGACCGGGTTCTATAGACTTTGATGGCAACTGGTCTACTGCAGAAAGAATTGGCAACCTACTGCGGGAAAAATCTGTCTTCTCAGTCATGTATCGAAAGATACATGATCGCCTAGGCGTGTATCACGTATGGCACATAATTGACTGACCTTTGGGAAAGGTATGAGTCCTCTTCTTCTCCCCTACTCAAATATGGGTATATAGCAGGACAGACCGGGTTCTATAGCCTTGGATGGCAACTGTTCTACCGCAGAAAGAAATGGCAGCCTACTGCGGGAAAAATCTGCGTCGTCAGCGTGTATCACGCATGGCACATAACTGACTGATTTTAAACTGCTTTCATCGCTAGTTCATCCACATTAAATTTGTATCCAGGTTCTTACAACTTTTCAACATTATTACCAGATTTTCTCTTGTTATAATGTGGGATCTTTATGGGATATAACAAATATAATGAAAACGAAAATAACTATATTATATGACCGAAACACATTGATCTTTTATTCCTGAATTTAATATTCCCATCATCTCTCGTGTGTAGGTGCATCAAAGTAAACAAATCTAGTCCGATGAAGTCCTAAATTTATTATACCTTTCTTTATATATATATATATATATATATATATATATAGAGAGAGAGAGAGAGAGAAAGAGAGGGATAGAGAGAGAAATAGAGAGAGAGATAGAGGGAGCATTTACTTAAATTATTTTTATCTATTAAAATAAAGTACAAACAGAAATATATTAAATAATTTTCGGACTAAACCCATAATGTTGTCAATGTTTACGTTAAGGTACGTTTCGTGAGCAGATATGATCATTCGCAAAGGGCTTGAAACCCAGGTCTATCACTGATATGGAGCGCTTTCCAAAAGGTACAGCACATATTTATGTGCCATTCGCAGTGAGTACTGTTAGATGACAGAGTTTCTACCATTGAGCCATCTTCACTAGACAGAACGAACCGGCCAAATCTAGCGTATTGTTTTTACAAACGTAAACAAAGCCGTTGTTTGTTGACCTTTGTTTTTAGAATTACCTTGTCATTCAAGAGTGCTCATTTGAAAATATATTTTCAAGAGAAAATTTAGTCATTCACAGACAGTACTGTTTCACAGCTGTTCAGTGCGATTAGACAACCGAGTGCCTCAAGCCCAGATCGAAACCCAACCGATTTGGTGTCAGTCAGAGCTTACATACACACATATATATATATATATATATATATATATATATATATATATATATATATATATATATATACAAATAAATGAGAGAAAGAACAGATGGCGTAAAATTACACTCTTCGTAGCATTTACTTTTAAAAAATTGCTCAATACAAAGTAGATCAATATATTATTATTATTATAAAAGATTATAATAAAAAAATGTTGAAATCGCTACACAGAAGATTCCCTGTTTCAATACTTTTACTTCTCAAAGTATTGAAACAGGAACGCTTTCGTTTATCGATTTAAATGTGTTTTTATTATAATTATATATATATATATATATATCGGTGGATAAAGAACAATACATATAAAAATCACGTTCAATTTAATCGAAGGATGTGACGTCATCTTTAAATGAATTTTCTAATTCCAAGTAATCCAAAAAAGCCGGAATTTGTTAAAGAGATTTCACTAAATATACTGATCGCCCACCATTTTTGATCAAGATTCATTGTTGACGTTTACCGTTATTGCTAGACAAATTCGGAAAATCGGTAGCAGACTTTTATATGGAACAATATATAAAGACTAAATTGGCCCAGGACACCGTAAATAAAATGCAAGGAATGACACCACCTCTCCACCTTAAGGTTCTTATTGTCTAAAGTCATTTGTAACAGCAAACTAAAAAAAAACAAAAAAATGTGTCTTACATCTGACTAAAACTTTTCGTTTAAAGAACGAATCGAGACAGTTTACCAAAAACCGTGCCATTTAGATTGCCACCATAAGAGACTGACGATGCCAAGATAAAATTAATAAGGCGATTAGAGTCAACAAAGACTACCTACTCCCTTGATGATGCAAGTCAGATGTCATTTCCTTGAAACCGTCGAAATCCTGACGCCTACTGTTGATGAGGTGCCAAACGTGAATTCAGACAGATGCTTGACGAAAATGAAAGGAATCAAACTGTGCCCAAAAGAAGACGGCAAACAAACAATCTTGTCACGACAAGCGGGTATCATAAAATCATCCTGTCACCCAATGCTAAAATAAGAATGGCAATTGTTGATAGTAAGAGACTACATGAGTACAAAGAAGAGATCGTTAGATACAACCCAGGAATACAAACGCGGGGCAAGAATAAATGTCGTACACTTAAAATAAAACGAGTATTCGGATATATTTTTAAGGAAGATTGTGAAGTTTTTGTGTACTCTGAGGTCTTGAATAAAATGGGATTTGGAATTAGCAGGAGGTACGCATTTTATTAGTCCAAAATTCTAATAAAACAACGCAAATTGCTGTAGAACAGGAAAACTTCATTAAAAAAAACAGTAGTGTTGTCTGCCATATCTTAAGTTATGGCAGTGAACGTAAGGCAGTGCTCTAAGAGATGAACAGGAACCTATGGTAAGGCGGTTCTACAAAAGGATTTTGAGAATACAATGGACGGAGCGTGAAAGCATTGGGTAAGTTTTAAGGAAAATGTAAACAAAAAAGTTATCTAGACACAGAATCTGAAAACAACAATAAACTATCCTGGAAATATGACGAGAAAGGGGTGCTTGAAAAATTTGACACTCACAAGAGATATAGAATGCAAAAGAGAGATAGGTCGGCGAGTTACCTACCTGACGAGGTTATGTGAATGGATGGCAAAACGAGGAATCGGAGGAATGGTAAAAAGAGAAACGTTTATGAGAGCTAAAAAGGATAGAAAATGTTGAAGAGATATGAAGGGAAACGACACGAAGAAGAAGAGGTGGAGGAGGAGTGGGAAGAAGAAGAAGAAGAAGAAGAAGAAGAAGAAGAAAAAGAAGAAGAAACGAAGAAGACGACGACAAAGAAGAAGACGAGGAAGAAGTCGAAAAAGAAGACAAAGACGACAACGACAAAGAAGACGAGGAAGAAGTCGAAAAAGAAGAAAAAGACGACAACGAAGAAGAAGAAGAAGAAGACGACAAAGAAGAAGACGAGGAAGAAGTCGAAAAAAAGACGAAGAAGGCGACAACGACAAAGAAGACGAGGAAGAAGCCGAAAAAGAAGACAAAGACGACAACGAAGAAGAAGAAGAAGAAGAAGAAGAAACGAAGAAGAAGACGACGGCAAAGAAGACGAGGAAGAAGTCGAAAAAGAAGACAAAGACGACAACGAAGAAGAAGAAGAAGAAGAAGAAAACGTTCGAATGTTCGGATAAGCTAGTCCGTCGGATGCGTCAAAAATCGTATAATAATTCTTGCCCTCCCTTCATTAAATAGTTCCTTAGTTGGTTCACACAACCGTTACATCCTGCCAATGCATCCTAAATAATGGACTATTTCGTTTTGACAGCACAAAAACATATTGATGACATATCAGAAAATCTACTTGGTTTCAATAAGAAAATGCAAGAAAGAACGAAGCCGTTATTTTAAGAATTAAGGGTGTACACGTTGCGCCTTCTCTGGCTAAAATTCTCCTCTGTCATTAAGTGAAGAGACTATTTTGAATCCATTGATCAGCTGCTAAGAAAGTTGGTTCACTGTGTCATGTGAGACAATTTTTCTCTCCAGAATCTATCTTGCATATCTATAAGTCTTCATTTCGTTCAGGCTTATTGTGATATTATTTAGGGTTGCGTGAAAAAAAAAGGCGAGAATTAATTTAGGTGATAAGAAGCTATCACGAAAAGACACTGAGCGATGTTATTTTTTCTAACAAAGAAAAGTGGTAAAGATTTTATTTTCATTAACGAAGAAAGTAAGGTCGCGGATCTGTAGGATTTGATTTGATTTATGTTACGACAGAGCGAATAAAGGATAGCAGTCTGCCCATGGCAATAATGAAAATTTCAGGTTGGTCAAGTGACCTACAAGGCAGAATGCTAAGAGATAAAAATTAATTAGGTCATGCTCTGACCGAGAAAAATGTCCGCTGGACCACCCACAAAGTACAAACAAGGAAAGATTAAACCATTAACTGTTTGCGGAAATATCATTTGAGAAGAGCACCTGTTTTGTGTCAGAGCTGGCCATGATAGAAAAATTATTTTATCGGAACGGATAATTGGCGACAGGGTGCGGAAGATCATTGCGGAAGATCAGTGCTTGTTTGGCGAATGTCTCGTTGACGAGTTCCAGACGGTGTTCGGTTAAGTGTCGTGTGAGGTCTGCTCGTGTAAGAGAGTGAAAACGAGAGAAAGGAAGGAAGATATTTTTCTTCCTTTGGGCGATAATTGCAAGCACCCACGCTGCTGAGCGTTCATTGGCTGAAGGGTGGCGAGAGCGGTAGGCGAAGGTAAACTATGAAGGAGGGGAGGCCTGTTGACGCCCTCTGAAGGGATTGGTGTGAGATGCCACTGTGAGAGAGAGGGGAACCTGTTGACGCCCTCTGAGGGCATTGGTGTCAGATACCAATATGAGAAAGGAAGAATTTGGGAGATTCTCTTAAACTAGAAATTAAGGACTTCCTGACCGAAAACAAAGAAAATTCTTAATGCTGATTTAGAATTATCAAGTCTCGACAGGCCCACCCCGGTTTTGGTCGGCGTCCATATAAACAGAGTCGCAGCGAGTAGATGGCAGACAGGCAAGGGGTTGAGCCAGAGACGGAGAAGGGTTGAGTCAGAGAGAAGTTAGTTGCAGTTGAGCTGTGAGCTCTGAGACCCGCCTCGCAGGAACCTGACTGAAAGATCCACGCAATCACGACCTCAACTTTTAACTAAGAACAATTTATTTTTGAAGAACGACTTAGACTCACACCACCAAAACAAGTTTTACGAATATCACCTGAAGATACACCAAAAACCAGTTATCGAAATACAACCTAAGATATTAAGACTCGCCTAAGAAACGCAAAGTGTCACGTATCCATATTAGCGGTTTGGGAGAAAGACTCAGTCCTGTATTCAGCAACCAGATATAAAATATTGTTATCCTTTTTTAACACATTTGAACTTTTCGAATTGTTACTTTGTATTCTTTTACTTTTGCGGTATTACCCTTGTTCAGACTCGACTTTCATTACGGCCCGGCGACTGATTGATTTCGTCTACCTAAGATCAAATCACAGCGTGGGTAGGTTAGACTAGAAATCGAAGCAGTTACTTCGGTAACCAGACGTTGGAGTCGAGCTGGGAACGACAAGGCTGATACCGAATCTCACCAGATTCCCATCCGAATCAGCAAAAGGTTAGAACGTCACATTTGGTGCCGCGACCAATACCAAGTCACATTGGTCGTCGCGGGACAGGACAGGACAGGACGGCGCGGAGACAGACGGGGTGATGTCACATTATAATATTGCTGCCACATATGCATGTAGGTCGTTAATGATTGATCGTTTTTAATTTCAAGATCAGCAGTTGCAGTTACTTAATGTGCCCATTTGTTACGTGCTTGGTGGATTTTCGCTTCAGGATCCCTGCCGGAATACTACTGTTTCGGTAGGGTCCCCTTGGCAAACAAGTATGATGTTGCAAGACCCGAAACTTGTCATGACCCCAAGTCATAACATCACTGACGAGGCGATCCTGTGCACTCGTTGGAGTGTTTTCATAACAAAGCTATAAATGTAGAGATTCTTGATAAATCAGCAATACTATTGGTCCTGACCTGGCATCTAAGTTTCAGTCACTTTTCAGCCGCTCTAAAGTTGATTTTTTGTACCTTTTCTATAAATATATTTATAGTAATTGTTCGGATGAACTCTTTGCTATGACACCTAGATTTATGAATTTAAGTTATAAATTGGCAAAAGGTCTTATCAATTTAAAATTCATTTAGCTA